>OX596280.1:21074987-21512428 GCA_951394225.1 Harpalus rufipes
AAAGGGCGTTCTACTCCGAATGACATATACTATTTTTTCTTCAAGTGTTTCAAAGAAAGTTGGGTATTTTTAAATATTTTTCTAGAATTGTTTTAATTATAGCGTTTGCAGTTTCAGCCATAGTTGGCTGTGTGCACTACAAAACACAAACGATACAACTGTTAAATAACAATTTTTCAATATGGTCTGTGTTGGTGTGACACTGCTGCCGCCAGCGGTGAACTAAGAAGCTAACATTTTTTTACTAGTACAACAATGAACAACATTGTTGTACTAGTAATAAAATGAATATCTTCTATAGTGTGTGTACAGTAGCATAATATGAATATTATTGTACACTTGAAGAAAAAAATTATTTTTAAATTTACATTTCGAAAAACATGATTACATAAGAGTCGCCTAGGCCGCCTTTTCATACATAAAATCTATGACCACGAGGGGTGCGAGAAGATCTTCACCTCCATGATATGCGCAAGAAAAAAACACGTAAAAGAAAGAATTAAAAATCAAAGGTAAAAAACCTTAAAGTAAGGAATAGTTACCTATTGTTGTGAGGGAGTAAAGCGACTACAACATGTCGTCCGCCATCTTCGTTGTAAAATATAGGACAACTGATTAAACTTGCGAGAAGAGTTAACATGAGCAAGGGAAAACAGTATGAAAACAAAAAAGGGTTGCCGCAATTTCAAACAACCATCATAGTCACTATGGCTGTTAGTACATGAAGTTTTATTTTAGTTAATCAGTAAATATTATTTTAAAAGTCTTTTGTGTTTATTTCGTTCTGTTGTAAGAATTTTAGGTTCGGTGAAATCAAACAAATGACCTGTATCGCAATGGTGTTTGACGAACGCACTATAATTGTATTTTTTTTTTTTATTTACAATAGTAATCATATGTTGATACAATCTCTTTTTTAATGATTGGGAAGTTTCTCCGATGTATATTTTGGAAAAACCTTACAGTTGGCTTGATATACAAGGTCCGTTTTATCTGTGAGTTTTTGTCATCTTTTAATTTTGAAAAAAGAGATTTTATGGACCCCCCGAAGGCGGAAATAAGCTTATAGTAATAATAAAATCACATTTTGAATTGGCGATAATAGTCCAGAGATACTAGTTCATAATCTTATTACAACTACAATAGTTGGTACAAATTCTGTTTAAATCACAACATGCTCTACGCGGAGAATGTAATCCAGGTACTTCATGCGCTTTTAATAAAAAAAGATTTATGAATAATAGTTTTTGCTGTTTAAATAAAATAAAATGTGCAAAGTTTGGTGTTATTAAATTTAGATAAACGTAAAGTTTGAAGGTTTGTAACCGACTATAAGTATAACGGGATTGAAATAAGATCAGGGACTCAAACGTATAGAGGGTAATTGAATTTATTAAGAATTTCTACATTGAAGATAGGTCTTATGCGCGTTTTTATTTTCTGTTTCTATCTCTAGCAAATAGAAATCCTCACTAGGTCCAGTGCATAAGTTTGTTTTGGTGTTTTACTTCGGATAACACCTAGTGCTACGAGCAGTTAGCTTCTTGCAAGCAGACTATGCATGGCTAAAGTACCGGCAAAAGGAACATTGTGACCACATTTTTCGTGAGGCCGCTGACTCAACAACGGTACTCTTACTTATGGTTTTGGGCACTTCAATGTGTTTCTCTGCTCCCCTTGCTATCTTGAGTAAATCGCCAAAGTATTTTACTTCTACTCGATGTATATATTCGCGAATTGCTTGGTTAATAACCCGTTATACGTATCCAGACTGTATTGACTGAGCGAGAATCGGTGGCGGCAGTTAGGCGAGGAGTGCACGACATTTACACACGAAATTATCCGTCATTCTGAGGTCTTGCTCATGTGCAAATATTTCCTTGTAAATCTTAAGCGGGGCTATTTTATCCCAAACAATATTCGGAGATTAAATATAGCATCCTCAAAAGTTTCAGTGCTGGTCTTGATTCCTGCCCACCATTCAGTAACCAGGTTGGCAATAAAGAAGCATAGGGAGATCTCGCAGCGCATTTTCATTGTTGATGTCTACTCAATCCTTATATGCTTGAACAGCGTCGATAAACGTTTCAACGTTTGACCATGACGTTCCATTGAAACGAAATATACATCTAGAAAGATTCTAGTCTGTGTGTTGTTGGGTGGTGGTATTTCCAATCGAAGTGAAGCATATAGCCCTCTGATGTGCTACACTAGTTAATCAGCTATCATTTGAATCGACGCAACCATGTTTGTTTCGGTCTGAAATTAGTGCTAGTTGATCGACGTGGCAGTCTCTTCTTTGAAAGCGTAGTAAGTCAAAATGGTGATATCTCATGCACCATCACTATCACGGACATACATATACATGCGCGCTCACTTACACCCCCACACGCAAGCACGCGATCCCGCGCACCCTTGTAGGCAAACAGGGAGAAATTGAATTTATTAAACAAAACACGACGAAATTTATTAAATAAAACCCAATTAAAGAATGATATGTACGCTTTTTTCTTACTGACAAAAATCGGCGTGGGATAACAACGTCCCTTTTCTTCTGTCGGTTTTCCCCCGTTTGATAATTTCTTAAATATTTTCTGCAGACCAAATTTATATAATCGTATTTAGATTACTCAAAATCTCAGTCTTAGAGCAGTTATTTGTACGACATTGACGTTTGACGTCTCATTATATATATACATATATATACAGGGTGTATCAAGATAATGGAACAGTGAATAAGATATTTTATAAAGCATAGAGCGGGACACATTTTGATATAACTATTATTATTTTAGAGCTAGTGGTACTCAACTTATGGATCAATGTTATACTTTTTTAAATGGTATCATATATTTTTTATTTACTCATTAAATAGCGATTTTTTTCTGAATTCAACAATATAATTATATTATACCCTTACATTGCGAAAAAATTGATAAAAGTTAATTAAAAGTTAGTATTTTTTTTTTAAGTAGGCCAAGCAAATATTTAACAATTAAAACAAAAGAATTTTTTTGTCATTTTTGTATGTCATTGTTACGTATTATATTAGTTTTTCGAAATGTTCCAAATTTCGTTATTCTTTTTTTTATTTCGCGTTTCACTAGTTAGTGTTACGAAATTAGGATAAATTTTTGCAAATAAATTGCATGCTAAGAATGCATTTTTCTGGGTCTTGCATCAATTAATAAAATCAGGTTTTGTTAAATCTGCTGCCATTATTAAATTAATTATTACAAGGGTAACGAAAATTACCTTAATTGTAAAAATGGATAACAATAAAATACGAAAATGATAGATAATTTTCTTAAGTTTTAATGATTAAATGTTTACGCAACCCACTTAAAAAATTTAAAATAAAAATGAGATACTAACTTTGAATTAATTTTTATCAATTTTTTCGCAATGTAGGGGTATGATATTATTATATCGTTGAATTCAGAAGAAAATTCTTTATTTAATTAGTTAATAAAAAATATATAATGCCATTTAAAAAAATGTAACATTGATCCATAAGTTGAGTACCACTGGCTTTAAAATAATAACGGTTATGTCAAGATGTGTCCCCCTCTATGCTTTATAAAATATCTTATTCACTTTTTTGTGTAACTTCTCATATTCACGAATAAATGGCACTGTTCCATTATCTTGATACAGCCTGTATATATACTATCATCAGGATAATTAAGATCTTACAAATTTATAACCATACCATGGACGTATACAAAAATACATTCCTCTAACTATATAGTTTTACAAACATCGTATAAAATTCTCAAAAAAATAAAACACGTACACATACATATGTTTGCTCTCAAAATCGACAACATAATCGGTTTGATGATTATAAATGTTGTTTACATCATAGTTCAGAAATTTATCCATATTTGATACATAAAATCACACTGTCCATCAGATTGAACAACATTCTTCGTATTCAAATACCAAATTTTGTTTTCTGCAACACACCACTTGTGTCATATGCCATCCACCCACTTACACACAGGACGTCCACGCAAACGCCTACCTATAATCCTATAAGTATAAATATATACGTTTCACTAATCACTCATTGCCTATTCTCTCCAAGGCCGAACCGTCTCTGACTGACTTATTCAAATTTGTTCGCCAACATTCTTTGTAATCAACAGGATTTCAATTTTTCTGACTCCTATTTGTGATTATTTATGTTCAATGACTCGGATTGTCAAAATAAGTACGAAATTAACTTCATTTCCTTAAACCTCACGCATATATGTAGAAATTATACAAATATTACATTGTTTACATTCTCTACATTCCACATCATTCTGTACATTTTTGCGCATTGTTTACGTACATATGAATGTGGAATTCTCTAGAATCTAGAGTCTAGAATGGGCGTAGACTTAAAGACATGTAAAAACAGTTTTTTTGACGTATTTTAATACTTTCATTCGTATCACATTTTTCTGTTTAAAATAGCCACATTATTATCATGTTAACAATCAATCAAGTTTCTTCTTTGGATTTTCCCACATGTATTTAACCTATCATAGATTACGCGTAGACGCACATCTCTGATAATCAAATATGAAATCATTTCTCACAAAATCCCGTCATATTTATATAAACAATACATACATCTTATTCCCACAGAAGTCGCTCTTCCTTGCCGAATTCGGTAACATACATCAAAACACTCCATCAAAATCCCCCAAAAGAGTTAATACCAGTGTTTCAAAATATTATGTAAAGTTTATCATTGACGATACAACAACTGGCCAAAGATAACTACGTCACTGTTTGTTGGGTACCGGGGCATGAGGGAGTTCTAGGCAATGAAAAAGCGGATGAGATCGCTAAAAAGGGAGCTAAACTACCGTTTTACGGGCCTGAACCTTCTTGTGGACGCTTGAAAAGCCATATAAAGAAGGAAAACAAAAACTGGGAAGAAGCAGCCATAGCCTCATATTGGAGAGACATCCCGGGCCTTAGTCTGTCGAATAAATTAATTTCACCCTCGTTGACAAACGCCAATGAGCTATTAGCTCTCAGCAAGAAGGACCTTAGAACTATGACAGGTATCTTTACTGGACATTGTCCACTGAAATACCATCTATGTAAGGTTGGTATAGCTGCAAACAATTTCTGTCGACGCTGCCAAGAGAACGAAGAAACTTCGGAACACATTGTACGTGAATGTGTGGCCGTAAGTAGACTTAACCATCATGGTAAAAGGTACCTCGCGGAAAATGAGATCGGGAAACTGACTCTTGGAGCAGTAATTGGTTTCTTAAAAATTCTGGAACTACTTCCAGTAAACTAAGATAGGGCATGTTGCAACAGATCATACAGGTCGCAGTGACAAAAGCGGTTAGCGCTTAAAGCCCTCAACTTAATGAATGAAGTAATAAGAATATTGCTCTAATGTCTAAATCTGAAATTCCACAAATTGTGATAAATTTATCATATTTTGCTATAACAATATATAATTCTGGTGACAAAAGTTTTTCTGATGTTTTGTCATTTTAATTACAATCGGATTTTGACTAAAATCGTTCATAAACGTCTCATATTATTTTTATTGATAGATATAATTTATGTATGTGGAAATAAAACAACTTTTTATTTTTCGGCCTCTACAAGTTTCGGCACCGCATGTGCCTTCTTCAGGAGCTAAAAAAATATTTTAATAATTACAAACATTTTATTAACAATTTCAAATGAACAACTTACGTGAAATTTATTTTACTTAGTTTAAAAACAACATTGAGAAAGAACAACACAAAAATAAATAAACTACACATCTGTGATCGTCGAACAATAAAACAATAAATAAATTAAAATACTCTGAAGTCGTCAAAAATTAAACTTCTACGGAAAAATATATTTTTTATTGAACAACGTGCGCACCCGGTGAAAAAATGATTTTAAGTTTAAACAACAAAATCATTTTTTCACCGGGTGCGCACGTTTTTTAATAAAAAATATATTTTTCCGTAGAAGTTTAATTTTTGACGACTTCAGAGTGTTTTAATTTATTTATTTATTTATTGTTTTATTGTTCGACGATTACAGATGTGTAGTTTATTTATTTTTGTGTTGTTCTTTCTCAATGTTGTTTTTAAACTAAATAAAAAAAATTCATGTAAGTTGTTCATTTGAAATTGTTAATAAAATGTTTGTAATTGTTAAAATATTTGTAGCTCCTGAAGAAGGCACATGCGGTGCCGAAACTTGTAGAGGCCGAAAAATAAAAAGTTGTTTTGGACTGCTATCCAGTAAATTTTTATTTCCACATCATCCCCATCCAGTCAAGAAGTTTTCCAGCCAATAATTTATGTATGTATAAGTGCTTCTACTTATTATATTATTTACATTTTCCCCTGATGCATACATTTACAAATACGCAGTCTTATTTCACCTATTTACTTATTTTTATGATGTTTCTTTGCATTTATTTTTATTCTTCTGTCAGCAAACGCTTATTCTAACTTCTTCACTATCGTAATTAACTACTCCGATACTTGTGAAAAGATTCTTTTTGATCATGGTTTCTGTCTAGACATAACTAATTAATTTTTATACGATTTCTTTTCATATCTTCTTATATACTGGCTATTATATCAGTTATAAAGAAAACACGTATCGAAAGAAATTGTTCATTAAGAAAAGGGAAATTTGCTGTCTACTTAATTAATGTAGCACAAAAAAATAATATCCAGAACTTCATAATCAAAAAAATATATTTCAATCTCATATAAATAATAGCTGTTTACCCAAAACATATTTGGATTCTAGTAATTCTATATAAGTATATAGAGGTGTTAAAAATGGATAAAAAATTTAAAGGTGTATATATTTCGATGTGCTGATTCTTAAACAAAAATAATGGGGTCCTCCACCATACCAAAAAATAATAAAATGTACACTTTATCCTTGAAGTACTATTCAATAAATAACGATTAAGATTTAAAAAACATTTTTTAATGATTACTTTGCGAGATATTTGAATTTATTTTCAGTGCCACTGTGACGTCACAGCTATTGGTATCTTTCTCGCGCAGTCTTCTATAAACACTGGTGCGAGATAGATAGCTATAGGTTTTGTTCAAAATCAAATGCAGTTAAACTAAAAACAATTGTCTTTTTAATACTACGAATTGTTTTAAAATTAAACGAACTTTCATGTAAAATAATAAAAAAATGGAAGACCCCATTTTTTTCAAAATTCGGAAAATTATTTCTTATTTTTATTTAATTCTCTTTTAGTGCGTTACTGCCAACATGCAATTTTTATTAAAAATAATGAATTATCTAATCACGTAACATTATTTAAAAAAAAAAATCATGTTGGCAGTGGGACAGTGAAATATAAGAAAAAAAAATCTGATGCAGCCAGCACACTACCTTCCGTCAAGCTTGTGTATGATATACAAATTCTATACATAAGTTTTCTTGTAAAAGATTCTCTATTTCCAGTAAAATTATTTCATAAACAAACTATGCAAATTGCATTTGATACTGACGTCTTCATCTCCATTCAGTTTCTTTTCTTTCAAGTCTTCCGCAATACATTCCTTCAATATTATCTTTGGTCTTCTTCAGTTTCTTCTATCTTCTATTACTAAGCTATTCATTCTTCTTCCAATATATTCTTCATCTGTTCTCATCACATGTACAAACCAATGTAATCGTCTCTCTTGTACCTTTCTAGAAAGTTTATCACTCGAGCCATTTCTCTTATCCTTTCATTCCTTACTCTATCTTTCCGTGTTTTCCTAAATATCTATCTCAACATCCTCGTCTCTGCTACATTCATTTTCTTTTCATTGATACTGACATCTGTCAACTTGAATTATCTGAATATATTAGCAGTTTCCATGGTTAACATAGCTATTATTACAATTATAACCAAAATCTAATCATGTCTACTTATGGATCTAAACTCGAGGAATACGAAAAAAATATGATTTTTATAATCCTGGTATTGGAGTTAAGCGATCCAAAAGGATCATCACATACACACGCAAACACACACACACGCGCACACATACATACAGACATCATCGTAAAAATAGTAAATTCATATTTTAGGAACCCCAAAACGTGCTTATTCATTAGAAAATCATTATCGAATTTTTTGACCAAAGCAATACCTTCCTTACCTAAAGGTAACTGAAGGTAATAAGAAATAATTTTCAGAATTTTGGAAAAAATATTTTTAATTGAGAATTAGCATATCAAAATGTATATACCTTCAATATTTTTTAACTTTTTTCAACAGCCTGTATATTAGTGTTGTCAACTTTATGACTATCATAACAGAGGCAAGGGGGCGGTCGGTATCTATATTTTTAACTTTGCAACAATAGAGTAGGTATTACAGTTTGTAATTAGTAGTTTACTACATACCGAAAGGAATAAAAAGAGGTATGTCAAATTAAATTTTACTGTATGGTCCATAATCATGTAATGAATAAATAGCATTACGTACTATTTATGACGATGGCGAATAAAGTATCAACCGAAGGTCCCGGGTTAAAATCATCAAATCGCACCAACATATGGATGTTTGTGTGTACAACAAACTTATCTTCAGGAATAAGTATTAACAGAATTTTTTATAAGAAAAACTTATCTGCAAGTATCATCGCTTTCAAACTAGATTGGGTCAATGTGGAAATGTAGAGTGGAACCTATTTTTAAGAGCGAAAAGCGTCTTTACTCAAATTAAATTACCATGGTAATAATGATGCTCTATGGCTTGTGGTTTCTATTGGGGACATTAACGATTTAATATTAACTTATATATATAGACCCGTGTATTAAACTTTAAGGATAAAATATAGTATTGGACGTATAGATTATAAATCAAAAACAATTTTTTTCAAATTTCAGAAAATAAATTATTATATATTTTATTCTTGAAGTGTACATTTTGATACCATAGTAAAAAAATCTGTTGTGGCCAGCACAATACCTCTCGCCACTTCCTTATTTGGTTACATAAGTATAGGGCGCGAACAGTAATGTTACATTTTTGGGCTTGACAAGCAGATGTGTAGGCCCGTTTCAGAATGATAATTAGTAATTATGTACATAGATGTCAAATGTTAGAATTTTTCATTAAAAATTTCAAAATTTTCTAAATTTACGTAGTTAATTTATCACCAGGAGTTTAAAGTTTACTTATATGCCTTAGATATTTAACATTTATTTCTGCTCCACATGGAATTGGAAAATCACTAAATTTAGAATGAGAAATTATGATATTTGACATCTATATACATAATTTACTAGCTATCATTGTGACATGGGCCCCCATATCTGCTTGTCAAGGCCAACAAAATCATATGACTGCTCGCTCCCTATTGTATTTAACATTTCTTGTATACCTACACTCTTCACCAAAAATTCTACTTACGCATATATCTATTCCATATATATTTAGATTGTTTAATTTTTTAAGTCATTTTTGATGAAGAAATTTTGTCTTCTTCTAATTTTTCGAAATGTTTCCAATTCTATTAATACATTAAGAAATAATATAATGTATGTACTTCCCAGAAAAATTCTTCAGTAATGTCTTCGGATTTCTGACACTGACATTTATCTGTCAGTTACAAACAAATTAAATTTTCAACTATTTTCCATGGCCATTCTTTCGGCTGTAAAATTTATTATAACAGATTATTTTACATATTATATTTCTTTTATCTCTAAATCTATAGAATATATTGTAAAATATTTAAATGTATCAGAAAGAGAATTTAATTTTCTTTAATATTATCAAGAAAAAATTTCAAAAAATATTATTTAAAAGATTTTTTTTCAAGAATCTTCTACTTCCGGTTGTCCAATTGTTACCAAAACCTTTTCAGATCTTCCCATGAATGTCCGATTGGGAAATACGTAGTTAAAAAAATTTAAAGTCTTATTGTTTTTGAGTAACCGTCCTTCCAACATCCCACACACACACACACACACACACATACACACACACATCCGCACACACACACACACACACACACAGACATCATCGTAAAAATGTTAAAATCGGATTGTAGGGACCTTAAAACGTGCTTATTCAATAAAATCTGGATATGCGATTTTTAGCATGAGCAATACCTCTCTTAGCGAGAGGTAAAAAATACTAAAAATAATTATGAATTAATTTATTTGCTACCTATTCAATTATCCGGTATATATTCATTATTTTTATTATAAAAATTATTTCGGCCCCTGGCTGTGGAAACGTACATTTTAATTTAATTATTTATGATAGAGTGTTAAAAGTGTAAAATCACTTTTAACTCATGTATCATACACTATTTTTTCATTTAAATTTGTATTTTTATAAATCTCTTTTACTGAAAATCAGCACATATTTCAGAGTTGCTTAATTCATTATTTAAGTTTGTCCAATTAAATTAGGAATATATTCTCTATAAATTAGGAAGCTGTAAAGTAACAAACAGTACCTAGAAAATTATATTGAGGTTATTTATTATTATCGAAATAAATTTGTTGTATTAAAAAGTCATACAAAATGTAAAAGTTAATTGTTCTAATGAAAATTGTTTTAAAATATAGTTATTTGTAGTAATTGGATCGCTGAAAACCAGATACACATCTGCGAAACACTGAAGGTCAGAATGAATTGAAAGCGCACGTGCTTCGAAAGTCGAAATTCGTTATTTCAAAACATGATTAGAAGTAATAAAGTGAAGCAGCCGCAATTTTTCATCAAAATCGAGAAAGTAAAAGTTAAACAAACGATGATATTTCTGTATTCATGTAAATCCATTCATTAGGTTGACAATCCGAGCGATTACTCTTCGGGCTGCTGTCAGCAAACAATGGCACCGCAAGGACCGAATAGTTATTTCATGAGATTTAATACACCCTGCTCTACACAGTACAATTAAGGGGTATTCACTATTTGTTTTCCTGACGCCAGGTTACGGAATGTAAATGGCCTTTTTGTTCTTTATTCCGGACAAATTTACGTTTGACTTTTGTTTCTTTTTCATTGTTGATGCGTTTATCTGAATTTACACAAACGTATGCATACAAAAGAACTATTTGAATGCTTATTTTTGTTGTTTATCTTTCTTTATCATATTTCTGTCGATGTTGTACATAAAATATAATATCAAAAGAAAAAATATTTATTCTCTTTTTCATTTATAAATTAAACCGATGAACGTAAATACCTAACCTTATGTCTGATGAATTTGTAATTGATATCAATGTAGAATTTATTAAGAAACTAGATTACGCTAATGTAGTACCAGTTTCAACTGTTAATAGAATGGTAGATGTAAACAAACAACATCAATACAAAGTTTGTAGCACAATCTTAACAATATTAATTTCCCAAGAAGTTTTAGATTTATTTCAGGTAAGTGGACATCAGACTTGACATACATAAATAGCTTATTTCCTACAAAGCTACAGAATGTAGTCCGTTTAGACAACGTGTTTCAACTTACAATATTTCATCAAAGTTGCATATCTATTTATTATATTTTCAGTTATACTTTTAGAAAAATAAAAAAGATTATACTTCCCTAAAAGAGGTAAGTGAGTTTACCCATTTAAAAAATAATTTGTATAATCCACAGGCATATTGTAAAATGTGGTACAATCGATTCTATGTAAATCGACGTCTTTGTGGGTAATAATTTGATTTTTTCTTCAAATCAATTTTTTTTGTCATGTTATAACTGTACAGGATTTTATATGTAAAAATGGTTCTTTGAATCGAATTTTTTAATTTGAACGAAATAAATGTTGGCATTTGTCATCAATTTCAATGAAATTCACTTCTGTATAAATCGAATTTAGTTGCAATTCTTATATGCATTCGTCCTCCCCTTTAGAGCCTCTACCGATACCGTTTATGGATTTAATTTTCTCTTGAAAACTGTGCAGGCAACTTCGGCTGCATATGGATTACCCAAACAAGATGAATATAGAAGGACCAAAACCGAATCTCGAAAAATAATACCAAAATTTAATACAGAAAAAGAATATGTACCTAATTAACAATATTCTCTTTTATTTTCATTATTTAAAAATATTTAAAATGTGTTTATGAATGTATATATTTAATATTATGTTCCAAAAATATAAAAATATTAATAAACAAAAAAAAACCATTGTAGACAACTTTTAGATTTTCTTTTATTTAGTAATTACTTTAATGGCTTTTTTAGCACTTCATGGAATTGATATAAAAAAAATTAATTTTACTACGATTAACAAATCACCATAGAGCACCAATTGCCTACCAAACCAACTATAAATTCCAACTTCATAATTTCGGTCCACCTAATGTACCTCTTATTTTTCTAACAAATTTTCTATTGCATATACATATTCCTTGTAATTTATACAAATATTCATTAATTTTTATGTGTGTGTGTGTGTGTGTGTGTGTGAGAGAGAGAGAGAGAGAGAGAGAGAGTGAGTGTGTGCGCCTGTGTATGCGCCTATGTCTGTGTGTGTGAGTGTGTGTGTGTGTGTATGTGACGACTGTTTCGGATTGCATAACTCCTATACCACTATTCCAAAAATTATATTTTTTTCTTATTCCACAATTTTAGATTTTGGTTATATTTCGTCCACCGGAAGTATCCTCATTTGCAACTTTTAACAGGTTTTCTTGAAAACTGGAGTTAAATGTCATTTTTTGACATTTAATGTTATATAAATTTTAAAGTACGTATTACTCTCTATACGATTGGATTGCATATTATACATCATTTTCAATAGATATAGAGTTAAAGAATTAAGATATTAAATTTAATAAATCAGCCAGCTATGCTAACCATAGAAACTGCTAATGTGCTAATATATTCAGTTAATTCAAATTGACAGACGTCAGTATCAATGAAACGAAAATGAATGTGGCAGAGATGAGGATGTCGAGATAGATGTTGGGAAGACACGGAAATATAGGGCAAGGAATTAAAAGATAAGGGAAATGGCTCGGGTGATAGAACTTTCTAGATAGTTACAAGAGAGACGATTACATTGGTTTGAACAAGTCATGAGTAGAGATGAATATGTTGGAAGAAGAACGAATAGCTTAGTAGTAGAAGAACAGATAAGATGGAAAGACTAAATAGCGGAAGACTTGAGAGAAAAGGAACTAAATGAGGCCGACACGCGAAACAGAAATGAGTGGAAGAAGAAAATAAAAATAGGGACCCTAACGAATGGTAAAAGCTAAAGAAGATACCAGTGTCAAGTGTAATTTGCATAGTTTGTTTATGAAATAATTTTATTGGAAATCTAGAATCTTTTGCAAGAAAATATATGTAAAAGGCCGCGCAGTCAGGTGACTTTGCTGACCTTGGTAAGCAAATATGGGGGCCCGTGTCATAATGACAGCTATTAATTATGTCCATAACTCACAAATGTCATAATTTGTCATTCAAAATTTTATGATTTTAGTTGCCGAGAAAAAATTATACAAAAGCAAAAAATGAAACTTTGTATGAAAGATCGTGACATTTGTTAGTTATGGACAAAATTAATAGCTGTCATTCTAATACGGGCCACCATATATGATTGCCAAGGTTAGACAAGTCACGTGACTGCTCGCGCCTTATGGAATTTGTACATAATACAGAGGACTGACGGAAGGTAATGTGCTGGCCACATCATTTTTTTTAAAATGTAGTGGCTATTTCTCAGTTAAATAATTTATTCGTAAGTTTAAAATAACCAAAGGAATATAATTCTCTGGTGCGTGGGCAAAAGAGTATAAGTCAAATTTTGGTCAAGACAAGCTAATTGTGTTACTAGGTTTAATAATTCAGTATCTTTAGTGTGGTTATAACAGTATGAGTAAATCTTGCTTGTTTTGACCGTCAGGTTATGTGATCTTTTAAGTCCATGTTGAAACGTATTATTCACTAGTGACCAATAGGGTATAAGTGGAGTTCTACTGTTTTTACCAGAGATTTTAAAAATTGGTCCTAATAATATATATGTACTTATACTGTTAGAACCACTGCATTAAATTTCCAAGTGTTCATTTGTACTATTTTACATGTAGCAACATAATCTAAAAGTTTGTAAGTGGCGTCTGTGAATATTGTTTTTAAGCGTTTTCACGTGTTTTTACACATTCTCGTTCCAGTATGTCAGTTTTGTTGTACTTTGTTGGTTAATTTAGTATAAGTCATTTGTTAAATGTATGTTTCTGAGATCAAAGTAGTATAAGTCACTTATTTTTTAAAAATATGTATTTTTTTTCAAAATTATGGTGTATGTTTGTTCTTGTGCCGTTTTACAAACAATAATCATTTATTATTTTATTTTTAGTCTTATCAATGATCTTACAAGACACGTTAAACATTCAAACCTATCTCCTACGAAATACAGTTTTAGTACTTATACTCTTTTGCCCACGCATCATGCCGGCAGTACATTCTCGCCGAGGCAAAGCGAGCGTAGACGAGCACGAGAGTGTACTAGCAGTACTCGGCTCGCCTCGTGGTGTCTCGCCTCGCCTCGTGGTGTCTCGCCTCGCCTCGTAGTCGCTCGCCTTCGTGTCGGTTTTTCTGGCGCGAGTCAAAGGAACCGAGCGGCGTGCGTAAGAATACACAGTACACTCTCGTTTGTCGTGTTGATCAGCCTATTAGCGTGCAAACTAAAATAATATTAAGAATTATTTTATTATGCAAAATGGGAGAATGGAGTAATGAATTCGTTTTAAATTTTTTGGAAGCTTATCAGAACGAGCATATTTTGTGGGACCCTGTGTATATATTATTTTATAAAGATAAAAAATATTAATGATGCATGGATTCGTTTAAGTGAACTTCTAATATATATTAACATAATTATGCAATTGCACAATAAGCTGCAACAGCAGCAACTCAACCTCAACGTCGTTCATGACGGTTAATATTGATTATTGCGCATGCGTATTGTGTAATCCGAGACGAGGCAAATCGAGAGTGTACTGCACTCCACTCGTGCTTCCTCGCCACAACAAAAGTCTCGCCGAGACATTCGGCGAGCGGCCTCGGCGAGAGTGTACTGCCAGCAGAGATATATCACATAACTACAGATTTTTATTACGCCAATGTCATTTACCTATAACGACGGTATTAATTACACTGTTAAATTAATCCTCTCGATTTTGTTGTGGATTGTGCATTGGACAGATTCCAATACACTGACAATACGTATATTTTTATATGAATAATAGTATATAGCGGGTGACATTTGAGTAATGCAGACTCTCTAGATGTAGTAATGAAGTAGAGCGCGGCATTTTTGAACGCGTACACGGATTTATAGGATATACCCGTTACCAATATCGATATGCCTAAAAGAGTAATGTAGATATAATTAAAAAACATTAGTGTTGTTAGATCCGTAATAAATTTTATTAATTGTTAATAAAGCGCGTTTAGTGTTAAACAGATCTGATTCTCTATTTGGTGTTTTTACTTTTTTGTATGGAACATATACGCGCGTAGAATTCGTAAGTATACATCAGATACTCCCGCAAACCCTATTGCTATTTGCAACCAGTTTTTCAAGCACCCACAGGTAAAAAACTAGTTAGGTTAGCAGTAGTGTCTATTTGAATGACAATTCTAATTGTAAGTACTAGTTCAACCCTAATATGTTAGTCTTCAGAATTGCGCTACTATCGTAATCGAGAGATAATTCGGAATTATTGGTTACAATTAGAATTGTTATTCAAATACGACACTAACGCTATCCTTCAGATCGATATTGTAGGGTGGAACTAGTAGTTCAACTCCATTATGTTAGTCTTCAGAATGGCGTTACGGTCGTAATCGAGACATAATTCGGAACTATTAAGTGAAAATTAAGTGAGAAATTAAAAAAATATTGGTTTTAATCATTTCTAGCAAGTTCTCTTGGAAAACAAATCAAGAATCTGTTGTGTCAAGCAAATAAATAAAAAAATAAATAAATAAATATTTCATCACGGCATATTACCCATTGCTGGGTGTGCCAATCAAAAATAGTGAGAATGGGATATAAAACGATTAAAATAGATAATATATGGTACAAATTGGACTCAACAACATCTACAATCAAGAAAATAGATTTTTCAAAAAACTAATAAAGCTACGAATACAAGAAAGCGATAGACATTTTAAAATGTGATTGTGTAACATAGTTTATTATTATTATTATCATTATTATTATTATTTTATTATTATTATTATTATTATCCTTTATTTCACAGATACAGGTTATAGGTACAATATATACACAAACATTTGTATTTTTCGGGTGTAATCTCAGTAGTATGCGCCCACTTCCTGTTCCGGGATTTACACTCCTTCCAGCTGCTTACCAAGCAGCTCAGGTAAGGGTGTTAAGTAATTGTTTTTCTTATTATATGTGCAGTACCGTATATTGCAGTTTTTTGAATTTCCAGTGCGTCATGTTTACCAGGGATTTTTTCTATAGTTTTTTTAAATTCTGCATCCTCAAATCCTGTCCCTCCTACGATTATTGGAATTATAAATGTTTTTGTCTTCCACATTCTACTAATTTCAATACTTAAATCTTTATACTTTAGCAGCTTCTCAGAAAATTTTGATATTATATTTTCGTCTGCTGGAACTGAAACATCCAAAAGATAGGTAATTTTTTCTGTTTTTATTATTATGTCTGGTCTATTGGCTAACACAGTTCTGTCAGTTTGTATTCCAAAATCGTACAAAATTGTAACTTTATTGTCTGCACTAGTTATTACATTTACAGGGTTATGGTTATACCATTTTTCAGTTAAGTTTGTACATTTATAATGTTTGCATAAATTATAATGAATGAGAGTGCAAATTTTATTATGTCTTTTAACGTATTCATTTTTAGCAAGTTCCGAACATGAAGATATTATGTGATGTATAGTTTCATCATCCTTTTTGCATACTCTACAATATTTATCTTGTCTATTACGATGTAATTTATTTGCAATATACCTTGTAGTTAATGCCTGTTCTTGAGCTGCTGTTATAAGACTCTCAGTTTCACCTTTAATAGTACCACTTGTTAACCATTTGTACGATTGTTCTTTGTCTATGTTTAAATTTTCCATTTGTCTAAATTTTTGTCCGTGCATAGATTTATTCTTCCAAATATTATTATTATTATTATTATTATTATTATTATTATTATTATTATTATTATTATTATTATTATTATTATTATTATTATTATTATTATTATTATTATTATTATTATTATTATTATTATTATTATTATTATTATTATTATTATTATTATTATTATTATTATTATTATTATTATTATTATTATTATTATTATATTGTTTCGGGATTTTCAACCCTTACAGGTTATATCCCTAGAATGGTCTCACACACAACATCTATTTTAATTTAATTTTTACAATTGCCACGAAGTTTCTTACGTAGATGTCATGTGTGTTGCCCACCCGAGCAAGCCCTTGTTACAACCACCAGCCGGTGCTAGATAGCTTAGTGATTGCCAAATTAATTGTATCCCAACTTGGAAACGTAACGGGAGTAGATACCGATCAAGATCAATCGAGAAAAATTCGACCTGACCTACGACCTCTGAGTCCAGAGGCTAGCACTCTACCACTGTGCTATCTCGCCGTCTAATTGTGGAACATAGCGGGATTAAAAAATAAGGATATTTTTTTCTGGGAATATATAAAGAATTTTCAATTCATAGGACTACTCGAAATATTTAAATATTTTGTGAACACTTGGCACACTTCACAAGATTTCAGTCTCTGAATCAACCTCTCGGTCATTTATCAGAGACTAGCCCACTCAACCAGAACCACAGACGCGTTTGGCTGTATTTGCAGCTTATCAGTGTGGTGTACTGACGCTTCTTTCGAGGCACTGAGACTAGTTGAGTGGACGGATGATAAACATCCCAAAAAGATTTCAAGCCAGCACAGGTAACTAACCACATGCAGAGCCATCTATCAGGAAAACCGCGAGCTTGTTTAGCAGAATAATAATAGAAAACTGTACAATGTACAATTTACAACACATTGTGAAGTTGTTCTAAATATTTAAATATTTTGTGAACACTTGGCACACATCACAAGATTTCAGTCTCTGAATCAACCTCTCGGTCATTTATCCAACCAGAATCACAGACGCGTTTCGCTGTATTTGCGGCTCATCAGTGTGGTGTACTGACGCCTCTCTTATAAATGACCGAGAGGTTGATTCAGAGACTGAAATCTTGTGAAGTGTGCCAAGTGTTCACAAAATATTTAAATATTTAGAACAACTTCACCAAGTGTCGCAAATTGTACATTGTACAGTTTTCTATTACTACTCGAAACTTCGTTAGTAGAAAAGGACTGGAACAAATGCGAGCCAAGAAAAGTATTTTGGAGATACAATATGGGGAGAATAAAGATTCTATGCACGAGAGAAATTTATTAATAGCAGGTGAAAGATGGAAAATATTAACAGTATATAGTAAAGAAGAAATTAAAATAATACAAGAAAAATAGAAAAGTCGAAAAATATTCATGAATATAAACTCTCATCGCGGGGGCCTTTAATGCCAGAATAGGTGAGAGAGGTTCAATTATAAATTTAACAGACGACTCAGAAAACAAACGAGTATCAAAAGACAAAATAATAAACAGCGAAGGTAAAAATACTTTTCGATATGGTAGAAGATAATGTCTTGAGTATACTGAATGGAACGACAGATGAAGACGAAGAGTGAAACTTCACATACGTAGGCCAAACGGAGAATAAGCCATCGACTATGGAATGGCTAATGACGAAGCAAAGGAAAATAAAAACCTTCAAAGTATAAGATAGAATAGAGTCATGCCATTAACCAATAGTCATAGAATTACATATAGAAGCGGAGAAAAACGAAACAGATTTAATGTTCAGGGAACGGGTAGATTGGACTGAAGTGGGAATAGAAAATTATAAAACACTAATAAGCAAAATAAAATTTGAAACAGAAGAAATAAATGAAACTGTGGAGGAATTAACACAAGAAAATATATGAATGCCTGCTTATAAGGACATTAAAAAAAACCAAATCCAGGTCTAAAACAAACATGGTGGGACTAGGAATGAAGGAACAATAGAAATGAATTGAGAAAAGCTCTTAAGAAATGGAAAAATAAAAATGTAACAAAAGTGGAATTTATAAAGATAAAAAAGAATACGGAGAACTTTGTAAGAAGAAACGAAGACAAGAACAGGAAAAAAAAGAAAAAATAACCCAAATTAAAAATGAAACAGAAATAGGCAATATATAAATATGCAAAGGAAAATGAAGGAATATAATACAAATCAAATTACTATGAATTAATTCGTATAATCTTTAATATAAAATAATAAAAAAGTGCAATCATCCTGTGGTATTCTGTCAAATTGATTAGTATCTTTTACTTAGTTTTTATGAGGGTACATAAGATACTACTGTTATTTTACTATTATGAAATATATGTTACAGTAAAAACATTCAAAATTAAAAACTAAGTCAACTGATAAGTTTATTAGCAAATGTATAAGAAAATATGTGAAAAATAAGGACAGTGCCGACAGAAAATAATATTATTCTTACGGCTATGTATCAAGGCAATATATCTGAATTAATAAATAAACTTACGTTAGAGCGAAAGTATTGTCAACAACGAGCATTATTTTAAAATAGAATGTCCTAACTTAGTCCAAACAATATTAATTTTTGAATGACAAACGTGTTATATCCATTCTAATCGCACTCGCTTGTAGTCTTTGTAAAAGAGGGAGATAAATGTGGGCCGCCAATTTGTTAATTCGTTCATGATACAGATGACCTTGATCGGACATCTTTTAAAAAATACTGTACCAGGAAAATTCTGACCTTGTGGCTAATATGATTTAATTTTACCAATATAAAATTTTAATAATACTTGCAATTTTCTATTCATTATTTTCTGTGTACAAATTAGATTGGCACACTCAGAAATGGATAATATGCCGTGATGATATATTATTTATTTATTTACTGGTAGGAATGTAGCAGCATGTAAAATTTCTGTTTTTGTTTTGAAACGTGAGTTGTTATTAAGTTGATGTAGAAGCAAATAATATTTCTTCGCATATTTATATGAATGAAAATTGATGAAAATGCAGCTAGTAAATTGGAATTGTCCGCTTATGTGGGTTATTAAAATAAAAGTGGAAATGATGACACCAATGATGACACTCATGTAGACAGGACAATTAGGGACTACCTGTATTC
Source organism: Harpalus rufipes (assembly GCA_951394225.1). Lineage (NCBI taxonomy): Eukaryota > Metazoa > Arthropoda > Insecta > Coleoptera > Carabidae > Harpalus > Harpalus rufipes. The sequence continues at coordinate 21,095,253 of OX596280.1, forward strand.
ACTATTTGTAGGCAGCAGAATTTTAATGGTCCGCTTTGTCCTTTGTGCTGTAAAATTTACGTTTGATTTTTATTTAATTTTTCAGTGTTGATGAAATAAAAATAGAATTTTTGTTGGCAATTTCTCGTTCGCGCATGAAAAGTTATTACGTTCTGACGCTCCGCGTTTATTTATTTTGTGTGGCTGGCTGCGTTCTTGCACTGGTAATTTTATTTCTGATGGCCGAGCCGGCTTCTCCGGGACACTCGTATAAATATCCCGCCTTGCAAGAACATAAAATACACGCTTTTATATTCCAAGCCAAAATCGCAAATCATTTTCACGTTATTCTAATTTTTTCTCAATACGAATAATGCAGAGCTCAACTACTTCGTTGTTTGGTATGATTTTTTTTTGTCTGCAGACTTTCATAACTTTTTGACGACGTCATGAAACTCTTAAAGTATACATTGTTTGACTTTATTAAACTCACTGGTATTATTTTACCAATTGACAGTCTAACAAAATAAAAATAAAATTTCTACTATATGGGTTGCGTACAATTTTATTTAACATCATGTAAAATATTAAAAGACATAAAGAGGAATATGTTTTATTGATAAGTTTTATATCCAATTACTTCCACAATAATATTTAAAATGTATTACTGTTTTTATACAATGTCAATTTATCAAATATAAATCACAATTTGTTTTGTTTGATCCTTTACGACATATGTGATATGCAATATTGGAATTTTCTTTTATGTTAAAACTTAAATGTTACTTTGAAATATCTTGACAAGTTGAAGGACATCTGTAGAGAGTTTAATGTTGTTGACAATTTTATGAAATTTTTAGGATGATATTCATGTAACATCTTTCAAGAAAATCTCGTTTTTATTAAAGTAAACAATTACTCCTAGTAGGTTTTATGAGGCCTTGTAGAGCTCTTCACATAAATTTTTTATGCAAACGGAGCAAAATTGTAGATGGCGACTAAACTACGTTTCAGGTAAGAATTTTTTTAAATTAAAACAAATCCTAATAGTTGAATTTATATTAATTTCAATATTCGTGTTTTCATTTAACAATACATATACAAAAATAAAACTTAATATTTTTCAAAATATATGTATTAATAAAGACGACTGATTTGTTTTAGTAGTAAATAATTCATACAAATATCTTTAATTACGGCCAGTTATATTTTAAAATAGCATGTATAATTTTTAAAAAAATCACAAAAAGACATTCGCTGTATAAGACGCAATGTTAATCATTACCAATATCTGTGTATAACGTAGATTGGCACACCCAGTAATGGGTAATATACCGTGATGATATATTTATTTAATCTGAAATTTGGTTGTCTAGAATCAGCTGTTCACCGGCGTCGTGACGTACGTGCAAGTGCCCTTGGCAGTGCCCGGTTTGACGTACACGCCGAGAAATTTAAATAATCAACTTTGGTGTAGTTGTACTATGGAGGACAGTTCCGTAGAAGAGTTATTTATATTGACAGGGTTTTTAAAAGAAAAAAATAGAATGAAGAAGAGTACAATAAATTTAAAAAATCTGATGTGACCAGCACATGACCTTCCGTTATTTTTATATATTTTATACAAATCTCATACATACAGAAAGTCTCTTTTAAAAGATTATGTATATCCAGTAAAATTATATCACGAATATATTACGTAAATTGTAGTTCACACAGATATCTGACAATTAGTAATGTTTGAACGTTATTGTTTTGTGGTTTCGAACTTCTGAACTGTTTCCATTATAATCTGTTTGACACGGTCACAAAATTATTATACTTCATTTCACGTAAGAAAATAGTAGATTACGCTTGAGAGCTCACTGTTATTACATGCATTAAATAAATAATTTAAATTCGTAAAACTAAACTTTATCAATAATAAATATTTTTATCTGTAAATATATGCAAGACCTGAAAATTAAAAATCTGTTGTGGCCAGCACAATACCTCTCGTCACTTCCGTTTTTGGTTACATAAGTATGGGGCGCGAACAGTCATGTGACATTGTTGGCCTTGACAAGCAGATATGGGGGCCCGTTTCAGAATGATAATTAGTAATTATGTACATAGATGTCAAATGTCAAAATTTTTCATTAATAATTTCAAAGTTTTCTAAATTCACGTGGTTAATTTGTCACCAGGAGTGTGGAATTTACTTGCCGAGGAAAATAAACCATATGGAATTGGAAAATCACTAAATTAAAATGAGAAATTATGATATTTGATATCTATGGACATAATCACTAGCTATCATTCTGATACGGGCCACCATATCTGCTTATCAAGGCCAACAAAGTCACATGACTGCTGGCACCCTATTGTATTTAACATTTCTTGTATACCTACACTTTACACCAAAAATTCTACTTACATCTATTCCTTATATTTAGAGTGTTTAATTTTAAAATTCATTCTATGAAGAAATTTTGTCCTATTCTTCTAATTTTTCGAAATGTTTCCAATTCATTGTCGGAATTGACAGTATTTTTGAAGGGTATACATAATATACTTATAATTTCAAGTATTTAACTATTAATACAATAAGAAATAATATAATGTGTATGTACTTCCTACAAAAAATCTTCAGTAATGTCTCTGGATTTTGGCACTAACATTTATCTGTCAGTTACAAAATTTTAATTTTAAATTGGTTTCCATGACATTATTTGGGCTGTGAGATTTATTACAATAGATTATTATATAACTTATATTTCTTTATCTGAAAATCTACAAAAGATATAATAAAATATTTATATGTATCAGATAGAGAATTTACTCTTCTTTAATAGGCAAGAATAAGAATTATCAAAAAATAATATTTAGATGATTTTTTTTAAGAATCTGCTACTTTCGGTTGTCAAATTATTACCAAAACCTTTTCAGCTTTTCCCAGTAATGTCCGATTGAGAAATACGTAGTTAAACAGATATTAAGTATATAGTTTTTGAGAAATCGTCCTTTCAACGTCCCACATACTTACACATACACACACACACACATACATCCACACACACAGACATCATCGTAAAAATATTAAAATCGGATTGTAGGTCTTAATATAAACAGGTAATATTACGAATCCAAAGATATTCGAAGTGAATTTCAAAACTTTTGCATTAGAATCATATTCTTTAATCTGTAATTTAAGAAAAATAGTCATAATCATAATAACTATCAATTAAAGAGAAAGTGTACACTAACATACAAGAATATTTCGACTGAGTAGCAAGTACTGCTACCCCTGTTGGGATGCGGTCAATCCACAATCCACTCTCTAGAAAGGCAAAGTCATAACCATAAAGTTCTGAATAGACTATAATATATATTTTTTAAATAATTCTTCATTAGTTAGCCTCATTTTATATGAACATATTTTTGTTAAACGGAATTACTGTCTACATTCGAAGTTATCTTCACCCTCATCCTAGAAGATATGCCGTCCCCGAATCTCTGACAATTAGATAGTGAAAATGAACTAAAATAAGTATTAAATTATTTAAGGAGTATGACAAAAATAATATAAAATAATACCTGTTTCTTAAACACCAAGAGATCAAGATCATTATAAAAATATTAGATTAATATTTTAGACACGTGGGTACCATCTGGATGACTTTTTATTTATTATTTTTAAATCCATTCAACATAAAGATGAATATGTAATGAAAAGATAAACACACTATGTACTTGACACTGATAACTGTCAATTAATAATATATATTTAAACAATCTAACTGTATCCATAGTGATGCTGCATACCTTGTAAAATTTATGTAATTTAATATCTTTATAATATTTTATCTCTAAATACATGAGGAAATGAATGGTGTCGAATCGTAAAGAATAAAGTATTCTTTAAAATGTATAGTATCGTTTAACTCCAAGAACTTTAAATTAAGGTACTTCCGGTTGACCCATTATAACCAAAATCTAATCAAGTCTTTATTTGGATGTAAGAATGAGGAATATGAAAAAATTGTAATTTTTGCATTCTTGGTTTTGGAGTTATCGCGGCCGAAACCGCGGTCACACACACACGAACACACACACACACGCACACACGTCCACACACATATACAGACATCATAGTAAAAATAGTAAAATCGTTATTATTCATTTAAAACTCATCATCCAATTTTTTGACCAAAGACAATACCTTACTTACCTATAGGTAACGGAAGGTAAATATAAACATTTGGCGAATTTCATCATTTATTCCCTGATCTAAAAAAAAAGTTCCAATATTTTAGAATGAGTTAAGAAAAATTCACTGAGCTTTAATATTGTCATCTGACATGCACTAATAACCTAAAATATTTTAGTTTCCACACACTGGTACATAAATAGCGTATTTAGAGGGGGGCTTCGGCGAGGTCAGAAACTTCCCCCCAATTTTGAAGAAAAGGGTCATATTTACTATTTTAAATAAGAAAAAATCCGATGTGGCCAGCACATTACCTTCCGTCAATTCTACGTATTTTATATAAAAACCACACAGATATTTTTTTTGCAAACTATTCTATGGGGGTTTTCTTGTTCGGGGAGAAATGAACTTGTCTTACCTCGTACTAAACTGAACTGAACTACTCCTAAAAAGAACAGTATGCATTACACAATAAGTAGAAAATAAAAACATATAGAGCGCGAGCAGTCATGTGACTGTTGGCCTTGACAGGCAGATATGGGGATCCGTGTCAGAACGACAGCTAGTATTTATATACATAGATGTCAAATGTCACAATTTTTCATACAAAATTTCAAGATTTTTTGAGTTCACGTGGTTAATTTGTCACCAGGAGTGTGGAATTTACTTGTCGAGGAAAATACGAGTATACCGTCTGGAATTGGAAAATCTTATCATCAACAGATGAAATACGCGACTAATTAGCAAAAAAAGTGAAGGATGGAATTTTAAATATTTAATTTTCTTTTCTTATAATTATTAAATATTTTTATTATTTATGAATGCTTCAGAATATATGTATATAAGTATATTCAGAAAATTATTACTGACGTTAACGAATAACATTGTTCACTAAAAATGTCTGTCCCAATATATGATTTAATTTCCGTACATCCGTTATAAATTAGCCTGTATACTATATACAATAACTACGCTAAGCATCCAATTTTTTACCTTCCGCCACCTTTAGATAAGGAAGGTATTGTCTTTGGCAAAAAATTCGGTAATGTGTTTTCAATGAATAAGCATGTTTTAAGGTCCCGTACAATACGATTCTACTATTTTTACGATGTTATCTGTATGTGTGTGTGTATATGTGTGTGTGTGTGTGTTCGTGTGTGTGTGTGTGTGTGCGTGTGTGTGTGACTATAATTTCGGCCGCGATATCTTCAATACCAGAATTCCAAAAATTACAATTTTTACATATTCCTCTTCCTTACATCCATATGCAGATTTGATTAGATTTTGGTTATAATTGGTCAACCGGAAGTACCCTCATTTGAAGATTTTAACAGTTTTTCTTGAAAAAACGCTGTTAAATATTATTTTTTGACATTTAATGTTATTATAAATATTAAAGAATATTCTTACCTATTCTAATTGATTGCATTTTATGTTTCATATTCAATGGATATAGAGTTAAAGAATTATAATGATTTAAAATCTTATGGATCAGACAGCTATGCTATAACCATGGAAACAGCTATTATATTAAGAATATTCTAACAGATGTCAGTGTCAATGAAAAGAAATTAAATGTGGCAAAAATGAGGATGTTGAAATAGATATTGGGGAAGACACGGAAAGATAGGATAATGAATGGAAGAATAAGGGAAATGGCTCGAGTGATAGAAGTTTCTAGATAGATACAAGAGAGACGATTACACTAGTTTGAACATGTCATGAGGCGAGATGAAGAATATATTGCAAGAATGACTAGCTTAGTAATGGAACGTAGACGAAACAGGGGAAGGCCAAAGATAAGATAGAAGGACTATATCACGGAAGACTTGAGAGAAAAGAAACAAAATGAGGACGACACGCAAAACAGAAATGAGTGGAAGAAGAAAATAAAACATAGCGACCCCTAACGAATAGGAAAAGCTAAAGAAGAAGTCAGTGTCAAGTGCAATTTGCATAGTTTGTTTATGAAATAATTTAACTGGATTGATGGAAGGTAATGTGCTGACCACATCAAATTATATATATATATATATATATATATATATATATATATATATATATATATATATATATATATATATATATATATAATGTAGGCAAACAGTGCATATTTGTTGAGTTACCTGTGTTACATATATGTCAAGGAGTCATGGGACCTAAGATATTTATCTGATTATAAAATTATTGTTATAGTAATATTGTACATAAATGTGTTGACATTATAAATAGCAAAATAATATTTAATATATTCTATAATTTACATTATAGTATAAAATAATATTTAAAAAAGAAGTAGAAAGAAATCTAATATTGTATGCATGTACTATCAGATGTACTGAAACAGACATATTTTAACTTATTTCGATTTCATTGATAAACATTTTGATAGTGGGTAGTGTCCCTTTACTAGCCCACTGAAATTAATTTATTTTATAAACTCTCGGACTCTTAATTATTTATTTACTGTGTACTCGGCAACCACTCTCTGTTCCTCATAATGTGCATTTGAGAACCATAAAATTAACAAAACATCTCCCCATCCTTTTACTCTGTCCGTTAAAATGACAGCTAAGTTTGCGAAGTATTATATAATATTTGCTTTATGTTAGATTAGTTAAAATTAATAACAAAAGCTTGTCAAACTTAATTTAACTTAATCTGAACTAAATATGGCGTAGCTAGTAGGTATAAAGTAAATATTTTATGAGTGCAATATCAAAACTTAACTTTGTCGTTGTAATAAATAATGTGGATATGGTGGTGTCAATTTGCCCGTTTCTAAATGGCGTGATTGTTATGAGCTACGGATACTGGTACAGTTATTAACTGCACTTGTACGGCATTTTCTGTTACCGTATGTGTGTATAGTGAAGCGGCGATAATATCCAGAATATGTAATAAAGGTCAACATTCGAGAAAAGCACGTGGGCACACCCGTGACTGATGTAGTCAATTATTGTTTGATGTGTCGATATGTATTTTGAGTTGTTTGTACTCATATTTATCCGCCATTTTTGCAATATCATATTACTAGTTGAACTACTGAAATAAAGATACTTGATTAGAACGAAAAAATGCACTGAGACACTAATAAATTGTTAAAATCTAAACATTCAACTAAAAATTTCTTTTAAATTGGCACCCAAATAACTATCCAGTATTAATACAAAACGTTCGCTTTAGTTGAACTGTTGAAATTCAATTTTTTAAATAGAGATTACTTAAATATTGCAAAAAATAATATTTAATTTTTGCACTATGTACATTCTACACTACTCATGTAGACATGGATGTCTAAAGCAAAAAGTCGTTGATTCGGGTAACTTATTTTTTTCTTAAACAACCACATTCGGTTTAGATTTAACGAATTTTAAGATAATTTTTACATACTAATGTTAATTTTGTTTATCATATAAATAAAATAAACGGCAAAAATTATTGGTTACTGGCATATGCTAAATTTTCGGCTTCACAATTTGTAGATTTATAGGTACTTAAATCGGAGAGCGGAGTACATACTTAGGCGCACTAATGATTATTATGCAGGTCTACAATCTAATGATAATCCAGACCTGACATCATCTTTAAATATACCTATAGAGTAATCAGAAATACTGTCATCTTTAAAAATATGTGCTGCTGGGTGTCATATTAACTTTCTTGTACTCTTTTGTTCTCCCAATGCGTGGGAAGCAACCAGCTTTTAATATTGAATAAAATAGTTTCTTATGTTTTGTTCTAGTATTTGTAGTTACGTGTGTTAAACTTACAGTTCCATTAGTATTTGAAATAAAAAGAATCAGAAAAACATTACTCGCCATGTGGGTGAATAAGAAAGATCGTTCTCTTTTTTTGTTACCTTAGTAAACACTGTGATTGATTTTGATTGCAGCACACGTAAAACTTTTTCATCATTGTTCTGATTATATTACTCTTTATTTCAGTCATTTCAACATGCTTATAACATCCGAATGCAAAAATGTGCCATCATATTTTTCTACTTCACACTTGCCATTTCCAAACGTTGCAATAGAACTGTTTTTTTCAAAAATACATATTGAAATAAATTTCTGAACATGCAAAATGAGTGCCCGTGAGGTGACGCCTGGTAAGCGCCCGCACGGTACAAGTATTCATTACCGATATCTGTGTACGAAGCAGATTGGCACACCCAGCAATGGGTAATATGCCGTGATGAAATATTTATTTTTACCTTCCGTCACCTATAGGTAAGGAAGGTATTGTCTTTGGTCAAAAAATTCGGTGGTGAGTTTTCATTGAATAAGCACGTTTTAGGGTCTTTACAATACGATTTTACTATTTTTACGATGATGTCTGTATGTGTGTGTGTGTGTGTGTGTGTGTGTTCGTATGTGCGTGTGTGTGTGAATATGTGTGTGTGTGTGTGTATGTGACCGCTTTTTCGTGCACGATATCTCCAATACTAGAATTCCAAAAATTATAATTCTTGCGTATTCCTCTTCCTTACAACCATATGCAGACATGTTTAGATTTTGGTTATAATTGATCAACCGGAAGTATTTTCATTTGAAGATTTTAACAGTTTTTCTTGAAAAACTCAGTTAAATGTTATTATAACTTAAAGAATATATTATTCTCTATACGATTTGATTGCATTTTATATTTCATATTCAACAGATATAGAGTTAAAGAATAATAAAGATAAAAAATTCGTATAAATTTCATAATTCAGCCAGCTATGCTAACATAACCATGGAAACTGCTAATATATTCAGGGAATTCAAATTGACAGATGTCAGTATCAATAAAAAGCAAGTAATTGAATGAAAAAATAAGGGAAGTAATTCTAGTGTTAGAAGTTTTTAGATATAATAGAGACGATTACATTGGTTTGAACATGTCATGAGGAGAGATGAATAAATTAATAGAAGGTGGAAGAAACATAGGAAGACCAAATATAAGATGAAAAGATTGTATTGCAGAAGACTTGAGAGAAAAGGAACTGAATGAGGACGACACGCAAAACAAAAATTAGTGGAAGAAGAAAATAAAAAATAGCGACCCGCTAACGAATGGGAAAACTAAAGAAGAAGAAGATGTCAGTGTCAAGTGCAATTTGCATAGTTTGTTTATGAAATAACTTTACTGGAAATATAGGATCTTTTGCAAAAAAATTATGTGTAGGGCGCGTGCAGTGACATGACTTTGCTGCCTTTGGCAAGCAGATATGGGGACCTGTATGAAAATGACAGCAATTAATTATGTCCATAACTGACAAGTGTCATAATTTTTCATTCAAAATTTCATGATTTTCTTATTTCATGTGATTTGTTTGTTATCAGGAGTATGGAATTCCGTTGCCGACTAAAAATACTAAAAATTTAGAATCTTTTGCAAGAAAATTTATGTATGGAATTTGTACATAATACACAGGATTGACGGAAGGTATTGTGCTGGCCACATCAGATTTTTTTATTTTATTTTTACAAAATGTTCTGAATATTTATATACTCGGATGTATACATACATTTAGGATTTGTCGTTATTTTTATTGTGCCTTTTTCTTTTACTTTGATATAATTGCCATCAGGTAGTTTTGTTTTCTTTATATTAGTACATCCAGTGTCTGAAATATGGATTTTTCATATGCCGTGTGGTTGGTAGATCCGAAATCTAAATAATAAGTATGTTTGTTTAATTTCATTACTTGTAATACGCATTGTTATTTTATATGTTTCTTGGTAGTTTTCTTGGTTTCTTGCACTATTTGAGTAAATTTTTATTATAGCTTCTTTCATCTCTTGGTCAAAGTCTTTGTTGATATTTATTCAAATAGTCATATTGGTTAGTCTTATATTTATACCTTTCGTTGTCATTTTCAATGTTACCTCTTCTATCTACTCTGTAGAAACAATCTTTTTCATAATAATTATTATGGCCACAAACATAGAATTCTCAATATCTTTTGTTTTCTCGATTTTTTGAATAATCGAATTTCAAAGACAAGCAGTATCCATTTTGGTTTCGATGGAACTAATTAAGTTCTTCTTATTGCAACTTTAGTCCTGTTATATATTCTTCTGATGTTAATTTGTCTAGTCCTGTGGTTTTCATCTGTAATTTTATCACGTTCTAATTTTTAGGTAGTCCGTTTAACATTAATCCAAAATATTCTTCGATCTCAATTATAGCATTACAGATTACACTGCGCTAATGGAATTCTTATATATTCACCTCGTTGCACATATTCTCCAATGTTTTTTTTTCTTGATTCTGACTTTTTCTCTTCGTGTATTTGCCTTAGTTTTCCCATATCTTTTTTCCTTCATCTAGGTTTAATACTTGACGCAGCAACAGCATCTTTTTCTTCAAACTCTTGCATTTCTTTATTTCGTTGTAATTTATTTTCGTCTCTCTGATTCTTTGGAAGTATCTTCGGTTTTTGGTTTTCTATAACTAACCAAGCTCTTTTTGCCTTTAATAACATTTTCGTATGATGAGTCCATACTCGATAGTTGTTTTCTGTAAGTTAGAGTGTACTCGCGGAACAGCTTTGTGGGTCGGTTTGCGGTGCGGTTCCATGGTCTTTTTTGCAGGTTACGGGCGCGGGTAAGGCTAGTGCAAATATCGGGTCGGGTTACCTATTTACTTTTTATTTTATTTTTATAATAATAATTGATAATATTTTCTATTGCCATTATATTTCAATAATTGTTTTTACTATTTTTGAAAACAATAATGTACCCCTGTCTAAAGATTCTAGTGGCGAACATACAGACTCATGAGTTTGATATTTACTGAGAGAACTTTAATTTATTAAATTAGTGGAAAATAAATGTAGCTCTTTTACCACATTTAGCAGAAATAGCATATATTTTTTTGACAAAATATGAATAAAATAATATTGTTTTATGCAATGTCATAAGTCATGGCTATTGATACTAATTAACGGATGATTTGAAATTTCTTTTTAGAATTAAGGAGAAACTAAAACAATAATAAAAATCTGATGTGACAACACAATACCTACCGCCATTTAATTTTTATTAATTTAAACACAAATACATATATATATATATATATATATATATATATATATATATATATATATATATATATATATATATATATATGTGGGGTCTTGTGGCCGCGTACCTGAGTGTCTGGTCGCGAATCTGGGGAACCGGATTCAATCCCTACCAACAACAAATATTTCGAGTTTTAAATGGCAGAAAATTGACCCCTGTGGTGCACTCTCCACGCCAGAAATGAGTGAGGCGACGTTTGGTAAACGCCCGCACGATACAAATATGTCATCATCATTACCTAAATCTATGAACAAAGCAGATTAGCACAACTAGCAATGGGTAACATGCCGTGCTGATATATATTTTTTTTATTTAAGTACATACCTGCTTATTTACTAATGCTGGAAACTATGTATATTAAATTCCTTTCCATATAACTATTATTCTACTTACAATTTTCTTTGTAAAATGTTGATATTATTAATTTGAAATTATTATTTTTTTGGCAGTGACATTTATCTGTCAGTTACATATATTTGAAATATGAAATGTGTAACTAAGAAATTATGTTTATCTTTAAAACATAGACTCCGGTATTTATAAAATTAATTATTTTATTAATTTATCTATCTACCAGAAGATCCACACACACATACACACGCACAGATATCATTGTGAAAATGTTAAAATCGAATTATATGAACCTTGAAACGTGGTCATTTATCATTTAGTATCATGCCTATACCTCCCTTACCAAGGGTAGCGGGAAGTAAAAAAGTAAGAACACTTTTGTATACAACTTTTAATTTTGTATAACTTAACACTATTTTTGCCGTAAAATAAACAGAAGAGAAGGATATTGCATAAAACAAAAATCCCATGGTAAATCCCTATTTTCACCCCTAATCGCCACCACCCTGTATTTTTATATTTTTCAGTATTGAATATAAATTGCATGTCACATATCAATCAAATTTATAACAACTGTCATATTTTTATAATCAAACAAATTATCAAAAACTTACATTGATCTCAAAATAATTATTAAAACATCTAAGGTGGCAAATTCAAATTTAGTAAAGTTAAAATAATTAATATTTTCAACAAATACAAATATAGCTGGCGCGCGTAGTAGCTGTTTCCATTGTTATATTATAGTTTGCTGATTTATTTCTTTTGGACTTGCGCATACTTTGGCTTATAAATGATTCCCTTTTTACCAATATCAGATGTTGACGGAGTCTTTTCCACGTTACAACAATGGGATATTATATTACTATTACAGTTTGATTTGTCCAAGTACGAATTTTAGGTTCTACACATACAAGGTCAGTTTCAACTTAACGCGCGGCAGCTATAGCTGTATTTATTTTTTAGACAAATCACACATTGTTGGTCGATGGGAATCGAAAGCACGTAACATGGTTCGGGGAACCTCATTGCGAACTAGTAACAGTAGAAGATAGACATTAATCCGATCGGCCGCTAAGCGGACGTTACTAAAAGTATTGTACGTTTACGACCCATAAATTCTGTTTCAAATTCATCTGGACTAACTGTACATCTACGCCCTCATATTCTTTGATGATACAGCAAAATTTACAAAACCATATGAAAATATACTATTTGATTTATGCCTTTTTAATACAAGGTTAAGCTAGATTAGCTTGTATTGTAAATCGTATATCATCTAACATACAACAAACAAATTATCACCCTCAATAAAATAAGTTGAAACTCTTTAATATTGCCCTGTATTGTTCTTGGTTGGAGCTGTTTTTATGGATAACAATCGATAACCATCCCATCTGCCGTAGACGCTCAATAAAAAAAAATACAGGTTGGCCAACATTTTGTAGTAGCAAACTTAAAAACAAATGACAAACCTTTTAGTTACATATTAATTGACCCTCAAACCAATTTTGGTGTCAACTCAAACATTATCAGTTTTATTATCGTGTGTCAGCTTGTAATACAAAATTTCAAACGGTATAATTGAAAAATCACCATATCGAAAACAATCTGCACTGCACTGTTAACAGCGATACAATAAGTTTTATAAACGATTGTTTCAAGAGTTTATATGCTTTTTCTATGATAAATTAAGACAGCAGGTTTGCGATTTATACCGATTTTTTTGTCGTCCTATGTTATCAGATCACGAGATATATTTTGTGGAAAGACCATACATTGAAAAAAGTTTATTAATATTCATCCTCGAAACCTGCTTGTACGCCATGTGTACATTAGGTTCAAATTGAATAGATTCAGAGAGGTATTGCCGATTTACTAGATATATATCCTAAGAATTTTAGTACTTACGTCTGTTAGATAAATTGGTTAATGACTCTTCGACATGCGCTCCATTAGTATTTGAAACAAACTCCAGATCAGCAGATACTTGATACCTTGTAAGATAATCTTGTTGTTATTGTCGCACTTTTGAAAAATAAATTACTACTTACAGGCATTGCGAAGCCTTGTTGATATAAAAATTGTATGCAAATGAAGTAAAGGTAAAAGATTGCGCGATGACTAACACGATGCAGTTTGTCCTGAGCGCTGACTGCGAAAAACAAACAAAGTTTTAATTACAGGGTCGGATTTCATTTATTTTGCGACTAAATCATCTAGCTAGTCTCTTGGCTCGAAAATAAATTACTGCAGATAAAAAAGGCAGGAGCGTTGTTTATTCAACGAGTCTCATCCACTAACAAAAAAATAAACATACATAAAAAGCAAACAAAACTGAAAGAGGACTGTTTAAATTTATGTTTTTCAGTATACCGCATCCTGTAAACGCAATTTAAAATTCAAAAATAATACACATAATTTTCTTCTTTTACGTTTTTAATTTGCCGTTGAAACAAATAAGATTTCATTTTTCCGGTAGAATAAATAAAAATTAATACACAGCGCGATACTATTGTCCTTTTGCCATTTTCACAGGAATAAATTTTTAAAATTGTATGATATCTTTCTCAGTTCCTTATGGTGTCTTTCACTTCTTTAGAAATTCTTCAATGCATCCGTATCTATCTGCTTTTCGATAATTTAATATAAATTCTATTGTACCAGTTCAGTAAATGTTCTACCGAATACTGTATATCATAAATTTGATAGCAGGAAATGACACATTTGTATTTTTGTAAAATAAAACGATCGATAGTCGAGTCACGTTTTATATACTTCCGTAACCGTTTCACGGATATTATTTGCAATAAATATAAAAAACATGAACTCAAACTGAAAAAAAAACAAAGGAGAGATAAACTCAAACCTTTATTGGTATAAATGATGACAGAAAAATAGAAGACTGTACTGTAAACATTACACAAAGGGATCCAATTATTTTCATTTGCACATAAAGAAATTATAGGTTTATTTGTTACTTCACAACCTTGTTCCATAAGTTACTATTTTTAATAAGTTTGCGCTGAGATTAGATTATTATACTCGTATATCCGGCCAGATTAGTTTGTTGCCGTAGCGATGTTTAACAATCTGGCTAGTGACTAACTGTTTGATAAAACGTCTTTGCGTTTTATAAAACTACGACCAGCTTACTTAGCTTGTATATATTTTTCTAAATATAATCACATAACTTAATCCGACGCACAAAACTGGGCCCGAGTTCTCAAATTCCAAGCGTGAGTTATGTGCGTTATATTATGTTGAGGTGGATTTAGAGAAATTTCAAGAGGAAATGGCCATATTACTATATGGCATTTTATAAAATGACAAGGCGTTTTATAAAAAGGCGAATTTTGTAATCTAGCTACGACAGAAATACCTTAAAACAATAACAGCCACAACGCACAATAATAAAGATTTGTTAATTTTCTAAACATACTGCAGGAGAAAAATGTATGTACTCTATATCTCCGAGTTGATCCCCACGTCATCAATTTCTGATGCAAGAATTAGTAAACTTTTATCTAGCATCTTTGTTGTACGCACATGGCATACATATATGAGACTTTTATTTGTTATCTCATTATCGTTGGTAATTAAAAGAATATCGACGGATGATGGATAAATTGAAGGAAATAAAATATACTCCTTGTTGCAAACGTTTCGGATTTTTATTAATCCATCCTCAGTGCTACGAGGAAAGGAAGAATAAATCGTTACAAAGTAAAATACAGCAAAAGCCCAGCAATAATTACACATTAATAAAAAATAATGCTTACCAACAGAAGATTGTTACAATAAATTTTTAAATACATGAAGTATACATGTGACAAAATTAGTTGAAAAAATATACATTGTGCTTTCTGCCGCAGTGTAAGTACAACTGCGAGAGAAAAATACAGAAAATTAACAAATAAAAAATATACAATGTTACCAGTACAAATTGGTTATAACACAAAACTATCTGTTGGTTTGTATATTGGCGCAAACTTTAAACTGTATACTAATGAAGTCGTTTGTTGTGATCTAAAATATTTTGATAAATTTTATTCAGGTTTTCAGTATCTGTTCTATAATTTATACTATTACTATTATTGTGATTATGAATCATTTCTAAAAAGTTACGTTTTTTGTAATTACTTTCTGAAGCTAATATTTTAATATTTTCAAAATCAAAATGGTGGTGGGAATTTATACTATGTTTAGATAAAGTAGTTTTTTCTGAATGTAAATTTCTGCAGTTATTTTTATGATTATTTATCCGATTCTTAATATACTGTCTAGTTTGTCCAATATACACACCATCACAATCCTTACAGTCAATCTGGTAAACTACATTAGATTTGTTTTTTGTTTGTATGCTATCTTTAAGTTTACTATATACATTTCCTACAATACAAAAAAAGTAGGAAATGTATATTGTATATATGTATATTGGACAAACTAGACAGTATATTAACAATAAATTTATTGTAACAATCTTCTGTTGGTAAGCATTATTTTATATTAATGTGTAATTATTGCTGGGCTTTTGCTGTATTTTACTTTGTAACGATTTATTCTTCCTTTCCTCGTAGCACTGAGGATGGATTAATAAAAATCCGAAACGTTTGCAACAAGGAGTATATTTTATTTCCTTCAATTTATCCATCATCCGTGGATATTCTTTTAATTATTACACATTTGGATACGAACTATACATCGAATTATCGTTGGTGTTTCAGAGGAGTATACGCACTCTACCGAACCAACGGCAATAAATGAAATAGAAACAGTATTGTAATCGGGGTAACAAATGCCATTTTTAAATATTTGAATATTCAACTCATTCTATCAATCATGTGATTACAATGATTTTGTCGTCGATAATTTGTGTTACATTGTGTGTTGGTAGTTTTGTTAATACTCGTATTATATTGTGCATTTGCTATTGCAAAGACGGTGTTTCTATGATTGCTGGCAATTATTGCAACATATTGCTTTTGAACAATAAAAGGAGATATATTGCGCCCATTATACTAATATCGTATTTATTCAAATCGTTTATAATTGCTAAATAACTATTTATACTTCAAATTTGGATGAATAAAAAACTGACAATGTAGGATATATTACAATACTGTCAGTTTTGATATTACATCATAATTATTGAATTGATTTATTATCGCGAAATAAATGTCTTACTTCGAATTTTGATTACTAATAAGATTCATTACCATAGTTACATTTTTGACAGCAATATATTAACGCCTTTTTCTTTTTTTAAACGGAATATATAGAAGGAAGTCAAAATCTTTCTGCTGAATTTCAATAACAAAATAAAAAATATACATAATATTTCATATAAAATAAGAAAATTAGGAATTGCTTCCGGTTAAGCCGGTAGTTCCATCGCTTTAGTTGAAACAGACATGTCGGATACCCCGATTTAACAAATTTTGTAAAATAATATTGAATAGTTTTTGAAATAAATATAGCGTAAGTTCCTCGTTAGATACTCTGTATAAAAACAATAAATTAGTGCACATTTAGTGACAGCCGTTTTATTACTTACGATTACAATACAAATATTGCTAAAACTTCAAAAATTATTATGTATGCCAAGTATAAATATTGCTATCAAATATATTAAAAATGTTGGTTCGATTTAAATTAACTGTGGCAATATGTTTCACTCAATGAGCGATTTTGCAATAATACTCGTATATTAAAACATAAGTTACAAAAGGCAAATTATTCAAGAATGAGTTTGAATTTGGAACACGAGCGCGTAGCGGCGAGTTTGTGAACGAAAGAGTGCTTGAATAGCCTTCTATAACGAGTGTTTCATACTATGTTCTCTGTTTCGCTTTTCATTTTTATTATACAATTTGTAAAATGGGAAATTTTTGACAGAATACTTTGGTTGGTAACAGTGATTTGTGTTTTTATTCGATCCGTTGTTTTTGTTTATTTAGTGCATTCATACCAATCCGAAATAACAATATGTCACTAAACATCGATTAAGAATGAATCTCTTTCTAGGATCAATAAGCGTGCTGGAATATCTCATTCTAATTCCGAAACCGAGAAAAATATTTTTTATACATGATCCCGTAATTTCACATCAATACTCTGGATGCTATAGTACTTGGTTGGTCATTTCACTAAACATGGACGGTTTGCTTCCACGTTTATCTTGACGAGCGGTTACCTTTATTCTTTATCACTCGTTCATTATTTGAGTATACCTACCTTTTTACCAAAAAATCAATCGGAATACTCCAAAGCAACTATCAATAAGTATATTAAAAGTAACTAACTAGTCAAGTTAGTCAACACGACTGTGATCAAATGCTTGGACACTTTATCATAAAAATAGAGTGACTACTGAAAAAATGAGGTATTAACGTGGTGTATGTCGGTATGTAAGACGCGATAGCGTGAAGAATAACTTGGTATATGAAGAATGTATGGTTAGGAACAATGTTGTTAAGCGAGTTGGTGTGAGTCAGTTGAGATGGTTTAGTCATGTGGAGAATGATGAGTAAACGGCTTATAAAGCGTATATATCTTGGTGAAATAGAAAGTGTTCGATTGCGTGGTCGTCCAGTGTGTAAGTGGATGGATATGGTTGGTTACTAAAAGAGAGAAAGTTTCCGAGTGGGAAGAGAAGAAGAGCATGTATGAATGTGATTATAAGTGTGGTCAAGGCGAAAGAAGTGTGTTTAGACAGGGTTATGTAGCTAAGGATAATTGTTTCGTAACTATTATTGTGGAGCGGATATGGTATTTCGCTACCGAAAATCGGTTACTTTAATATAGCAAGAGTGAGGAATTGTTACATGATATACGAAAAGTAAGAATATTGTTGAACGAGTGAGTAGTTTTTGTTTTTATTATTGCTCTCGGGTTTGTGCTAACCCAGTAAGTGGGACATGCGTGATTTTATGTATGTATGTATATGTATGTTTGTATGTATGTATGTATGTATGTATGTATGTATGTATATATGTATGTATGTATATATATATATATATATATATATATATATATATATATATACAGGGTGTCCCATAACTTCAGGTACATATTAGAAGGGCATATAGTTCTTAATGTCCTGATTACGGAACAAAAAGAATTTTTTCAAAATTCCTATAATTAAGGGTAGTTCACTTAAGAAGAACATTTTTTGTACCCCTGGATACTATAATATTTGGAATAGTGAAATTAGTTATAACTATTACATAAAATAATTTAACAATGAAACCTAATGAAATGATTGTATTATGCAAACATTTCTTATTAATTAGATATAACACAACGTAATATTAAATATTAAAACTACCTATTCAACCAGTGTCCCAAAACTGTTTCCTTCAAAAACCTCAAAAACTAATGTTTGAATTTTGAAAAAATTCTATTTGTTCCGTAATCAGGACATTAAGGACTATATGCCCTTCTAATATGTACCTGAAGTTATGGGACACCCTGTATATGTATATATGTATGTATGTATTTTTACATTTTATAAATAATTTTCCCAGCAGAGTATAATCGTAGTAGCTGAGGTTTAACATTCAATATACCAGTGATGTATTAAATATAATTTCGACATACATATTTAATTTTGAGCAGTAAAATGACTAGTTTTTACTCATAGAAGGACTACAAGTATTAGAACCGATTTAACAAAATTCTATAAATAAGTTTTGCGACTAAAAAAATCGATTTACTGCTCTTATCTTTCACACCGAGTAAGATATAATTTGTACTAAAAAATCACAAATTGTAGGAGAAATTAATTAACCTTGCAAATCCCAACCATGTAGAATATTCAATTCGGAAGGTTAAACATTCGTGTCGCACGTCGTAGAAAAACTAATATAAAAAGTCTGGGATCTATTTGGTTCGGAATCCTGAATACGTCAAGAGTACGCTGGGGTTTTGCCCGGTTACGAAGTACTAGAAGAGAAGAAGAATTGGTTCCGTCTGGCCGACCATCTATCTTGTTCTATTCCAAACTCTTGATATTTATTTCAACATATCTCCACGGATCTTTCCAATCACATCGCGAGAGAGAGGATCTCTGTTCATTCCACTCCACACAGAGACGAGAACATAAATTGTATCGCGACAACAAATAGCTTAGTGCTTAGTGCATGAACGACGAGTCTCAAATCTCCGACGATTCGATAAATTTAATCGAGTGACGTGCATGCGACTCCAACAGTGAAATATGAATAAATTCATTACTTGGAAAGATACTTACTCAAACTGTTGCCAACTTCTGAATACGATTTCAAACGGATTGCTAACTTTTTTATGTCGAATGAAATATGCAACACTGAAACTAGGACATTTTTGTTTGACATTTCGATGTAAATTCATAAATATATTCTATTCCTTTCAGGGCATTTTAGTACCGCGGAACATTTTAACTTCTTGTTTTCTATTCAAAAAATCCGATTACCATTTGATATTGAATGTAATAGTAATAAATAAAATAAATTGCTGCATACATATTGATCGACTTGCACGAAGAATTTAAATTTATATTTTGGTATTAAATGAATATCTTATGTACCGAGGTGCACTAAGTGATTGGCTGCGGTTGCAGTTTGGACATTCACAATTTAAATACGACCGCAGTCAACGAAATATGAAATGCATTTTTATGATTTATATTTTTACCTATTGCCTACTTACATATTAGAAAGAAATATTTATGTTATGATAAAATATCACATGTATACGTATAGTCAGATTTCATTCGATAAACACGTTTAAATTAGCAATGGTAAAATTATAATTAATTATAATTATTTATGAACTATTTTATTATTGAAAGTTTATTCTTTTATTTTTATAGTACAAATTCTGGTTTAACTTATATTAATGTATCGAAATTTAAATATCTTAAAAATAAACAACACGTGTTCAGTGATAAACTAGCCATATTTCTGTTATATTATTGAGGGCAGTGAGAAATAAATGTATCACATATTAGTTATTCAGATATTTTGACACTTGTATTTTCTAATTCATTGCAAACCCTGATATAATATATATATATATATATATATAATGGCAAACAGTAGATTGCTCGGCACGCCGCCTTGTTATAACGGTGCTCCTTGGTTATAACGATATTCATACGCTAACTATAACAGTTTCAGGTTAACAAAAAAAAATTAAAAACATATTTTTTCATATATTATTTTTTTACAAAATAAAAATATGGTTGTAAGTACATTTTTTTACAAAAATTAAATACAGTGAAAATTATCATTCGTTTTATGGACGAGCGCGTTAGCACACATTTTCCGATGTAACGAACCATGTTCCGAACATTTGAAACCCGTTTACCGACAATGTGTGATTTGTCGTAAAAAATAAGTATAGCTTCTTTTATTTATTACATTCGAATGCTTTTGGTGGCTACTTCTTAAATAAACTTAGCACTTGCTGAAATCTGACCGGCAGTACGGCAGTAATAACTAGTTTCGGGTAAGCGGCAATATACAAGTCCAAAGTAGAGAAAATTATTATTATATTATTGAAAAATATATGAATTTTTGAAGGTACCATGTTGACTGGCCCGATGTGAGGTGGGGCGGAGTAGTGGTAAACGAGGTGCTAAAAGCACCGGGACCCATATAAGTTGTACACTGCTAAAAAAAAATGTGAATAACAAATATCTACGAGTATGAGTATAAAATTTGAAAAATGTATTGTTAATTTATTTTGTAATCATAGTGCACTATCGATTGGTAAACACCGCAAAGAAAAAAGAGCTCATATTTTAACAAAAATAAAAATTGTTCTAAATTCTATAATGTGCCAAAATAGATGATTAACAGGTTAAGGAATCCTGACTAGAGATTTTGATCATACAAGTATATAGTTATTCTCAAGTCTAAAACATGGAAAGCAATATACCTGGTTCTGGGATCCATTATAGTTCTCGATGCCCTTGCGCGCCGGTTACTTCATGATTGCATAAACAGTGATACGACTAAGTAAATCAAATTTTACTACATGTTATAATTTTTTTAAGAGTTTGTAAGCAGAGAATATATTTTATTAAAAGTTATTATACAGGGTGGTGACTGTTAGGGGTGAAAATATGAATTTACTGATTTAAATAACAAATTTCTTTTTATCACATTCATTTTTCCTTTTTATATAAAACAGAGCACATTGCATGAATATACAATCTTCTGTGTGCTTGTATTATACTACAACACTACAAAAATACTTGAGTATTACAATTTTCCTCGTTACAATTTGTCTCTATACAGAATATAAATTACTCGTATATCCACATAGCACCAATTTAAAAATAATCTGTCTTCATTAACGGGCAATTACCAGCATATGCTCCTCATAAGCACATGAGTAACACCGCAAGCAAAAAATTCTATTTCGATTCAAAGCTCGTGTATATTTTTGTCGCGCAGCAAGAAGTTTCATTTAATTAGCAAGAAACATTCAGGGGTTACCGCGACTGTCCCGCATTCTATCTGAAAACTTGACTGCACCAGAAACAAATGAAAGCTAACTAGCTTTGATAAACTGTGTTGCAAATTGGGTCGCAAACTAAATGGGGAAAGCCAGATTGTGGTGAAGTGTTGTTGCTTAAGAAGATGAAGGACTACCTAACTATATTTGCCATGTTTAAGACCCTATGATTAAATTAGATACTGGTACCTAATTAAATAATAATACAAAAAAAAAAACGTTAGGTCATGTAAGTGAAATTCCTCTCTTTTTTTAAATACAGTCTATATGATGCTTAAGTTAACTTTCGAAACTGCTAAAGTACTAACAAAGAATATCTGTACTAATCATTGATATAACCCTATAACATCAACAAACCGTATTACCTCATGCGGTTACCCTCTAATCATAACTAAATTTTAGGTAAATATTTTAATTAAAACAAGCCTTACAAAGAAATTTACATAGCAAATCGATTATCATAACGCTTCTGGTTACTAGATAAACTGTGCGTACTATTGGTGTTTAACATATCAACCACAAGTTATATAACTGAATTTGTTGTGTGTGTACAATATTTTGGTTATGACTAACTATTATACTACGCGCAAGAATTGACAAATTGTCACTCCAAACAGGGCCGCAAGTTCGTCTAGATTCTAGACTCTAGTCTAAAATAATAGATGACGCTATATACATATATATATATATATATATATATATATATATATATATATATATATATATATATATATATATATATATATATATATATATACCTAGTTGTTGGAGTAGAACTGTAGTAGACTCTAAAATAAATAAAAAAGGGAATTAACAATAAAATATTTGTTTAAGTATCTGGAAGAATAATAGAATTTAACGGATTCTTTTTCATTTCTTTGTAACATATTTACTTCAAAATCGTATCAGCATCTCACTTGTAGTATACATATTTCTTATTTATTTAACGCATTTTGTAAACAAAAAAAATATGTTTTGAAATGTTTACAAAGACTGAATTTATTAATATGACTCTAATATTTGGTGAATCAACTGGAATCATAAGAATAGCAAAAATAATATACATTGTTGTTATTAATGTAACATCGTTACATTTTACTTATTTTCACATAGTCACTTAGATAATATTATAATAAAAATCTGTTGTGACCAATATAATACCTCTCGCCATTTCCATTGTTATGTTTAACGTTTTTTTGTACACACAAAAAAATCTAATTCTTTGTAAACAGATATTTTTATAATAATTTTAAATTCATTCTATGAGGAAGTTTTTTTGTAGGTACTCTTCTAAGTGTTCGAGATTCTTCCAGTTAATTGACAGGATTGGCGATATTTCTATATACCTAAATATAATTTTAAATAATTAAAATACAATAAGAAATATTAAATGCACTTCGCAGAAAAAACCATGGACACGCAAAACAGAAATGAGCGTAAGTAGAACATAAAAAATAGCTATCCCTAACGTATGGGAAAAGCCAAAGAAGAAAAAGATGTCAGTATCAAGTTCAATTTATATAGTTTGTTTATGAAATAATTTTACTGGAAATATAGGATCTTTTGCAAAATAATTTATGTATGGAATTTGTACATAATATAGTTCGGTTCACGAAAGATGACTATTCAATATCATTTATTAACCGTCTGATATAATATTACTTGCAGATATCTTCACTGCATTTCGTATACATAGACGTACAATATGAAATATTTATGGATACATTTTAACTCAAAAAAATATGTGTAATATTTGAAAATTATGTTTCTTTTTATATAATACCTTTCATAAAGATGTATACTCTGCACCTAGTTTTGCAAAACAAAAACATAAACCATTGAATAATATTTTGATTTAACTGTCAACGTCACTGGGTAAATATTAGCCAGAGGGCAGTGTAGTAGATAATTAGATATGTGTAACATTACGACATACGTCATTATTATTTGTAATGTGTTAGAAAGTAATGTTACCATTTACGTATATCTGTCCCGCACCATAAACTTTATAGACATACGTCAAATAATCTTTTTCTTTCTAACATGAAATGTTGCTAAGCTACTACTTTAAGGGACCTTGAATAGTCATCTTTCGTGAACCAAATTATACACAGGATTGATGGAAGGTATTTGCTGGCCATATCAGATTATTACCTTCCGTCACCTTTAGGTAAGGTATTGTCTTTGGTAAAAAATTCAATGATGAGTTTTTAGTGAATAAGCATGTTTTAGGGTCCCTATAATACGATTTTACCATTTTACAGTGATTTCTGTATGTATGTGTGTGTGTGTGTGTGTATTTCGGATCGCATAACTTCAATACCACGATTCCAAAAATTATATTCTTTTCGTATTCCTCAAGTCTACAGGCAGAAGTACTGATTAGATTTTGGTTATAATTGGTGAACCGGAAGTAGCCTCATTTAAAGATTTAACAGTTAAATATGATTTATTGACATTTAACGTTATTATAACTTAAAGAATATATTATTCTCTATACGATTGGATTGCATTTTATACTTCATATTCAATAGATATAGAGTTAAATAATTATAAAGAAATTAAATTTTATAAATCAGCCAGCTATGCTAACCCTGAAAATTGTTAATATATTCAGATTGACAGATATGACAGTATCAATAAGAAGTAAATTAATGTGGCAGAGATGAAGATGTTGAAGTAGAGAGAGGTTGAGGAAGACACGGAAAGATAGGTAAGGAAATAACTTGGTTTGAAAATGTCATGAGGATAAATGAAAGATATATTGGATGAAGAATGAATAGCTTAGATTTAGAATCTTTTGCAAGAAAAATTATGTATGGAATTTATACATATTACACAGGATTGACGGAAGGTATTGTGCTGGCCACAAAAGATTTTTTTAAAAAATTTTTTTAATATTAACAGAAGATAAAATATTTATTTGTAATATTTACATATTTAGGAATGAATTATTTTTATATTAGGTATGCACACTGATTACATATGTATATGAAGTTTCTGATTCATGGGGATGTCGTCGGTAGGATATTTAATAAACTTTTTATTGGAATATTCACATTTTTGTTTTAACACCTTTAAGTCTATAAACTGATATGTACTTTTTACCTTCCGTCACCTCTAGGTAAGGAAGGTATTGTCTTTGGTCAAAAAATTCGGTGGTGAGTTTTCATTGAATAAGCACGTTTTAGGGTCTTTATAATACGATTTTACTATTTTTACAATGATGTCTGTATGTGTGTGTGTGTGTGTTCGTGTGTGCGTGTGTGTGTGTATGTGTATGTGTGTGTGTATGTGTGTGTGTGTGTCCCCGCCGTGTCGTGCACGATATCTCCAATACTAGAATTCCAAAAATTATAATTCTTGCGTATTCCTCTTCCTTACAACCATATGCAGATCTGTTTAGATTTCAGTTATAATTGGTCAACCGGAAGTACCCTCATTTGAAGATTTTAACAGTTTTTCTTGGAAAACTCAGTTATATGTTATTATAACTTAAAGAATATATTATTGTCAATACGATTTGATTGCATTTTATATTTGATATTCAACAGATATAGAGTTAAAGAAGAATAAAGATAATAAATTTGATATAAATTTCATAATTCAGCCAGCTATGCTAACTTAACCATGGAAACTGCTAATCAGGTAATTCAAATTGACAGATGTCAGTATCAATAAAATGTAAATCAATGACAGAAAAAGGGAAGTAACTCTAGTGTTAGAAGTTTCTAGATATAAGAGAGACGATTACATTGGTTTGAACATGTTATGAGGAGAGATGAATATATTAATAGAAGGTGGAAGAAACATAGGAAGACCAAATATAAGATGAAAAGACTGTATTGTAGAAGACTTGAGAGAAAAGGAACTGAATGAGAACGACACGCAAAACAAAAATGAGTGGAAGAAGAAAATAAAAAATAGCGTCCCCCTAACGAATGGGAAAAACTAAAGAAGAAGAAGAAGATGTCAGTGTCAAGTGCAATTTGCATAGTTTGTTTATGAAATAACTTTACTGGAAATATAGGATCTTTTACAAGAAAATTTATGTATGGGGCGCGTGCAGTAACATGACTTTTACCCATGTCAAAATGACAGCAATTAATTATGTCCATAACTGACAAGTGTTATAATTTTTCAATCAAAATTTCATAATTTTCTTATTTCATGTGGTTTTGTTTGTTATCAGGAGTATCAGGAGTATGAAATTCAGTTGCCGAGAAAGGCATAATATCAATATATAATAATCTTTTGCAAGAAAATTTATGTATGGAATTTGTACATAATACACAGGATTGACGGAAGGTATTGTGCTGGCCACATCAGATTTTTTTAAAAGTATTTGCAATGAAAATTCCTGTTCCTGTTGGTACTTGTTTTTGGAGCTACTACTTAAATGTTGTGTATAATATAGTAGCATTAGTACTTCGGGCAGAACGAATTATATTCACTACTGTAGTCACGGCTAATAGCAATCTAGTGTGACAGGGACTTTCTTCCGTGTTGAGTTACAGAATTATCTAAGCTAGTTTAACCTAACACCTAGCCACTCGAATTTCGTAGTATATAGAATGTAATTGAGTAACTTTGGGTTAAAGTTACACTATTAAAATACGATTCTAGTGGTTAGACTAATGTGTCCGTAGTTATACAGTGTGTTAATTAAAAACCTGGCCATAGGCGTTTAACATGGGAAATCAGTTTTTCCTTGCTCAAAAGTTCCCAAATTATTTTAGACAAAAATACTTCAAATAAATGTTGTAGAGAATTAAATTCTGCATCCAGATTAGTTATAAGATTTTATTTTCGATGTTTCATAACCGAGAAAATCAATTTCAAAGTTTATCGAAAATTGCTGATTTATAGCGATAGCCATGGAAGTCAAACAAAATTACAAACAATTGTATGACATCTTAACTGTCAAAGAAAGTTTGTGTTTTGTGATTTTCGTTCAGTAACATATTTTTTTGGAAGTATGGAACAGTTTTCTCATGAAGAAAAGCTTCAGATTATAAAATGGTGTTACTGTGGACAAAGCTATAGAAAAATACGTGATTTAATAAGTGTAATGTGGTCACATCGACAAATTCCAAGTAAAACCACAATAGAATCTTATTACAAAAACTTAAAGCTGTAATTTCCAATGAATGTAGAAAAATAAATGCCAGACAGCTGCATAATGTTCGACATGGCTTTTATAATAGACTTGGGTATTGCTTAGCGCAAAATGGAGGGTTATTTGAACATTTAATATAAAATTATATTCATTCTAGTTTTCTGTTTTTCTTTTTAAATAAATACATTATTCTTGTTTTCATTTTTATTTTATTTTGTATATGTTGACAGCTATGTATTCTAAAAAAGTTAAATTCTAATTCATTGTGTCAATGTCATACAATTGTTCGTAATTTTGTTTGAGTTTCATGGCTATCGCTATAAATCAGCAATTTTCGAAAAACTTTGAAATTGATTTTCTCGGTTATGAAACGTCGAAAATAAAATCTTATAACTAATCTGGATGCAGAATTTAATTCTCTACAACATTTATTTGAAGTATTTTTGCCTAAAATAATTTGGGAACTTTTGCGCAAGGAAAAACTGATTTCCCATGTTAAACGCCTATGGCCAGGTTTTTAATTAACACACTGTACATATATACACGTAGCATTAAATTATAGTTTCATAGTAAATTTAGACATTTTTTCTAGCAAATAGACCTATGGCTTAATGAAAGAACAACCAATGTTAACATTTCGTAATTTTTAGAAAGAATTAATAATACCGACAGTATACCTTTCTGTGAAACTTGCATTGACCATTATTAATGTGAATTATTATAAATGTGACTAATTCTGTGATTTATACTTTTCATAGCATTAAAGTTCTTCAATGATGTAGATATAAAAATGATATTGTTCTCAAATAGTGTACTTCGCTAATAATTAGTCAGATAAATTGATCTTTTCAAAATTTATAATTATATTAATATATAAACTTGTTAAAGTTAACACCGCACCTAAGCCGTATGAAGAGGCATCAGTTTGAATCACAAAGGGTAATGAAAAGTCTGGACAACTTAGAATTGGTGCGCTAATTAAATGCTGTTTTATTGTATTCCAGGCTCGATTGCAATTATCATCCCAAACCAATTTTACGGACTTTCTTGTGAGACGATTTAATGGAGCGCATATGTATATCTGAATAATGTGGTATAAATCTTTTATACCAGCCTGCCACACCTAACATTCTACGAACTTCGGCAACAGTTGTGGGTGTAGGAATTTTTAAAATAGCAGATACCTTATCTGGATCTACAGTAAGTCCATTGGCATTTACAACGTATCCTAAATATTTCAGTTCAGGTACAACGAAATGACATTTGTCCCGATTCAGTGTAAAACCTGCGTCGATAATTCTTTTCAAAACTTCATTGAGAACTTCTAAGTGTTTCTCGAAGGTTTCTGCGATGATAATAATGTCGTCAAGATATTTGAACACGAATGGTTCCAATTCTGGCCTTAATATTTTATCTATAAATTTTTGAAAAGTAGCAGGGGCACTATGTAAACCAAAAGCTAAACGTTTAAACTGCTACAAGCCTCTGCCAGGAACAGTAAAAGCAGTGAATTTTATAGATTCTTCAGACAATGGAATATTCCAATAACCCGATTTTATGTCTAAACTAGAAATATATTTAGCGTTCAAACGATCTAAGATACTCGAAATATATGGAAGTGGATAGGCGTCACGCTGTGTAACAGCATTTACCTTACGAAAATCTATACAAAATCGCCATGAACCATCTTTCTTGGGGACCATAAGTATTGGTGAAGCCCAGTCAGAATTCGATTTTTCGATAACATCATTAACTTCCATCTCTTCAATTTATTTATCTATTTCCTTTTGAATAACGGGAGATACTGGATAGTACCTTTGTTTGATAGGAGGTTGGTGCGGATCAATTAGTCTGATATGATGCTCAACGTTTTTCACGCAACCCAGTTTATCGTCCATTTTCGAAAAATATTTATCTACTAGAAAGTCTACTGCTATGCTTTGTTGGATACTCAAACGAGGTTCTTTTGTTTCAACACTACTAGCCAAATGTGGTAAAATTTCAGATTCAATATAACTAAAATTCCACTTACCGCTTCGTAAATCAGGGACAATACCCATTTTCCTAAAGAAATCAACACCAAAAATAAAAATAAAAGAATTGTGAGGTTAGTGTCCGTAGATATGGAGGTATTTAATCTGTTAAACATATTTTCCATTAACGCAACATATATATCAATGGGTTCATCTGAACCTTGATGTCTAGATTTTATTTCTTCGAACAACTTTTTATCAAAGTTATGAGGTAGAAAAACTTCACGAAGATTTTTAACTAAATCATCCCAATCAATAAATTTATTTTTATTAGCTCTATACCAAGTCAATGCTTTGTCCTTAAAGAGATCAACTGCTGAAGCAAACATTTGCGATTTGCTAACATTTCTAGCTACAGAAAGTTCATTAACACGTTCTAAAAATGAATTTAGCGACCTTTCTTTTATATTACCAGTAAATTTAAGATTCCATTGAGAAGGAGGAACAACTTTAGGCTTAACCGACGTTAACTCCGATTTTGCTACGACATCCGATTCGTCGGGACTACTAGCAGTTATCCACTTATCTTCGCGATAATCTAACGAATATCCTAGTACAACAGACCGTTTTGGAGTAGAAGTTCTGGCTAGAGTTTTACATTTTGAAGACTCCGTAGACCAAATGGTTGTCAATTTAACTAAGAGAGAAGAGCGAAGCTTTTCTTGATCACTAGAAGTAGCCAACATACGATTAATTCTATCATAACAATGAGCCGATTTCGTCGAAATCTTTTTATAAACTGAAGAAAGTTTATTGCCATCGAAGTCATTAACTAATTTATCAATTTCACTTAAGGTATTTTTGATCGCGTCATGATCTTGGTCGAATGTAAAATGATTATCAGGCAATTTAAAAGAAGAATTTTCTTTTTCTAATTTCCACAAATTACGTAAAGTTTTCCGTCTAACATCGGCATCAGTAAGTCCTGTGACACCTCTGACTTGCAACTCGTAATCTAATTTCTTGCTGACACAAACGATTAATTTCTATTTGACAATCCATATTCAAATATAAAATTTTCAAAATACGACAAACCAAATAACTACCAACAAAATATTTTTTTCCAAAATAAATATTTGTTAAGAGTTTATGATCAAAACCCAAAATAGAAAGATTAAATATATGTACAATCGCCAATATTATCATGCCAAAATATTTTAAACGTCTCTACTCGACCTTTTTGATACAATGGCCTCAACAATGGTACCAACAATGACCGCAAAAATGGGATCAAGAATGACCGCAACAATGGAGACAACAATAAGATAACATGGCCGTTTATTTTGTACGCAATGCCCCACTACGTTTGGTGCCAATTTTTGTACGCAATGTCCCACTACGTTTGGTGCCAATTTTTGTACGCAATGCCCTACTACGTTTGGTGCCAATTTTTGTACGCAATGCCCCACTACGTTGGTGCCAATTTTTGTACGCAATGCCCCACTACGTTGGGTGCCAATTTTTGTACGCGGGCCCCACGTTGGGCGCCAATGTAAACATACAGTTTTAAGATCTAGTTTTAATATAAATGTAAATGACCCTTCTTTTAATTTGTTACTACCTACGGTGAAGGACCCCATTGCTTATTATATTACATTATTTTTCAATGACATTATTTTATCTTTGTTGTATTATCAGTAAATAATAAATAGTAAGAGAGCATCAAAATGTTAAATTAATGTTAGGTATCTTATCCTAATAAAATATTCTGAAAGTTTATTATTTATTTTAATTGACACATAACCACAGACAATACCTTAACTATATTTATTTTTTTCTGCTAAAAGTTGAACATATAAAACAAAATTCTTTATAAATTGAGTATCTGATGTTATAATAAGCATACATTTTATTTCTTAGCTGCAAAATACCAAAGTAAATAATATAAAAAGTGGTATTTTTTTAAGAGCTGCAGGATAAGAAACATGGAACACTGTAATGGATATTTTAGAGATTATAATTTCCAATATGTAAAAATCCTTGCGTTAATTTTACGTCCGTGTAGGGTCCGTATATTTATATACGTCTTCACTTATTTCACTTAGCTCGATGCAAGGCGACTTCCCGTAGTAACATTGACATATTTCGTATCTATCTTTTTTCTGTCGAACCATTATCGTTCTGGAAGAATAAAATGCGAAATATATTATTTTCACCACGAAGTCTTCGTATCATCTGTGGTCAAGTCACGAAAATATGTAAAAATATAATCTAAATTATATGTTGGGTATATAACGAAGACGACTGACACATTCGTTGTGTGAAGCGATAAATAAAACATGCCTTGTTGACAATACGAGTATATCGTGGTATACAATGTTAGATTAGGCAACAGAAATGGAACGTCGATATTTTCTTTTCAACCGGTTCATATATAAATGAAACACAAAATGAAAATTTTGTTAATTGCTCTTTGCATTTTTCGATGTATAGTGAGATATACTTT
Source organism: Harpalus rufipes (assembly GCA_951394225.1). Taxonomy (NCBI): domain Eukaryota; kingdom Metazoa; phylum Arthropoda; class Insecta; order Coleoptera; family Carabidae; genus Harpalus; species Harpalus rufipes. Next base: position 21,126,949 of record OX596280.1, read on the forward strand.
TATACATATATGTACGTATGACGTATAATAAAAAATAACGAAAATTTTCATTTGTTTTAAAAAGTAATAATTTATTAATTAATATTAGTATTGCCCCTTCAAAGTATTCTCCTTTAGATATAATGCATTTATGCCAAGTTGTTTCCAATCTGCGAAACTCTTATGGAATGCATACTTCAGCCTATATCTTAGAGATGAGCGATATTTCACTACCGGTGATTTTTTCACAGTGATTTACAAATCACTGTTGGTGGTGGTGACAGAAAACGTGAAATCACCGTTGGTGATTTTACTGTTTCCATTCTTAGCGATCACTGTTTTCTTAAATACATTCTATATTTTTTTAATACTGTGAAATTGTGAACTATTTTCGGACAGCAATTTTATAATATTTAATTTAATTCTATGTAAAGAACAATGGACTGACGTTTACTGTTGCAATAATATAATGACAAATTTCAAACTTTTATAGTAACATTTTTACATCATTTAAATGTATTGGACAAACTTAAAAATAATACACATCATAGAAGTAACAACTGGATTACACCAGGGCTGAAGATCTCTTCAATAAAATTAAAAGACCTTTTCATTTATCCTGCTCCGGTCATATTACCAAGGACTATTATAATACGTATAAAAAACATTTGAAACTGTTGAAATTAGTCAAGAAGAAATATAATGACATTATATGTTAAGCAACAAATATGACAAAAGCCGCGTGGAAAGTTATAAATGCGTCAGTAAAGTCCAATTCAATTTATTCATAATAATAATAATTATGTTATCTGTCCTCAGGACATTGCAAATCTTTTTAATATCAGCTCCATCTGTGTGCAATTGACCTTCAAATTGCAAACGCTATATTTTTAAGTCCAATTAGTGAGCTATAATTGGAATCAATAATTTCATAAAAAAAAACCCGCATTCCAGTAGTATAGACGAATATCATCTAATATTTAAAAAATTGTTATAAAAATATTCTTATATCCTTAACAATCATTAATACATCGTTTGTCGAAGGTTGTTTCCCTGATTATTAAAAAATAACAAAAGTTACACCTATTTATAAAAAATGGTGATAAGAACAACCTATGTAATTACAGACCCATATCAGTCATTAATAAAATATTTGAGAAGTGTGTAGCTTCTAAATTAAGTTCATTCTTAAATAAATTTAATATTATTACAGAACAGCATAGGTTTGTTTGAATGAAGTTTATTCTAGATATTCTTGTAGACCATGGGATATTATTACTTAAATTAGAGCATATTAAGGGTCTCGACTCCGCGTGGCTATACTCTGAATCCGATTTTCTGTATAAGAAGTGTGGCGCGGTACGGGGATGTTTAGCACGGCCCACTTATAGTTGAACATTTATATTGAGATCGGAGACACAGATGAAACGTTTGGTCAACACAACATTACGTCTTTAGTGTAGTGGGGTAGATATTTAGAAATGAATAGCAATAGACGGAGAAAAATGGATTACTTTCATATTCGGAATTCGGGTTGGTGCTGGTGGTAGATTTCGGTATATGATAGAAAAATAAATATGAAAACTAATATAAAAAAAATCATATTCAAATTAAATTAAAGGAATATACTTAATTGTTTCAATAACCAATTACATACTAGGTAATAAAAAATATTAATCAAATTCAGAAAGAAAAAAAAAATCTTTGACAATGAAGATTTCTATATATGTATATAGAAAAAAAATACAGTAGGGAAAATAAGACATACATATACTAGTATTTCTCAAAAAACTAAAGGAATGTCAATTTCGTTACACAAAGAAAAAAATCGGATGTGGCCAGCAAAATACCTTCCGTCAATCCTGTGTATAAATTCTGTACATAAATTTTCTTGCGAAAGATTTTAAATTTCCAGTAAACGGCAAAATAATGTCCAGTAAGTATACACAGTGTAAAAAAAATACATGAGAATATTTCTCCCGTCACCTTTAGGTAAGGAAGGTATTGTCTTTGGTCAAAAAATTCTATGATGAATTTTTGGTGAATAAGCACGTTTTAGGTTCCCTAGAATACGATTTTACCATTTTTACGAAGATGTGTGTGTGTGTGTGTATGTGTGTGTGTGTGTGTGTGAGAGAGAGAGAGAGAGAGAATTATTTCATAGACGATAACTCCAACACTACAATTATAAAAAATATAATTCTTTCGTATTCCTTTTATTTTGGTTATAATTGGTCAACCGGAACTACCCTCATTTGAAGATTTTAATAGTTTCTCTTGAAAAAACGCTCTTGACATTTAATGTTATAAACATTACAGAATGTTATATTATCTATACGATTTGATTGCATTTTTTATTTTATATTCAATGGATATAGAGTTAAAGAATTTAAATTTCATAATTCAGTCAGCTATGCTACTACATTTAAGGAAATTCTAATTGACAGATGTCAATATCAATGAAAAGAAAAGGAATATGGCAGATAGATGAGGATGTTGAGGAAGTCACGGAAAGATAGGAAATGACTCGAATGATAGAAATTTCTAGAAAGATACAAGAGAGACAATTACATTGGTTTGGACATGTCATGAGGTGAAATGGAAAATATATTGGAAGAAGAATGAACAGCTTGGTAGTAGAAAGTAGAAGAAACAGAGGAAGACCAAATATAAGTTGATAACTATATTGCGGAAGACTTGAGAGAAAAGGAACTGAATGAAGACGACAAGCAAAATAGAAATGAGTAGAAGAATATAATCAAGAATAGCGACCCCTAACGTATGGGAAAAGCTAAAAAAGTAGAAGATGTCAATGTCAAGTGCAATTTACATAGTTTGTTTCTGAAATAATTTTACTGGAATATAAAACCTTTTGCAAGAAAATTTATGTATGTAATTGGTACATAATAAACACAATTGACTGAAGGTAATGTGCTGGCCACATCAGATTTTTTTAATTGAAATACCTTTCGAAGTACCTATTACAAACATGCAATATTTTCGCCAAGTAATTCGTAACTGACCCTGGAATTGGTAGTAGCAAGAATGATTTGGTTTTAGATATAATTTATCATTACGTATTATGCAAAAAAAAAATTCGAAATAACTTCCTCAGTAGCTGAGAAATTTTGCGCTAATGAAAGACACTTATTTTCAATTAATCACGATTCTCCAATCAAACTATCAGAACTTGCGCCTAAGGAAGAATATTCCTTATCAATGAATAACCCTGTGGGTTTTACTTGCAAGTTGTTCATTTCTTCATCTTTTTATCTTGGAATGGGTTCATTTTCTACTCCAAATTTTGTTGCTGCATTTCCAAAAAATGTTTTGTACAGCATTGACTCTAAAATCGTTTTGCAACAGGTAGAGCGGCATATTTTACATACTTGCCGGAATTAGAAGCAGTCAATCTCTTCTCAGTTTGCCATACTTGGCTTTGTTTTTGCAGTATTGTGTAATAACTTTTACTTTCGTCATCAGTTTTTAGCATAGATTAACTAAAAAAAGAAATAAATTGTTGCATATATGATATCTATTTTAATCAATTAACTACAATACAAAAAAATGCAATCACAGACATTTGATTATAATGTGTACATGAGCGTTTTTAATTTATATATGGGGTTAGGGTTGCATTTAGAAAAGGTATGTTGAAAATAAATGAAGTTAAAATAAAAATAAATTGCGGCGTGAATCAGCATAAGTATAAAAAATCTATTGTGGCTAGCACAATACCTTCCGTCAATCCTGTGTAATATGTATAAATTCCATACATAATTTTTCTTGCAAAAAATTCTAAATTCTAAAGAGAATATAATTCCTTAGTCACGTGACATGTTTTCCGCCAATCAACATTCAGAATCTCCCTAGCTACATGCCTATCACAGCGATGATAAAAAACAACGAAATTATCACCGTATTTATAGTCGTTACTAAGGGATTTGTTTTCTTTATTTATGACATTGACAGTTAATTTTGAGTATAAAAATAAATAATAATAATTCAAACTCCGAAATATTAAATAAAACTCGTAAGTACCATATTTTAATACAATATGAATATGTAGGTAGATCAAAAGTTAGGTTAGGTTAGATTGCAAAAATTCATTATATTCTCTCATTAAATATAAGCTCGTGATATGATTAATAATCGAAGATATTGCTCGTGAAACCGAAGCAGCACATTTCAACTCGTCCTTCGGACTCGTGAAATCTGCAGCTCGGTTTCACTCGAGAATATCATCGATGATAATCATATCGCTTGTTATATTACGTATGACAATATCTTCCTTACCAAAAGGTGACGGACCTTTTTCTTTGATAATATATTCAATTTTGTCCTTTATTTTTTTTTTCAGGGAGCAGATAATCGTAGTCTAGTTTTTTTTGCCACGGCACCAATTTGGAACATCGGGTTATAGAAATATACAGCCAATAGTAACAATTTACTACGAATACAAAATATACCCCGCACCCCGCACTGGCATCGTCCTGAGTTGAAAAACCATCCCCTCTTCTATTCCTCTCTACCCGTACTCCACCGCGCCATGACTAGGGCAACTCATTTTAGCTTCCGTAAAATTCCGTAAAATTGGTTTAGAAATTAGTAAATTACATACGTAGTTTTAAAGATAGAACAAAATTTAAAAAACGAGCGTATAGAAGGAAAGTGATACTATGCTTCTACGTTCTTATATTTTCCAGTAAATATCTATTTAATTAGATATATTATGTTGAATATTGTGTAAAATATGTTTTTTCATTGTATTGTAATATTGATTGTAAACATTTTTTTAAAATTTTAACAACAGGTAAGCGTAGATCCATTCTTTAAGAAATCATGTCGTACAATTTCATTTTTTCAAAATTAATACGTAAGTCATAAACTAAAAACTGCGACACCTCTAATCACGCAACATTTTGCTTAGGAGACGAGACCCTTAAGTATTCGTGGAAACAGTCTCTTATGGGTAGAATTCTACTTTAAAACAGACAATTTGTTTGCAACAAAAATTATAATTCTGAATGTATAAATATTACAAAGGTCGTATCCCAAGGGTCTGTGTTAGGGCCATTACTATTTATAATTTATTTAAATGAATTATGTAATAATGTAAATAATGGGAAATATGTTACCTACGCGGATGATCTGACGTATGTGCATCATGTAAAGTCAGAAAAAAACACAAGCGATGCATTGCGTAAGCTTTTGATACTATTTAATAATTTAAAGTTATCTGTAAGCCAAGAAAAGACAGTTATATAGTATGCATTTTAAATCAGTTTTGTATCATAAAAGTTTATTAGTTAAATGTAATAAGAAATCTGTAAGACAGGTAGTGTTGTAAACTGTTCAGAGTACAAATAAAAGATAATCTTCAGTGGAACTAAGAAGTAAATGATTTATATAAGAAACTGGCATCTTTATTTTGCTATCCGAAGACTTATTTTTTTTGTAAATAATCATTTGTTAACTGTACCTTATATATATAGGATATAACGGAAATAGGTACATTGAACTTAACGAGTGATAGAACTCATCGAGAGCAACAATATGTATGTAGGATGTAACATGTATCCCAAATAATTCAAATTGGCATAGAATTATTTGAGGTAACTCGTCTAGCGGGTTCGATCTTGGCCGACGCCAAAAATTATTTCGAATTTTAATGGCACTAAATTGACCCCTGTGGTGCACTCTCCACGCCAGCATTTAGTACCCGTGAGGTGACGCCTGGTAAGCGCCCGCAGGGTACAAATATCTCATCATTACCGATATCTGCGTACAAAGCAGATTGGCACACCCAGCAGTGGGTAATATGCCATGATGATATATATATATATATATATTCACTTTTATGTATAATAAAAATGATAATAATTTCAGACAACATACAGAAATACATGAATATGAAACTATGACTAGGAGGCTGAAGACCCTCTCTCCAAATAACCAAAATAAATAAATATAGTGAAATAAACATTGTTTAATTAAATAATCTTAGTGTTTAAGTATTTAGTAATATTCCTAGTCTTAAATTAGTGTTTATAATTGTTTAATTATAGTGTTATTTTTATTATCTTTATCTTAATTATTTATCGTTTAATAAACTTTTATTTTAATTAATAATATTATAATAATAAAAATAATATACTTACCTGAAAAGTCATCATTCTACCTTAACATATTTTCATTTCGTTGAACGTGTACGAGTACGAGGGAGTGGCAGTGCAACCGGACGTTCGATTTTTGCAAAAAGAATACACTGCAATCCAATAGATGTCAGCAAAATAAAACGGGAAATCGGAAATTCCTAGTGTACTTTTTCCTGTAAGTCGATGTTTGTAGAAAAGATTTCATTGAAAGGTGCAAATATTGTTAAAGGGTTGTCCGTGCAGTGCTTTTATTGTAATTATTCATCTCTGTTGAGCAAAATACGAAGAGAAATTTATGAAATTTTAATTAACTATTACCTGCTCTGTTTCCAGTTCATGGAAACCAATTAATCTCTTTTAATTAGATGAAAATGTCATGGCCTAAAATTCATGCTCGTTATTGATTCCTAGATGCAACACAATCTCAAATCTATAAATATGTAGGGCACGTAAACCTAAGAAATATGTAAAAATTCATTAGAAAAATTTAATATTCATATGACGTGGTTTTAGTGGAATGGACGATCATTCAATATTTTAAATCTGAGAGTAGTCGTGATTTTTGGGAAGTGTGGGTAAATCCGCCCATTCTTAGGATAGATTTACGGTCTTTCCTGTCATGCCACCTTCGTCGCTTCCTTTTGGACTCTTTTCGGCTTATTATACTAGAGCACAGATCTGTAACCAGATATTTTTGGTAACATTCATTACATTCGCAACAAAGCCTTGAATTTCACTAATGCTACTTTTCTAAAGCTTGATGTCAAGAATTAATTATGTTTGCTAACCACTGAAAGTAAAATACAACTGTTCAAATACAATGAAAACAAGATATTTGAATTAAAACGAATATAATTCTCCGAGTTCAGTTCAGAGACCTAATTTTCTTGCATATTCTTTTCTAAATCGATTTTAACAAGAAATTGACTGACTATTTATTACCTAGTAATGCCTATGAAGCTCTATAGTATATATAATCGTTATTACTACAATTTGCTATAAAAGCAAATTGGTATTCACAGTGATAAGTAATTAGCTGATATATTTATATTTATACCCGTGTATGTACATACCTAGGTATCTACCTAACTAAAACTTGCCGAATATGACGAATATGTATAATAAACACTTGCATTGCATAATTCTATCTATTTAGGCCTTGTATACAGACTGTCGCCGTTTACAGTGGCGGCTCGTGACATTTGTCGAAAGGGCGGCTCACCTCAGGGAAATGGGGGGGGGGGGGTAAGTTGGTTTCCACATAACCAACGAGGTTATATTCATCAGTTTTAAAATCGTCGCTATTAATTATGGTGCCAAACAATTTGTCTTTATTTCCGTGAACTGTAAACACAGAACGTAATGTAAAATTCCGACAGTAACGGCATGAGTTGGCATCTGATTTCCACAAATTTCATTTAAAACATGCTATTGCCTCTTACCAAAATGTATGTATAAATCAGATTAGCACACCCAGCAATGGATAATATGCCGTGATAATATATTTATTTGCTTATTTATTTAAATACATAACTGCATATTTACTAATGTTAGAAATTATGTATATTAAGTTCCTTTCCATAAAACTATTGTTCTAATTACAATTTTCCTTTTAAGACTATTATTAATTTGAAATGATTATTTTTTGACAGTGACATTTATCTGTCAGTTACATACATTTGAGCTGAACTATGTAACAATGCAGATGTGTTTAAAGCATAAGCTCCGAGATATAATTTTTATATTACTTTATAAATTTATCCATAAACAAGAAAATATAGAAAAAGTATTAAATTTTTAAACATAGAAATAGGCCGTAGGGTCGAGGAAATATTTTAATTAAACGAAGAAAGAATTTGTGAAAAATTTATGGACCTCGCAGGGATTTGAACCCTGGACCTTCTCTGTTTCTATGTTTAAATATTTACGGTTGGTCACAAATAATTCTTATCAACGTTTAAAAGTGAAGGCAAGCAGATTCACAACAATTATATATATAGCGCATTGTTCGCGCTGAGTATTCATCTGTACCGATAGGATAGTGTACTCGCCTACGAAAATTGTAAAAAGACTTGTGAGAGATTCATTGACTTCAATGGAACGGGATCTTGTGGCTCAGTTGGTTAGAGCGTCTCACTAGATATGAGAAGGTCCTGGGTTCAAATCCCTGCGAGGTTCATGAATTTTTCACAAATTCTTTTTTCGTTTAATTAAAATATTTCCTCGATCCTACGGCCTATTTCTATGTTTAAATATGTTACGATTGGTCACAAATAATTCTTATTAACGTTAAAAAGTATTAAAGTAAACCTATATAAAATGGAATAATCTTTAATTTTTATAATAACAAATTGCGAAAAAATTACATTTAAAGGTATTTTTTGATGAAAAACTATCTTGAGCTTCAAGTAAACTGCCATTTCCGGTTATCCGATTGCCACCAAAATCTGATGGCTTCTTTCCATATTAGAATAAAGTACATACATGATTTCAAAACTTTCTGAATGATAGTATTTGAGTTAGAGCGTAAAGAGGATCAACAGACATACACACACATACACACACAGACATCATCGTGAAAACCTTAAAATTGGATTCTAGGGACCTTAAAACGTGGTCATTTACTAAAATCTCGATATGCGATTTTTAGCACGATCCCTATACCTCTCTTACCAAGGGTACCGGGAGGAAAAAGGGAGAAATAAAATTCCCTTGTCTAATTCACACTGTTCTATATTTCATTTATTTAAATTATAATACGACCGGTTTCGATCATTTAATGATCATCAGCAAGCAACCGGTGAGTTTACAAAGGCTGTGTTCAGTTTTACGCTCTGAGCGGTCTGAGCGCTCGATGGCGTTCGGTAATTTCATCTAAGCCATCTTTTTGCTCAACTCTACATTCGGTTATTAGCTCACGGAGGCACAGAGCCCGATCTGTTCGCTCGTTCCCTAACCATGGAGCATTTGAGCAGTTGTCTGGCGTTTGCGTATTTAAGCGCAAATTTAAAATGTTTGTCGCCGTCAATGCAAAAAGTGTCTATTCTATGAATGAATGTTGTCGTTTTCGTATATCAATCAAAAATGTTTGAAATGTATAAATTAGTCATTTTAGGAATTATTTTTCTACATAATTTTCAACTTTAAGTTGTTCATATTAATCTTCACATTCTTAATCAGTATCATCAAGAAAACGTTCATAACTCGCGCACAGTACACATGTTAACAGTTTTGTATTATTTTCCATTTTTATTCTGGCGCAAATTAGTAAGTGTCAAAATGGTAGCTAAACGCTCCATCCGTTCGGTTATTCAAGCTATAGATCGGAAATCGCAGATGAATCTGTCACGTGATCAGATTGCTCAGAATGCTCGATAGATTTAAATACCGAACGCACACAAAGAGTATAGATTATATAAATAACATATAAAAAAAATTACAAAATAAAACACAAAAAACAAATACACAGAAAACTATAGGAGAACTGCAGAAGTGGAATAAAGCTAATACTAGTCATTTAAAGGTTAACGAAGTCAAAATTAATTATTTTTTTTTAAACAAATTCACAAAATGTTCGTTCTCAGCGAATGATAGCGCAAGGATCTGTGAGAGAACCGAAAAATGCAGAAAAAGAACAGAAATATGTAACAAACGTGCAAAATCTTGCATAAAACTATATTAGTAAATGAAGTAGCGGGCTATTTCTCAAATTTATCTTATCATTTATAAAGGACTTTTCGTTTTCTTTTATTTTCAATGAAGTCTAATACTCTACGATTATGTTTGATGTGTCAAATTTCAAAATCTTTATTTATATCGAAACTATGACCAGTGTCGATAAGATGTTCGGCAAAATTTGAGTAATTGTTTTGAAATTTTACACATCGGGCGTGTTCTTTGAAACGGGTAGAAAACTTTCGATCTGTTTTACCTACGTAATTACAACTGCAATTACCACAGTTTACTCTGTAAACGTCAAATATCTCTATCAATGCCGTTTTGTCAATTTTTTGACAAAGTTCATGTTTTAAATTTGTTACAGGTTTGAAAACAATATCAATGTTGTGTTTGTCCTACAAATTTCTAATTTAGTAGCTAACTTTACCATACAATGGTAGGCTTATACGAGTTGAAATATTAGTCTCTATGTGTAAGGTGTCTGCAAAAACTTCTCTACGTTGCAGGTTATATGTTTTCTTTCGTATTAATTTATTGATAATATTAGGTTGGAAACTATTAAGCAGAGCTATTTGCCGAAGAACTTTTCTGACATTAACCGTAAGTTAGCATTCTATGTATATGACAGTTAAAAAAGGTTAATTTATGTTTTAATGGTTAGAGTTATTGTTTATGGAGTCTATAGTTTGAGTGGGTTTTCTAAATATATTGTAAGTGAGACCGTCAATGTTTTTTGTTATTTTTAGATCTAAGAACTTAATAGAGGCATTCTCTTCAATTTCGGTGGTAAAACTGATGTTATTATGGATATCGTTTAGACTGATATGGAAATTGTGTAATTCCTCATTCGAACCTGACCACAAAGTGTGTAATCCACATAGCAGTGCCAAATTATATTTTACTTTATTAGTAAAGTATTTTAATGTGTTTAATATTTTAGATTCGAAGTCTTACAATATATTTACAAAATGATCAGATAAATGAATATTGTAATATGTGTTTTCATTATAATTTTCCTATTTCGCTTTTATTTATTTTTATATCACAATTGTTAATAATAGTAATTAACGTAACAAGACATGAAAGTGAAAGGTTCTTTTTTGAACTAGCTTGTGAGCCCAATAAAGATACTTTCAGGCTATGTTGGGTACAAAGTTTTTTCCCGGTTCTGAAAAAAAGAATAAATAAAAATCTATAGGTAGGTATCCATTATTTAATTTTTTATTGCGAGGAAATAAGAAATAAATAAATAAACAAGTGATCGTAATGGAAACATTCATGTAGGGTTCAGAAAGTTACTCTCCGGTCCTTATAACAATTTACCGATCTAGCTCAGTAAAGAAGGATCTAAAAAGTGATCAAAAATAGCTTATTTTCTGGAAGATCGCGAAAAATAAATATTTACGTTTAGGAACGCTGGCACTTTCAATAAACATGAAATTTAATTTATTTTGACCTTTAAAGTTTTGGCTACGGTTATTTAGAAAAGAATGGCTTATTGTTAAAATAAGTATTGTAACGTCGCCGCCACCGCCGCGCCGTAGCCCTCGCTGCCGCCGCATCATAGCCGGCGCCGCCGTATCGCTCCCGAATCTCCGCGCGTAACAGACATGTTCGAACTTGTCTAATTATTGCGGTGACGTGATCTATTGTGTACGATGTTTTTATCTCGCGAATGTTCTAGTCGTTTCTGGAACAAAAGTCGCCGGCATATATAAACTCGTCGCCAAAGCCAGCGAGGATAGTCTATGATATAGAAGCAACGAGCAATAGTCTGATATAAATAAGCGTCATGTTATGAATAGTTGGTGATATAAACAAACATTGTACAAGAAGTAAACATAAATAAATGTAATTAGTGACATAAATAGTAGTGTTAATATTATGAATAAATAATCTTAGTGTTTAAGTGTCTTATAATATTCTTAGTCTTTAAATTAGTGTTAATATTTGTTTATCATAGTGTTAGTTAAATTTATTATCTTTTAATAATCTTTTTAATATTTATTTATCGTTTAATAAACGTATTATTTTAATTAATAATATTTGTGTGAGTTTTACACTTTACCCATATATATAAAACGTTATAGTATTGTGGTATCAAGCTAGAAACCAATACTTTGAATTTTAATAAAACCGCAATGTAGTTTAATGTAGGTAATTACTTTATTATAAAAGAAAATAACTCTAATTTTAGTAATGTTACATAAGCAATCCTACAAATTTTCATTTTTCATCCACCACTCTGATCCTGTTAAAGATATGATAACATGGTTTGAAAATTCGAATTCAACATGGAATTCTCTTTATGTCATGTATTACACTATTTATGTATAATAATTGGGGACATTTTTTCAGTAGATTTTTTTTCTAATTTATCATTTATATTTAATTATCGCAGACTGCACACAACAGCCGGTAGTAATAGCCGATAGCCCTACAGCGTGCGCCCCGATACGGCTCATCCATTGCTTGGCCTGTTGAGCCGGCCCTGCTCGTAATTAAAAATACGCAATTTCTTTGCAATTTAGTTTGCTTTTTTACCTCTCGCTAAGAGAGGTATTGCATTCATGCTAAAAATCGCATATCCAGATTTTATTGAATAAGCACGTTTTAAGGTCTCTACAATCCGATTTTAACATTTTTACGATGATGTCTGTGTGTGTGTGTGTGTGTGTGTGTGTGTGTGTGTGTGTGTGTGTGTGTGGATGTGTGTGTGTATGTGTGTATGTGTGTGGGATGTTGGAAGGACGGTTACTCAAAAACTATAAGACTTAAAATTTGTTTAACAACGTATTTCCCAATCGGACATTCATGGGAAGATCTGAAAAGGTTTTGGTAATAATTGGACAACCGGAAGTAGAAGATTCTTGAAAAAAAATCTTCTAAATATTATTTTTTGAAAATTTTTCGTGGTAATATTAAAGAAAATTAAATTCTCTATCTGATACATTTAAATATTTTATTATATATTCCATAGATTTAGAGATAAAAGAAGTATAATATATAAAATAATCTGTTGTTGTTGTAATAAATTTGACAGCCGAAAGAATGCCATGAAAAATAGTTGATAATTTAAATTATTTGTAACTGACAGATAAATGTCAGTGTCAGAAATAATGAGTAATGAATTAAAAATGTACTTGGAGAATCCCTTAGTTCTTGATCTGTGACTATTATGGAGATGACAAGTCTAGGTTGAAGGACTTAAATTTGTTTCAAACATTATGGGACAATACACACCAGTACTGTAGACTAGAGTAACTTTGAATTGCGAAAAAGCTATCAAATTCTTCTCAAGTAAGTTGTAAATATTGACAAAATCGGAGTGCAATCTATCCGTCACTTTATTAAAGGGAATTAAGGTTATTTAGATGTAACAAGTATGAAAAAATAAAATGTAAAAGAAGATATATAAGAATAGATGCACAATCCAGATATATACATTTTAGACCGCCCAAAATTAATGTTTTTACTAGAAGAATATGAAGAGAAAGTAAACAAAGTTGTTCGAATTGAAAATTGCTGTTACCAGCCTAATATTTATATATGGTAAACTCTACTTTGTAATTTATTGTAACATAATTTATGGTAAAATATCTTCATGTTGAGACATGCTATTATTGAATAATAAAGAAGTTTATACGTCATAGATTTATATGAATATATTATTTGTATTTATAAAAATAATCTTTGCTTTATGCATACAGCCAGGTAAAATATACGGCGAGAGGTTATGTGCTGGCCACATCAGATTTTTAATATCTGCATTTAATTTAATAACTGATAGAAATATTTGATAACAAGATAATGAAAACCAAAGGCCAACACGGAAACTGACGCATCTAGCACCATTTTAGTGACCACACTTAACGGAGTCGAAAATATGCTTAATTCGGAACCGCTGAAATAAGAGTTCTCAACAAACGATATAAGCCGAGATATAAGCGTTTAGTGAAGTTATATTGGAATTTTTTATTCAATTACTTTCATAATAGTTTTATTCAGGCTAATGTTATTTTCCATTTCAATACAGCTACGCAGGTTTAATCTTCCGATTCTAATCCCTCATCGGAAATAGCAGCACCTCTTGAAATATCCCGATTACATTGCGTGCACCCGATTGCACTTGCATGTGGTGTCTCTCTCATTCACGCTGTCCCACGGCAATCATAGATCAAGTGCACCTAATGAAAATGTATACAACGAATACTCCCACCCAAGACAATGTGGGAATTAATTTCCCTGATAATTGCAGCCCGCAGATCTGATAGACTCGCGAATTTATTGTTGATTTCTGATTCCAGAATAGACGCAGGCTTATCACCAGGAAGTCACGAATAAATTCTTAGACACTAAAAGGAATGGTTATGTTAGCAGAAAACGTATCATTAAATAAGTGTTAGTGTCTTCATCACGAACCAAACAACCAAATTATACCTGCCTACAAATGGTTTATTAATTAAGTAAGGCAATTATGGATTCAGGAACCACTACTGATTGGAATTGGTCCTGGTAAACGTGAGCGAATTTTAAATGAAGCATGTTTACGCACGCTCTGTTTTACCTCCGTTTTGCCGTAAAAGAGTTGTATGGATTGTATCATTGATTAAACAATATGTGTAGAATAACAAATGTATGAGCATTTAGGTAACACACTGAGTGAGCTATTATTATGCTGCTACCTTTGATAATTTTACTATTTAGTATATACCTACTAAGATTAATACACCACACATATTAATTTAGTCCTTTCTTAAATAACTGAATTTTTAATTAAAATAATAAACAAGTTATGAATAAACTACGGCGAATTTAGTAAACATAAATTTATATTTAAGGCATATTCCACAACAAATGACCAAATTCATTTATTGAAGTTTCCGGGTAATGGCGCCGTATCATTCAATGGGGTCTTCCACCGTAACAAAAAATAATAAAATGTACACTTATACTTAAAGTATTATTCAATAAATAATGATTAAGATAAGAAAAACATTTATTTTTAAATAATTACTTTGCAAGATAATTGAAATTTATGTGTAACTATAACGTCATACTATTGCTATCTTTCTCACACAGCCTACTAGTGAAACTGGTGCGAGAAAGATAGCAATAGGTGTCACTACAAATCAAATTCAGTTAAACTAAAATCAATTATGACTCTTTAATGCTACGAATTGCTTCACAATTAAACGAACATTCATTTAAAATATTAATTAAAAAATAATAATAGAGGACCCCATTCTAGTCGCGTTACAAGTTACGTTTACAAGAATAAAATTATTCCGTTCTACATATATTTTTAAAAAGGATTTGTGTTTTTTTAGAAAAATAAAAAAGTTAAGAAATATACTTAACTTTATTTGTAAAGTATAACATCTTTTAACATTTTCATCGAGTAAACATAAAATTCCTACAAAAACGAAACAGATATATTTTATTTTTCAATAAATGATGGATCCCTACAATCAAATTTCAAACTGAACACCGTTTTTATGCTTATTATATTACGGAGAAAAATTTCCAGCCATACAATAAACGATTTTCAGTCGAGAAGGTTCTTTTTTAAAAGAACCTCAATTAAATTAAAATTTCTCAGAATAATGCTGCTATCGTATAACGAGTAGGCCATATATATGTATTAAAAGGATGGCATTCACTTCTTTAGAAGAAACTGTGCTTTGCAGATTTACCATAGCGCTGAAAGTATTTCTACATACATATTATATTATTTAATCAATGATTGTACTAACATGGATATTTGTGAATAAGTACGTTTTAAATACCACGAGATAAGATTTAACATGTCGTTTATCCGACTTCGAATCTGGCCTTCAGTAAACTTAAAAATTATTTTTAAATAGCACAAAAATTACTAGAAATCGAGAGGTAACTGTGATGTTATATTTTATTATGTATTTGTGTCTGTCCACGTGTTTTGTATTTGTATATAGGACTGTGAGTGTATCTGTGAGTGTATGTACTTGCACGTGTGTTTGTAGATCCTTGAAAACAATTAGAATCAAATCTCATTCTTTGGATATTCGTGTAATTAATAATATATTCTTTAACAACCGCATGTAATGATGGGTATAACTCAGGAGAGCGATTTTTCCGAATAAATTACAGCAGATACATGCGAGTAGAATACTATTATTTACCTACGACGTTTCAGTAATATTGCACTTTTTGATCTAAATAAATTAAAAAATTGTAACATTTCAAAATAAATATATGTAACATAACATCACCATAGTTACGATATCTAACTTCAGCCGTACCCACCTACGTAATTTTGAACCAATCATAAATTACTGTTACTACGGTTACACGTTTGTGATTGGCTAAGAAATAATATAGTAATGATTATAACTATATTATTTGATGTGAGCAGTGTACTTATGAATGATATATCAAGAAACAAAAGTGTATTGTATAGTTATATAAATTAAGAGTAGTAAATAATTCTTATTTAAGAATGTGTATCGTACAATACTTCATCTAGGATAGAATCGAAAAACGCAATAAATATACAAACAATACTTTTATTTATGAATTGGATTCACAATTCATCATAAATTCGAAGTTTGCCATGATAATAAAATATTCACCCTGGTTACCGGTTGTGATTTCATACTTTTTGTAAATTTAGCTTGTTTACAGATTTCAATTACTCGTTGCTCGGCAACCCATGACTAATGAAATCTTGTTACTACAGCACTAAACAACCGTTCTACAACGTCCGTTTTACGCACTAAGGTAGATAAAAATATTGAATATATTGATTTACCCATTACTAATCATTATTATGCCCGATGCACATCTATATTTCTGTAGTTTTATGACTAAACAGGATTTTGCACTGAAATTTGCAATAGATGTTTTAAATTTACTAGTTTTAACTAATTTACGGCTATTATATTTATAGGTAAAATTTAGTTTGGAGAAAATAAAAAATAATTAAAAGATAATGAAGAAAAACTTTAATGAAACACAACCTTCTATGTTCATTAAAAACACGCGGTTATGAAATGCTTGAACATTGTCACAATAAAATAATAGCCGAGAAATCCATTATAACAACAATATTAACAATTATAAAATTTAACTTACAACATATGGCTCAATATAAGCTCCTATTTTTTTATAGTTTAATAATTACAAGTCGAGTTTAAATTTTTGACTGTTTGGATCCCAAAAAGTGATTATATTTACACAATGTAATTAAAACTTTAATAAAAATTCACACATTGAGGTTTTGTTTGTTTTTATGTACAAACTTACTTCATGTTTTTTTTATAATGCAATATAAATATACCTACATTATTCCAAACAGTTAAAATTGAAACTCCTGTTTTGTAATTATTAGAATATAAAAAATTCTGAGTTTATATAGAGCCACATGTTTTAATTTAAATTTGTATAACTGTTTGTAGCTTCTCGTAACTTTGTTAATATTTTTGTTATAATTAATTTGTCGACTATTTTCCATTGTGACAATTTCCAAGCATCTGTCAAAACCAAACGCTTTTACTGGACTACAGAATGGTCGTATTTAATTAATTTTTTATTAATTAATTTTTATTTACTCGTATTTTTTATTATTCACTGCCACATAGATTATTATTCACAGACGTAACCGCTGAAAATAAGGCAAAACTTCAATACTACTTATAATACGACAAAATTGTAGAAACATCACCATTAAAATTATCATAGATTTTGAAAAAATTATGTCTTCTATATTTTTACATGAAATGCCAGAGAACGATATTTAAGTTTATTTATTCTAGAAGTCCCACTAAAACTTAAGTAGAAATATGCAACACACATGGGTAGTTATAAATAAATAATAAAATTTTATCATACCAATTTATTAACCATTCTAGGTGAGCCAATCTGGTTTTGTTCGCAGATTTCAATAATGCGAATATGAATCTGTAGGTAATCTGTAAGATATTTAAGTTGATTTGGATTATTTTTGTATCGGTATGAGGGCAAACTAAATATTCAAGATACCTTGCAAACGGTCTGACAACCATAGCTCATTTATTAAAGAAGTTTTTTAGAGTAAGATTTTATTTTATCATCGTTTGGTTATTTTTGCTTAGAGTAAAAATAAAAATTATGCGTCACGAGTGTAAAGTACGCGTATTGTAGTCAACTTATTTCTCAAGCGACAAAGTAGATATAATTTTCTGCTCTAGAAACATGTACAAATAACTTCTCCTTCTACCAACTTTGTAAATGAACTTTGTTATTCTAGCAACGTTTAAATAATGCAGAACTGAAACATGTTAGGTCTGTCATTGTTAATCGTGTATGGAGGTATTAGATAATTAGATTATCATGAAAATAGATTTAGATATTATGTATAATTAAATAGTTCATATATTCACATCTTCAATGCTTTGCAAATAACTTTTTCTAGTTTACTTAATAGTTTTTCATAATTACACAACTAATCTTTTATAAATGTAAAGAACTTGTTAAAACTGACAAATAATTAAAAAAAAAGTTACATGTTCATTTTGTTGATCCCGATCGACGCCAAAATTATTTCGAATTAAATGATTCAAATGTGGCTCCTGTAGTACACACTCTACGTCAGAGATGAGTACCCGTGAGGTGGCGCCTGGTAAACGCTCTCACTGTACGAATATGTCATTATCATTACCGATATTTTCGTATAAAGCAGGTGTGCCAACCCAACAATGGATAATATACCGTAATATAATTATTTATTTATTCATTTCTATAAAATTTATAGCTCATAATTAATTTACACCATATCTTTATTAAATTAATACAGTAAAAGTTGAATAAGCTTTAATGGCTTTAAGCCTTAATGGCATTCTAGGTATTAATAACATCCAATATCATTTCAATCCGATAAAAAAACTACATATCTCCTCGGTCAAATAGTTACCATAATAACAAAAAAAATTATCAATAGCCCAAATGTCAACGTTTTGCAACATTGGCACTCAAAATCTTACGCAGTTTGTAATGTAAATAACTGTGAAAATCTTAATTCATGAAAGCAAAAAAGCTGTTATTTTTAACAAAAACTTTTTAAAATATTTCATATTTATTCATTGAAAATACTTTCTCCTTGATACAAGTTGTGAAAGTTCCAAAATTCAGTAACCAATACTCCACTCTATTCTTCACCACACGCGTGGCCTTCAGTTCTTCATCTTCTCCACCCCCAATCGATCGGGTATTCGTTAGCGTGTAGGGCCACCCTTTCCAACCGTTAACCAGCCTAGCCTCCCTCACGAGTAATTGAAATGTCTTGCTTCTTGGCGCTAGAATTATTCTGTTCCACGGCTGCTAAGTCGAACACTTCAAGTCACGAACAATTCCAGAATTAAATTGCGCCGGACTTGCAGCGCCCATTTCCTGCAGGAGGTGTGGACTCAAACTCACCTCGTCAACAACACGACGTTTCATTTGGATTTCGATTTGCAAAACGAACGTGGAAATGCAGATTTCTGCAAACTGCAAAGTGGATGGAATCAATCATATATTCAAATCTGTCATACAGTTACAAATACTCGATTGAATCTATCCAGATTTATTCAGGCCAATATATCAATTTGGCATTATTTATTTTTATTAGTTTCAATTTTGAACATATGTATGCATTTGTTTTCTCTAATTTGTATTCTTATTTTCTCTCTAACCTAATTGAAGTAAATATGTAGTCGATGTTCCATAGAAATTCGATCGTATTTAGTGATGCCGCGAGACGAGAAACGGCGAGAAACAGTTCACTCTCGTCTCGTCTCGAAAAGTCGAGACGAGATTTGTTTCCGTCTCGTCTCGTCATATTTTTCATCCTCTATTCTCGATCTCGACTCGAGAGTCTCGAATTTCTCGAATTTATAATTAGCTGTATAGGTGTTCCATAAGTTGGCAGGTCAGAGCGTGCTAATATGATTGAAGGTAGCAAGCAGTGACGCTGTAATTATCTATTATTTGTATATAAATACATATAAAATAAATTCATAAAATATTACCTTTACATGTTATAAATTTTCTATACTTTCATCTATCAGGAAAATAAATTAACATCAACTTGGACGTAATAAAGGAGTAAGTTGATAGTACTGATTAAAACTTTATTTTTACTAAGTCTGGCATTAACAGGTACGTAAAAAAATACTGAACAAATATTACTCGCAGCAAGGGCATTTAATACTAGCGTGGAGAGTACACCACAGGGAACACTTTTGTTCCTATTCTTTATACTAACACCCTATAAATTTAAAATGAATAAATAAATATGAATGCAAATGAACAGGCAATGAAAATATTTGTACTGATAATTATTTTTCTTATTGTATATCTTTAATTATATACATATTAAAAAAAACGTGCAATCGAGATCTCGAATACTTACTCTCGTCTCGAGCAAATCTCGAGGGCATTACTCTCGTCTCGTCTCGATTTTTCGAGACGAGACTATCATAAGTCTCGTCTCGAAATTTCTCGATTTTCGAGACGAGATCTCATAAAACGCGAGATCCCACGGCATCACTAATCGTATTGCCCATGTATATTTGATAAACTATTCGCATAAAAAATCACCTATAATAGCAGTAGATTTCAATAGTAGTTATTTAAAACATTAATTAATACGTTGATTTAAACTTTTTTAAACTAAAAATTGTAAACCTTGATTAGAGTGCCGTCCAAAATTATGGATACACTAACATAACCATAAATTCGCGTATAGAATGGATGAACACTGTGTAGGGCGCGAGCAGACACGTGACTTGAAAGTCCTTGAAATGCTTAGAATCAACTGATTTGTTTGCGCTTGTTACTTTGACAAGAACAATGTCACTTTAACAGGACCAATGTTTTACTTTGATTTTAACCTACTAACAAATTATTATTTTACAATTTTCAGGCAGTAAAACATCTAATTAAAAATAATAACTGTTTAGCAGTTCAAAATCAAAGTAAGTCGAAATATTGGTCTTGTCAAAGTGACATTGTTCTTGTCAAAGTGATACCCGCACACAAATCAGCTGATTCCAAGCACTTCAAGATCACTCGAGTCACATGTCTGTTGCGGCCTATAGAGTGGATAAACGCTTTATAGGAAAAAATAAACGCTATGGGTATATACCGGGTGTCTACTTGAAATCCGTAATATAGGGAATAAAATGTTTTTTTTTTTATTTTGCTGTAGTTAGTTACTTATTAATTTTAGCCAAAAATGTTTCAAATAAAGGTTATAGATAATAAAATTTTACAGGTAGGTTAAGTTGGCCCCCCCAAGTCGGAGTTAATAATAACAAATTAATGTGACCAATTGCGCCTTTTATGCGCTTGTATGCACCACCTTTACTTTTTTATGCGCTCTTCTAGTTTCTATTTTTTTTTTGTTTTTTCAATGGGGGGCCAACTTAATGGGTAACCCCCCCCCAAATTAATAAATGTGTATTTTATTGTGATGTATGGCTTGATAAACATATGCGCTACTATGCGCCAATGCAAAATATTAATGCGCCAATCACGTTCAGACATACAGGCTGTTTCCTTTAAAACAACCAGCGCTTTTTTGGGCGAACTAATGCCTTTAGAGAAAAATGTTATATACAAAAAATTACCAGGAAAAAGGGCTTAATTTATAAGGAATAATAAATAAAAAATACAACCAGTTGTTCTCAAACGGCAGAATAAAATTATATTTTTTTAAATGGCAACCTATATAAATTTTTTGTCCATTAGATAGAGAGTTTTTTTCTGATTTCAACGATATAAATATGATATGGGGTTGTATAACAATTATTTCGAGAAAAATGATATTAAAAATCAGAAATAATTTTACAATATTGAAGTAGGCTATGCAATAAACAACTATTAATACGACTATTGCCTAGGTTACGATAGTATATTATTTTCTTATATCTAAAATAACTTGTTTTACTAAGAAATTCATAATAACAAACACTTAATAACGTAAGTAACAAAACTGTCTGTCACCTGTATCATTTGTTTGCATTTGTTTATTGCATAGCCTACTTCAATATTGTAGAATTATTTCTGATTTTTAATATCATTTTTCTCGAAATAATTGTTATACAACCCCATATCATATTTATATCGTTGAAATCAGAAAAAAACTCTCTATCTAATGGACAAAAAATTTATATAGGTTGCCATTTAAAAAAATATAATTTTATTCTACCGTTTGAGAACCACTGGTTAAATTTTTTATTTATTATTCCTCATAAATTAAGCCCTTTTTCCTGGTATTTTTTTGTATATAACATTTTTCTCTAAAGTCATTAGTTCGCCCAAAAAAGCGCTGGTTGTTTTAAAGGAAACACTCTGTATGTATTATTGAATCTCGGGGTGGGGGGGGGGGAGTGGTAAAGGTCTACATTAATGCTGATTTTATTTTTTTATTTTTAAAAATTTGAAAAAAGCTATTATATTCGAATACGTATGCGCTCTTATGCGCTACCACAAATTTTCAATGCGCTTTTTCCATTGAAGAAATAGAATGATGGGGGGGGGGGGCAAGATAATGATATATTAAAAATTGAAAATTATGAATTTTCTAAACGAAATTTTATTGTAAATATTATGCGCTACAGTTTACGGTGGAACAAATTTAAAAAACCGTGCAAAATAAAATATGATAATGATTTAGCTGTGGAATTTCATTATCTACAATCTGTATTAGAAACATTCTTGGCTAAAATTAATATGTAAGTAACTACAGCAAAATTAATATTGCATTCCCTATATAACGAATTCAAGGAGACACCCGGTATATGAATGCTACACAAAAAAATACCCTACATATCATTTTATTCGCATCCTATAAAAATATGTGTGAAATAATTATGTTCATCATCGGTATAAGCAATCAAAATTTGTTTTTTTTTTTAATTTCCCAATAGATTTCCGCACAATATTGGATTGTCAATATTATTCCTACAAAATGTTAAACATCATTTGCACTAATTAGTTTACATACTGCAAATACGTATGGATGTTAAGCTAAACAATATATGCCACAAATATAGATTCCAATTTTGTCCTTTAGAGTTCATAACGGGGTCATTTTAACCAGAACTTCCATCATTATTTACACTTTTCTTTCTACTCGTATACAGAGTAATGGTGAGAACTCTCGAATATAGAACTTTAACACGTAAAATCATACTTTCTTAATTTTCTGCTTCCCTAATTATTTCACATAAAAAAGCTTGAAATAAATGTTGTTGAGGATAAAATTTCGCATCTGAATCAATAAGCAAATAGGTATTTATGTACCAAGACCAAGAGTCGTATGTGCAGTTTTTCGGCCGAGAATGTAGTTTGCAACCCGTAGGGCCGAGATGCTGCAAGCATTCGAGACCGAATATTGTACTATATGACTCTAGATGCATACGAGATTTTTTGTCAAATCTTATATCATTTTAATAAGAAATAAAATAAAGTATATTTAATATATTAAACACATCTGTCAAATCAATAATTAATAATAGTGGTGGTGCTTTAGATATCCTCGACAACAAATTAACACACACTTATTTCAACAAGAAAATTTCAAATGTGTTACGTGTAAAGGTTTGTTTATGATGGATTGAAATTACGGATTTATTAGAACATGAGCACGGAGTGAGTAGAATAATTTTATCTCATTTTTATTGAATAATTCGTTATGAATTTCATTTATTATACGAGTATAAATTTCCTATTTTAGACGTATTTTTGATACTGTCACTAACTCTCATATCATATCAATTTATTTTATATCGTTACTTGTTGCTATAAATTTGTAAGAAAACTGTTTTCTGATTGGTGTGATTTAAAAATGAAAAATAAAATTACATATTTTTTTTTTTAATTTAAATTACAAATCTAAATGCATTGTGAAGCACCAAATGCATTTATGAATATTTTATATTTCTAAAATTAAATTTGTAAATCTAAATTTATAAATTAAATCCATTATAAACAAGCCTTTAGTGTCAGTTAAATTAGTAATTTTGTGTAGTAAATTTGTAACTATTTAATCGAAAACATGTCCCAAGAATACAATTTACTTTTTTGCCCTAGACACCTAATGAAATATTTTAACCTGCTGCCTATGGTACCTAACTAGCTCTTGAATGTAAACTGTCACTTACTGTTAAAACAATGACACTTTCATATTTTCAGTTTCTCGAAAGTCTAACAATTTTCTGTAAGAACATTTAAAAAAACGTAAAATGTATTTCTTATATGGAATTAAGAGTAGATTAACACTTAGAAAATATTGTATTAAGGTAGTGATATTTTTATATAATAATTGGACATTATATTTATATTTAACCATCAAGTTTTGTACGATGTCTTCTGAAATATCAGCTTTTTAAGCCACCGCTGAAACAGAAAGATTTGGATTTTTTTTCAAAATTTTAACATCTTTTCACTCCTAATTAGAACTTGCTGGCCCGCGATTTTTACCACTTTCATGTAGTCATGCTGTTGTGAAACGTACTTCAACAGACTTCATAACATTGCGTTATAAACTTCGGTATATACAATGTCTGGAAGCACAAATTTGTTTTAATACGCTGTTTAAAAAATGTCAAATTTCAATATTTAAGTTGAAGCTTAAACAACGGTTTTTTTTTAAATATTTGTTTGATTACAAACTATGTTCTGCTTAAAAATCATATTTTGATAAATTTTTGTGATATTATTATTTATTATTATTAATATTATTATGAACTAATGAAATTTGACATATTTAATATAGCACTTTGAAACAAGGCTTGTGCTGGCAGCCAATAGTTTTTGCAAGATCTTGAAAATTTAAATTTAGATTGTTTTGTCGAATGTACGGAATTTTTTTGCAAACATCTTGTCTAGATGCTATTTTCTTTGTTATACGTTCCAATATAAAAATATAAATAGGGTTCCTTTGATTGTTCTTTCAGCGCAAATTGCCAGATGTAGGTGCAAAATTCCATTAATATACAGAACAGATGTCCAAAATTTATCGTGCAGAATTTTTATTTGAGGAAAAAGTTCCAAAACGACGCTCAGGTTTTCCTAATAGTTCCACACCGGTATTCAGGCCCTTTCCGGCTTCCAGCACATCACTGAGTGTCAATCTTGCTACAGGTAGAACATAGTAAGTAGTTGACTTCAATAAAAAAATCTGTTGAGGCCAGGACAATACCTTTCGTCAATCCTGTGTAATATACATAAATTCCATTCATAAATTTTCTTGCAAAAGATTCTAAATTTCCAGTAAAATTATTTCATGAACAAACTATCCAAATTGCACTTGACATCTTCTTCATCAGTTTTTCCCATTCGTTAGGGGTCGCTATTTTTTACCTCTCGCTAAGAGAGGTATTGGATTCATGCTAAAAATCGCATATCCAGATTTTATTGAATAAGCACGATTTAAGGTCCATAGAATCCGATTTTAACATTTTTACAATGATGTCTGTGCGTGTGTGTGTGTGTGTGTGTGTGGAAGTGTGTGTGTGTGTGTGTGAGGTTGTTGGAGACACGATTTCTCAAATTCTATAAGACTAAAGACCTGTTTGACTACGGATTCCTCAATCTAACAGTAATGGGAAGTGTTGAATAGGTTCTGGTAACAATTGGACAACCGGAAGTGGTAGTTTCTAAAAAAAAATTCTAAATATTATTTTTTGAAAATTTGTTACTACAAATATTAAAGATAATTAAATTCTCAATCTAACACACTTAATTTTTTTATTATATCTCGTATAGGATTGGAGATATAGTATATAATAATATAGAATAATCTGTTGTAATAAATCTCGTTGCCCGAAAAACATTTACGTTATTTAAATTTTTGTAATTGACATGTAAATGCAAAATGTCAGTGTCGGATTTTTCTGGGAGGTATGAGTACATTTAATATATATTATTGTATTATTAATTAATTATATATTTAAATTACAGATGTTAATATTACATATATCCTTAAGAAATACCGTTAATACCGTCAATGAATTTGAAGAATTTTGAACATAATGGAATAGTAGGATAAAATTTCTTATAGAACGAAAGAAGAGAAACAATTTCAATTATTTGTGTGTACTTATAGGGCGCGAGCAGACATGTGACTTTATTGGCCTTGGCAAGCAGATGAGGATCCGTGTCAGAATGACGGCTAGTAGTTTTTACATAGATGTCACAATTGTCATATGTCATAATTTTTCATTCAAAATTTCAAAATGTTCTGATGTTTATTTGTCATCCATTAGTATGGAATATACTTGTCGAGGAAAATAATCCACATGGATTTGGAAAATCATAATGTTTCGAATTAAAACTTATGATACTTGACACCTATGTATATTACTAGCTCTCATTCTGACACGGGCCCCCACATCTGCTTGCCAAGACCAACAAAGTCACATAACTGCTCTCGCCCTATACTACATAAAATGAAAATGGCGAGAGGTATGGTGCTGGCCACAACAGATTTTTATTTTCTTGTTTCACTCATTTCTGTTTTGCGTGCCGTTCTCATTCAGTTCCTTTTCACTCAAGTCTACCGCAATACAGTCCTTCCATCTTATCTTTGGTCTTCCTCTGTTTCTTCAACTTTCTAATACCTATTCATTCTTCCAACATATTCTTCATCTCTCCTCATGACATGTTCAAACCAATGTAATCGTCTCTTGTATCTTTCTAGAAATTTGTAACACTAGAGGTATTTCCTTATCGTATCTTTCCGTGTCCCCAACATCTACTTCAACATCCTCATCCCTGCCACATTCATTTACTTTTCATTCATACTACATGTGTCAATTTGAATTATTTGAACATATTAGTAATTTTCATGGTTAGCATAGCTGGCTGATTTATGAAATTTAATATCTTTATAATTCTTTAACTCTATATCTATTGAATATGAAGTATAAATTCAATCAAATCGTAAAGAAAATAATATATTCTTTAAGTTATAATAACGTTAAATGTCAAGAAATCATATTTAACTGTTAAATCTTCAAATGAGGCTACTTCCGGTTGACCAATTATAACCAGAATCTAATCAGTTGTTCTTCTGTATGTAAACTTGAGGAATACGAAAATTACAATTTTTGGAATCGTGGTATTGAAGTTATGCGATCCGAAACTTTTGTCACATACACACAGCACACGGAAGGTAAAAATCTGTTGTGGCCAGCACAATACCTCTCGCCACTTCCGTTTTTGGTTACATAAGTGTGGGGCGCGAGCAGTCATGTGATATTTTTACCTTGACAAGCAGATATGGGGGCCCGTGTTAGAATGACAATTGGTAATTATGTACATAGATATCAAATGTCAAAAATTTTCATTAAAAATTTCAAGATTTTCTAAATTCACATAGTTAATTTGTCACCAGGAGTGTGGAATTTACTTGTCGATGAAAATAAACCACGTGGAATTAAAAATCACGAAATTTAGAATGAAAAATTATGAAATTTGACATCTATGTACATAATTACTAGCTATCATTCTTTCGCGGTCCCCCATATCTGCTGGTCAAGGCCAACAACGTCATATGACTTCTCGCGCCCTATTGTATTTAACATTTCTTGTATACCTACACTCTACACCTTATATTCTACTTACATCTATTCTTTATATTTAGATTTTTTAATTTTAAATTCATTCTATGAAGAAATTTTGTCCTGCTCTTCTAATGTTTCGAAATGTTTCCAATTCATTGTCAGGATTGACATTATTTTTGAAGGGTATTTGTACTAAACCTATAATTTTAAATATTTAACTATTGATACGATAAGAAATTATATACAATGTATGTACTTCCCACAAAAAATCTTCAGTAATGTCTCTTTATTTGTGACACTGACATTTATCTGTCAGTTTCCATGACACTATTTGTGCTGTGAGATTTATTACAATACATTATTATATACTTTATATTTCTGTATCTCTAAATCTATAAAAGATATAATAAAATGTTTATATGTATCGGCTAGAAGATTTACTCTTCTTTTACTAGCTATTTTCGGTTGTCCAATTATTACCAAAACCTTTTCAGCTCTTCCCAGTAATGTCCGATTGAGAAATACGTAGTTAAACAGATATTAAGTATTATAGTTTTTGAGATATCGTTCTTCCAACCGACCCACATACACACACAGACACACAGATATCATCGTAAAAATATTAAATTGGATTGTAGGGATTTTAAAACGTACTTAATCATTAAAATCTGGATATGCGATTTTTAGCATGAATCCAATACCTCTCTTAGCGAGAGGTAAAAAACCTAAGATTGATTTACACTTTAATAATAATTTGATACTTCGTCCATTAATAAAATTAACATTTTAAATATATCAATGGGGTTATAAAAACCCCGCTGTGCACGACGTGTTACAAAAATAAGTTGGTTCACTTGAAAAGATAAAGCTACAACATTTAATTTATTATTTGAGACAATATCAATTTTGCAAAATAGTTATGAATTTTGCCACTTGTATGAAAATGATATATTAGTTGGTTTCGAGACGTTTTTTTTTTGTTTCCTAAACTTACTACTGTTATTAAATTATACAAATGAACAAATTTTGATTTAATGTTCTGTTTGTTTAATAACAAAGTTATTATCTAGATGCAAATAAACTTCAAATTGTTTAATTATGCATGCAAGAAAATTCCTCCTGGAAATTTATTTCTCAGAGTGATAATGTTTACTGGTTACTTTTGTAGCAGGGGGTAGGCAGGTCTGTAAACAGCAAGTTTCCAAGTTTTTAAATTTCATTTGAAAATCTTTTGTTTGTAAGATTTCCACTGTTGAAAATTCTTTATGAAGTATTTCTTAATCTTCAGTTAATCTTAATCCATAGATTAAGTCTAATTCATTGGTATGACGTTTTATTTATTCTTTTACCACACTTTTGCTTCATCAAATTAAATTGAATAGTCAACTACTGAATGTAATTTTAATTAAACCGAACATTATATAAAATGGCTGTAATTTTCATAAGGATACACATTATTATTCAGAATGAAATTTCAATTTCCCTGTATTTGACATATTTGAATTAAAATTTTGTGATGTAAAAACATTTTCATTTCAACCATTCAAATTTCTGTCGGATCGGAACGTAATGAACATATACAAAACGGTAATTACATAATCGAAAATTTAAAAGTTAATTTATATTCACTTATTTTTCCATAAGAATAATGGTCTTGACATCTTAAGTATATTGAACTACCGTGACAGATTGGAAACATCCCTTAATCGGTATATTTACTTAAATGAATAACCACTAGATTAGACAATATATGTTACTTCTAGACTGTATTGACGCCACTGAGAAGAGCGAGCCCACAACCGACGCCACTGACCGGACGGGACTCGACCGGTCGGGACTGAACACCTAGCATAAAGCTGTATAAAAATGTTGCGATTATTCTCGAATGTTACTGGATATGTTCTAGAATAATGGATAGCTATAAAAGCGACGCAGCTCTGAGCGAGGCAGTTCTGTTACAGAAGTTAGTCAGTTCAGTCCAGTCCAGCCAGCCGAGTTGATATAAATAATTAGTGATATAAATATCGTGTAAATAGTGTGTTGTGTTAATTGTTTAAATAAATAAATTATCTTAGATTTTAAGTATTTAATATTTTTTGTCTTAAATTTTTTTTTGTACTTCACCCGAATATGTAAACGTTATAGTATAAAATAAGTAAAATGGGTAATATTTGCAATATTGTTTATTTTATTGAGCAAAAATAATTGAAGAGATATTTTGTATTAATTGCATACATTATAACACATTTTTCTAACCTAAAACGTAAAAATTTAATTTTTAAATAGATTCTGTATCCCTTATCTAAAATACAGTATAATTATAGGTATCGACATTACAACACAAAGAGATAGAGAAGTAAATTTACAGGTTTACAATAAGGATGTTGCTATTTTCTTGCTCTTAAATATTAGATAATGATTAAACATATCCACAAAACGAATAAAGAAGTACTTTAAAAAAATCTCGTTACTTCCGTTTTTGGTTACATAAATATAGGGCGCAAGCTGTCATATGCCATTATTGGCCTTGACAAGCAGATATGGGGGCCCGTGTCAGAATGACAATTAGCAATTGAAGACACTGGTGCAAAAAGGGGATAAGTTACATTTTTTGAAAAATAGAGATTTGTGTAGAAATCTGATCTAAAGCAGTGTCTGCGTCTATACTTCAAGAACGGTATATGTATTGTGTCGCATACGAGAACTACAACGTTAGGAAACATATCCCGTTTGTAGTTTAGGTGCAAGAACGGGATAAGTTTTTTCACATATCCCGTTCTTGCACTTAATTTTTTTCGGATTTATTATTATTATTATTTATTTACTGCACAAATCCCCTTCATTAAAATCGCGAAATATAGTTAAAAAATAAGTTTATAATAAAAAAAACAACAGCACATTAGTACGAATACATCAAATTTGCAATAAAAACAACAAAAATTGAAAAAAAATATTCTTTTTTTTGGAATTTGCACAAAACTTTAAAATTGTGACTTCAATTATATACATAGATGTCAAATGTCAGAATTTTTCATTAAAATTTTTAAGATTTTCTAAATTCACGAAGTTATTTTGTCACCAGGAGTGTGGAATTTAATTTTTGAGGAAACCACATGGAATTGGAAAATCACTAAATTTAGAATGAAAAATTATGATATTTGACATCTATGTACATAACTACTAGCTATCATTCTGATACGGGCCCGCATATCTGCTTGTCAAGGCCAACAAAGTGACATGACTGCGCTCGCCCTATTGTATTTTCTAATTACATCTATTCTTTATATTTAGATTTTTAAATTTTAAATTCATTCTTTGAAGAAATATTGTCCTTTTCAATTGGTTTCAATGACATTATTTGGGCTGTGAGATTTATTACAACAGAATAATACCTTATATTTCTTTATCTCTAAATCAATAAAAGATATACAGCCGAATTCACCATTCCTTAATCATGAGGTTGATCTATAAATCAACGCTGATTCTGAATCAATCCAATCAAGATTAGTGTGATTTTCTATGAAAATCACACTAATCTACTGATCAAATTCAATGATCGACTCATATTCCATGAATCAAGGACTGATCACATCTTTGAATCGTAATTTTAACCTTTATAGCTATGTAATGATTCTGGCTGTTGTACTCATTTGTAATTTTGTCTCATGCTTCTTTTATCTTTATTTAAAACCGCATTAGCTTTATTATTTTCAAATATACTTTTATATCTTTCATTTTCAATATATTCAGAAACGCTGTTTTATTGGAATCAGTGTAATTTCTACCTATATCAAAATAAAAATGTAATATT
The DNA here is from genome assembly GCA_951394225.1 of Harpalus rufipes. Lineage (NCBI taxonomy): Eukaryota > Metazoa > Arthropoda > Insecta > Coleoptera > Carabidae > Harpalus > Harpalus rufipes. The sequence continues at coordinate 21,158,148 of OX596280.1, forward strand.
ATTATAGGAAATATATAAAATATATTATATAAATAAATTAAAAACATATATATATATATATATATATATATATATATATATATATATATATATATATATTCACATCCTGAACTTACACGGGAAATTTTATCTCATGTGGTTTTGAAAATAATATTGGCCAAGTGGTTCTCCAAAAACTGCTTGAAGCGACTACTGAAGTTTTGCAAAACTCTTTCTTGAATTTCTTGGGATATACGGCAAATTTCTGTGTGGATTGCCTGCCTAAAGTTTCATACCCACAATGTAATCGATTTTTGGTACGGCGAGTGGGCATTGGACCCAGTTTGGAACGCGTGCTGGATGGCGGCTGCAGACCCGTTTTGGCGAATGTAGCTTTCTACGGCAAAAGCACGCAGGTCGTTTACGATTGAATTTTTTTTTTGTAGCGGAAACTTCCCATCCACCTTCCTCCATGAACACCCTCCTCACCCTTTTACCACCTTCTCTTGCTTCACAATGCCCTATTAATAACATATGGGGAGGGTGTTTTGACGCACCTGTGCATAAAACCGATATTTACTCTCTTAATGGAACGATATAGGTAAATGTGCTGATTACATAATCATAAGATATACTCGTATTTATGATGTAAATAAATATTAATATAAAATATTTATTTTTTATATAAAAGATTATATATATATATATATATATATATATATATATATATATATATATATATATATATATATATATATATATTAATTCTAGGTTGTGCTGATAAGAGTATAGCCTAGAATACACAGCTTATTTTTTAAATAATGAATATAGTTGCCACAAATTTATTTATATTCCTGGCTTTATTTTATTAATTACAATATCAATAAGTAATTTCCATTTTATGATATTATCTCTACTACATTTAAAATGTAAATATATCACAAATACCTATTAAGTTATTGAAAATCCGCTTCTCTTTCTCCATTAGCATATCTGTAGGTAAAATAATTACAACTTTGTGTCGAACGATGAAATCCACCCTAGAAGGGTTCGCTGATAAAATATGGAGGATACCGCGTTCAAATTACATTTAGTTATAACATGAGGCACAGGGTTGTGCCCCAGCCGATAAGTGATCCCAGGTGAATTCGCTGCGATTTGCTTGCCGCTCACATAGGCAGGCACAGGCAACATCGCGTAAAGCATTACCACAAGCAGAGGGATTTGTAACACTTAAATAAACCTAGATGAAATCACAATTGTAGTAGTTTTGTTATTTGTATTACGAGTAATTTTGCAAAAAAAAATATTGTAATAGGCTAGTCCAGCTCGTTAGAATTCATAGTAAATAGTAAAAAAGCGAAATTATACGTTTTATAATAAATATTAATAAAGATATGAAATAATATAATTTAATACACCAGGAACTAGTGCTACGTGGAAAAATGTATCATGATATTCCAAATATTGACTTTTGGTGCTCACTTTAAATACCCTAGAGAACGATTTAGTGTCTTCCTCAGAAAAAAGACGATCTATTCAGTTGTGGACCATGACCCAAAACTGTGTAAAAATATATATTTTACGTATTCTGTATGGATCCTGCATAAAATGATATTATGTAGGTATATGTAAATGGTAGCCGATAATAAATGCGATATTTTAATTTATATTTTATTGTTGTTAATTTTATGAATCAAAAATTATTCATGCCATTCCATCCGGACTTTAGTCAACTGACAATTCTTACCCTAAAAGACATAAAATAATATGGCTAAACACCCTGAATGTATATACGGGTCCCCTCACCCTTGCGATTTCCTCAGCCGCTTAAAGTGGGGGCGATGGTTGACATGGTACTGCTTAATATTTAAGGAACAACTTATAATAACCATTGGAAATAAAAATTCACAAATGCCATACGTATACGTTTAATACTGGGAGTATTAGAGAAGTTGAAAGTTGTACCATTTACAATGGTGCCATCTTTATTATGGTATTCTGTCTAGATCCAGTTTTATTTAAATATTTATTGCAAATTACATAGAGATATGTAATTTTGTCATGTAAAAATTGTTATAACGGTGATTGTGTATGTAAATAATATTTAAAACTTTGCACCATGCACCCCCATGATATCATCTGGCGCTTACGAGTATTTCATAGCAATGTGCGTACTAAATTATACGCAAATTTGCAACTTTGTAACCAACGATTGACTATAAGTGCGGTTTTATAGTTAATGGGGGTCTTCAAAAAAAAAATATATTAAGTAAAATTTGCAGAAATAAAAGGCTTTAGCGACCCCTGTAACGATTGAAATATCGCATTTATTATTGGCTACCAGTTACAATATACGACGAATCTGCTCGATGACGTCACAGATATATGAGATCCATCCGATTATCGAAGCTTTTACGAAGGCGTCAGATCTATATATAATTTTGACATTTAAATCTGACGACTCAATTGAAACTGAAAGTCCATTCGAATCATTTGTTTAGGTTATTTTTATCAGAAATTTTTACATGTGGTATGTAATTAATTTATTTGTGCGAAATAACTGATAAAGAACAAATTTTCTTCAAAAGTTGCTATAGTGCTGCAATGTTTATAATCAGAAATATTTAAATAAATACATTTTCTGAAACACAAATGTTTACAATTGTAAATTTGTCCGCGCAATCTGTACATAGATCAGGGTTGATAATTTTTGATCGAATTGCTCGGTATGACTGATTGTAGTGAGTTTCCGAACGCGTCAGATTAACCCGGTTGATTTTACGAACGCTTCAGATTACATCGGATCAATCCGATAGACTTTACGAAAACGCCTACAGTGTGTTAACAAATAAAACCAACTCGGAGGAAGCTCACCCATTATCTTCCATTATAATGAGATGTCCAAACGAATTTAATTGTTTTTCTTCTGTTATTTTTGTTGCTGGTTTTAAGTTAAATCTTTTTCTTATATTCTCGTTTCTTATTCTATTTTAGTGATCCATTGGTAGTTGGCACCACATAGCCCGGAACCGGTAGTAATAGAACGGTTCTTGGTACGACAGCTTATTGCCCATATTGTATATAGTAAATTTGCTTATTTGAAAATTATCGGTATCTCGCATGACCGGCCTGTATATTTATCATTAATCATATTACAATAAAAATTTATTTTTCTAACAATTTCTTTAGATATTTTAGCTTACGATCATTTAGATACTTGTAACCTATTAAACCCCTCAATACCAGAATTAAATAACATGTATTTATATGTAATTCAATACCTATCGACATTCACTTCTTATTCTATCCTCCTCAAATTACTTTTGTTGATATATTTAATAAGAGTTCGTAATAAACACAGAAAAATCGTTTTCTAATGTGGAAAATAAATGATGGAAAACACATATCTCAAAAAAGGTCAATACTCACTTATAATTATATCAAATTTATTGTTAAAATTATTTATACCAATTTATTTATTTTACCGGTTTCAGGCTAGCCTTTGTTTACATATACAAAAACAGGCTGGTAACTGAGTAATTACTTTCTCTGTACGATAATATTACCATAACACTCGTAACATGTCACTCAAAAAATGAAAATAAAATAAAATGAAAATATAACGCTATGGGTATGTTATTAAATACATACATACAGATAACGTTACTATGTGCAACGTAACTTCGTAATACGGTATACTTTATTCTAAAAATATTAAAGATAAATAATATTGATTATTTGCCATATGGAGATAATATGTCAAAATAATTGTTTTATTTATTATACCATTCTGGAAGTAGCATGAACAGGGGAACCCAAAAAATGCATAGATCACTACTTAGACATTTGCCAAAAATATAATTTTTTATATTTAGTAATACATACATAACTTCAAAAAAATGAAATTATAAAGACATTTGGTTTGTAAGGCGTTTTAATTTGTGTCATATTATTTTTTTGCAAGAAACGATTTGATTATTATACAAAACATTTTTATTTTTATATTCCCGAAGATGTGATTATGTTGATATAGTTTTTATTTAGTTTTATTCGCTGCTGCCGCCTTGGCAAAAGGTCATAAATCGATTTTTTTCAATTATTGCGTTTGGATTAGAGACCCACAAAAAAATATGTATATAATTTTGTGAGAACAAAGCTACAATTATATCTTGGAAGTTTAAGTATGCGTAAATACGGTTGAAAGGGTGTAGTTATATGTTTTAAATACCAAATTTAATCAAACGTAGTAATTGAAAATAATCGACTTATGACCTTTTATCTCGACAGTAGCGAATTAATTAGTCACTACTATACGTATATATGATAAAATTAAGTATTTCAATCATTTTCTAAAATAGGAAGAGAAAAATCAAAATTAGAAATACAACCTACGCTCCTGATTGGCTAGATTTAACTATTTAACTATTAAATCCATGTAGAAATTTTCTATTTTGATAACATAACCACTGTTATTAAATTATTCCCAAGTTTGTTTCTGTGATATTTCTGTAATAAAAAATATTGTAAAAACTAATTGTTCAAAATTTTATTGTTAAAAGTGGAAATTTTACAGCTCTTCTATACCTACATGTTTTTTTTTTTGTTTTGTTTGAAGTATTCTGGTATACATTTCTAAATAGTGGTGTATTATACAAAAGAAATGAGTATCTTTCGCTAGAGATATCTAGAATAAATCATAGGGTAAAGTATGTGTTTGTGGTGCTTTAGGTTATCGGCCACCACTTAACTCCTCCCTTGCCACCTGCTCGTCAATTCCAATCAAAGCATCGCTTTGACCGCACGTCCCATCATCGCTCGTAAACCACCCGCAGCGCACTTCCGGTTTCCGTTCTTCCGGTCACTAATGTTTACATAGTGCTATACTACACCTCTGCCTCTGCTTGTATCACCGCTTTCGCCGAAGACTTTACTGCACGTCTAACTTTGTTATACTATCCTGGTTTATGGCAACTAAAATGCTCAGATAAAATAAGCACTGGCTGTTAATATTTTTACTACGCTGCTATCTCTTTAGTCCTTAAGGAATGCGATACTAGAAAAGGGAGATGAACAGTTTTATGTATGCTATTGTAATGCATTGGAATACGAAATACGTATTGTGTGTTTGCTTACATTAGATTTGTTCGTCTTACTATTCTGCGTTCACTGTTTACCACGACGATAAAAAATTGCTGTTCAATTTGCAGTGAACTGTAGCTACTATATTCTGTTTGATAAAGTTTTCTAGTAATTTGGTGTAACACGCGACAGCTAGTAATAATTCTTTCAGTGACTTATGTGAAGTGGTATTGTGACGAATAAATGTACAGATATGATTAAAAAAATCTCATGTGGCCAGCACATTACCTTCCGTCTATCTTGTGTATTATGTACAAATTCCATACATAAATTTTCTTGCAAAAGACGAGAGGGGATTATGCCAATGTCGATTCGGTGTGGTTCCACTACAGGTATGTGTTCCACTTAAGAAAAATACGTTTGTGCTATATGTCGAAAATTGAAGAATATAAAAATTTATTTCGTACGCCACTGGTTAGGTAATAAAAATATGTAACGTTTTCATTTGAGACATATTTCTCAATTACTAATAGTTTAGAAGTTATTTGAAAAAGAAAAAAATCTAATGTGGCCAGCCAATTACCTTGCGTCAATCCTGTGTATTAAGTACAAATAAAATAAAATAAATAAATAAATATATCATCACGGCATATTACTCATTGCTGGGTGTGCCAATCTGCTTTGTGTTAAATACAAATGCAATACATAAATTTTCTTGCTAAAGATGCTGTATTTCTAGTCAAATTATTTCATAAAAAAAATATGCAAATTGCACTTGACACTTCTTCTTTAGCTTCTCCCATTCGTTAGGGGTCGTTATTTTTTATTTTCTTCTTCCACTCATTTCTGTTTTGCATGTCATTCTCATTCATTTCCTTTTCCATCAAGTCTTCCCCAACACAGTCCTTGCATCTTATATTTGTTCTTCCTCTGTTTCTTCTACCTTCTGTAACTAAACTATTCATTCTTCTTCCAATATATTCTTTATCTCTCTCCATGACATGTTCAAACTAATGTAATCGTCTCTCTTGTAATCTTTCTAAAAACTTCTATTACTCGAGCCATTTCCCTTATCCTCTCATTCCTTACCCTAACTTTCCGTGTCATCCGCAACATCTATTTCAACGTCCTCATCTCTGCCACACTCATTTTTTTTCATTGATACTGACATCTGTCAATTTGATTTATCTGAATATATTAACAGTTTCCATGGCTGATTTATGAAATTTAATATCTTTATAATTCTTTAACTCTATATTGAATATGAAGTATAAAATGCAATCAAATCGTATAGAGAACAATGTATTCTTTAAAATTTATAATCATTAAATATTAATAAATAACACTCGTATTTAACTGCGTTTTTTCAAGAAAAATTGTTCATAGTTGTTGAGGGCACTTCCGGTGGACTAATTATAACCCAAATCTAAACACATCTGCATAGGGATCTAAACTCGAGGAATAAGAAAAAAATATAATTTTTGGAATAGTGCTATTGGAGTTATGCGATCCGAAACGATCGTCACATACACGCACACACGTACATACAGACATCATCGTAAAATTAGTAAATTCGTATTCTAGGGAACCCAAAACGTGCTTATTCATTAGAAACTCACTATTGAATTTTTTGATCAAAGACAATACCTTCCTTACCAACGTTTTCACTTCGTCGTGATCCAACTCAGACTCTTCCTGTCGCTATCGCTACCGCCGCGGCTACTCGTTTCGGCACGTCTTGACGGCAGCTTGTATCGGCTGGTTCCGATTGGTCTGTTACTGAAATACCTATCTGATATACTTACCGACAACTCAATGGATGGTAAGTTAACACCTGCGGCACTCAGCCCAGCCACGGATTCCATATTAATAAAAATTAATATTGTTGTGATATCGTGGGTAGTTTTTTTTTTGTTTTACTAATAGTATTATGAAAGACAAGTGTTACAAAACCCTTATCGGAGAAAATTTTTATATAAATATTATGTGGGAATTTTTTTCAGATTGTTACGAGAGCTGGTTGCCTAGCAATTTACCGAGTGGTATGGACAAAAAAAAACACGAGCTGTCCAGCGGGTGATTTTTTGATCAATGTCACGAGATAAATTAGCAACAGGCTCGAGTAAAGCAATAGAAAATTTTTGACAGGATAAAATTTAACCACGAATTGTATTTGAATGACTATTTTCAAAATAAAAAATCTGTTGTGGCCAGCACAATATCTCTCGCCACTTCCTTTTTTGGTTACATAAGTATAGGGCGCGAACAGTCATGTTACATTGTTGGCCTTGACAAGCAGATGTGGGGGCCCGTTTCAGAATGATAATTAGTCAGTATGTTTCATTCAGAATTTCAAGATTTTCTAAATACACGTAGTTAATTTGTCACCAGGAGTGTGGAATTTACTTGTCGAGGAAAATAAACCATATGGAATTGGAAAATCACTAAATTTAGAATGAGAAATTATGATACATCTATATACATAATTACTAGCTACCATTCTGACATGAGTCCCCATATCTGCTTGTCAAGGCGCCCTATTGTATTTAACATTTCTTGTATACCTACATTCTACACCAAAAATTGTACTTACATATATCTATTCCTTATATTTAGATTGTTTAATTTTAAATTCATTATATGAAGAAATTTTGTCCTCTTCTAATTTTTCGAAATGTTTCCAATTCATTGTCAGGATTGACTGTATTTTTGAAGGATATATGTAATAGACCTATAATCTTAAATATTTAACTACTAATACATTAAGAAATAATATAATGTATATGTACTTCCCAGAAAAATTCTTTAGTAATATCTATGAATTTCTGACACTGACATTTATCTGTCAGTTACAAACAGTTCAACTGGTCAACTATTTTCCATGGCATCCTTTCGGCTGTAAAATTTATTATAACGTTATTTTATTTATTATATTTCTTTTATCTTTAAATCCATAGAATATATAATAAAATATTTAAATGTATCAGATAGAGAATTTAATTTTCTTTAATATTACCAAGAAAAATTTTCAAAAAATATTATTTAGAAGATTTTTTTTCAAGAATCTTCTACTTCCGGTTGTCCAATTGTTACCAAAACCTTTTCAGATCTTCCCATGACTGTCCGATTGGAAAATACGTAATTAAACAATTTTTAAGTCTTATAGTTTTTGAGTAATCGTCCTTCCAACATCCTACATATATACACACACACACACACACACATACATCCACACACACACACACACAGACATCATCGTAAAAATGTTAAAATCGGATTGTAGGGACCTTAAAACGTGCTTATTCAATAAAATATGGATATGTGATTTTTAGCATGAATGCAATACCTCTCTTAGCGAGAGGTAAAAATCAGGTAATAATTTAGTTTTTTACAAAAATCTTTAAATATTTATTGCATTTTTAGATGTTATATTTAATATTGCTTTTTCAATGTTCTGAACGGATTCCTGTCCGAATCGACTGTTTTTTTAATAAAAACTGAAAAGACTGAAAACATACGCACTTTGACAAGTACATAAATAATATGTTTATAGGTACTCTTAAAACGTCAAAAAAATCGCTTATCAAAACTCACTTACTTGTAAAAATATAGTATCTTATTTGCTCGAAGGATGCGAATTTTTTTTGTGATGGTGTTTTGTCGAAATAAAACTTGGTAACTAGGTAGAATCCTCAATTTGGATTGGTTTATAAATTTATGAATGAAATATTCATAATTTAGCCATAATAGAGCTACGCAAAGTACGAGTACCACAGTTGAATAGTATTGTAACGTTTTTATTTATATGGGTGAAGTATAAATCTGAGACAATTATTGTTAATTAAAAGAATAAATATTAAAAAAAGATAATTAAAGGATAATAAATTTAACTAACACTATGATAAACAAATATTAACACTAATTTAAAGACTAAGAATATTATAAGATACTTAAACACTAAGATTAGTTATTTAAACAATTAACACTACTATTTATGTCACTTCTTGTCGACTGTTTGTTTATATCACCAACTATTCACGACGCTTATTTAAATCAGACTTCTTTACTCGTTAGTTCTATATCACAGACTGCTTTCGCTGGCTTTGGAGACGGGTTATTACCTGGCGACTTTAGTTCTAGAACCTCCTAGAGCGCCAGCTATGGCGCGGCGGCAGCGAGGGCTACGGAGCGGTGGTGGCGGTGACGTTACAGTATAATACTTTATGGAGTTTATATATAAATACATATTATATGTAAATAAAATCACATATTAATCGACGCAAATTTCAAGAGCATTCGGTCCAATACCTAGTGATTGCATTACGCCAGGACGATAGGTGTCTATAAGGACGTCAGATGTGTTGCACAATCTTCGAAAGATGTCATTGCCTTATTTTCAAGGTTTAGAGCTATAGATTGTTTTCCATTTCCTAGTACGTCATTCATTACTTCTCGCTAAGAGAGGTATTGGATTCATGCTAAAAATTGCATATCGAGATTTTAATGAATAAGCACGTTTTAAGGTCCTAGTATCCGATTTAAACATTTTTACGATACACCACTGGACGTACCTATAAGTTGAAATTGAAACCCTATATCATGTACACGTCATGAACTTCGCGCAGCTGTCATGACGTCAGTGTCTCATTCTTAAAGTAATTTTACTTTATATTATGGGTAATTTGATTAATGATGCACTATTCATAATGCCCAGGCAATGCGATAAATTATTGCCAGTCATACAGTATATGGTTTTGAAATGACAAGTATTTAAGTTTTCTAAAAATTTCAATCTACAGATATGTTTGGCTTCTGTAAAAAAACACACATTCATATTTATACGTACTATAATATAGGATCATAGTAATAATTTTTTTTTTGTTTTATCACATTGTCCAGGCATTAGACTCCGAATTAATCACTTGATTTCGTAATTAGTATGATAAAAAGATTTTCTCTTTATTTATATATATATATACTTCGATTAAATGACACTTTTTGTTTATATATCAGAGGTCATGTTCTTCTGTTTTTAAAAAAATCAAATAATTGTACTAAGTTAAATATTGTGGCGACCTTGGCCAATATTCAATTTCCGAATAACTTCGTAACTATTACAAATTGGGAATAATATTTCATAATTTTTATTTTTATTCTATAGTAAAAAATTAGTTCGATCACCATCTCGTGGCCGTGTGCCTGAGTGTCTGGTCGTGAATTTGGGGACCCGGGTTCGATCCCGACCGACGCCCAAAAATTACATTTTAATGGCACAAAATTGACCCCTGTGGTGCACTCTCCACGCCATCTATGAGTGCCCGTGAGGTGACGCCTGGTAAGCGCCCGCACGGTACAAATATTCCATCATTACCGATATCTGTATACAAAGCAGATTGGCACACCCAGCAATGGGTAATATGCCGTGATGAAATATTTATATTTTTTTTTATTATTTATATATATATATATATATATATATATATATATATATATATATATATTGATATCTTGAAATTATTAAAAATGCTTATATAATTTCAAGTTAAATAGCTACCTTTGATTTTTAAAATACACAAACAGTTTCAAGTTATATAAGATTTAATTTTAAACTCCAATTTATAGTTTACAAAGTGTCAATTGTTTATTTTTGTTAAACCTCCGTATAATAAACGTACCTACCTTTACCCGCACGGTACAAATATTCCATCATTACCGATATCTGTATACAAAGCAGATTGTGCCAATCTGTGTGCCACCCAGCAATGGGTAATATGCTGTGATGAAATATTTATATTTATTTTTTTTATTTATATATATATATATATATATATATATATATATATATAATGGATATTGTTTTTGAATAAGAAACAATTGCAGTAATGACAGTAGTTTCATTAGCCAGGTTATTATTAATAACAGTGGGATTAAGTAAATTAATTTATTAATATGAGCCTCTCGCAAGAAGAACTTACGAATATGGTGTACGCACTTGGAGAAGCGGAAAAAAACCCTCTTTTTTCGTACTGAACATGACCAGTTCTTTCAAATCTTTCCCTTAGTTTTTCGAAAGAACGCGGTAATCGTCTTCCCGGAAACCGTTGTGCATAAATTCTAGATGCCAAAATAGGGTTTCTTTCCGCTGCTCCAAGTGCGTACACCATATTCGTAAGTTCTTCTTGCGAGAGATATATATTAATAAATTAATTTACTTAATCCCACTGTTATTAATAATAACCTGGCTAATGAAACTACTGTCATTACTGCAATTGTTTCTTATTCAAAAAACAATATCCATGGTATACTAGATTTAATTTTCAATTAAATATATAAATTTAGAGAAAAATGGTGAAAATCTCCGAAATTATTAGTTTTAGGCATAGGATACCCTTAATAACATATGAAGATAATACAAAAATACACACAGCTGAATAATAAAATATAGGCTGTTCCATTTGAAAATGACGAGTTATAGTCATTTGAAATTGAGCACATTTGATTCGCTTTATTGAACACCCTGTATAATTTACATTTAAAAAAAATATGTCAGAACATAGAGTATAATTACAGTTATACAGAAAAGAAAATTCTTAAATTTTACTATTAAAATAACTTCAGTAAGCCTTTATAAAGCAATGCGTGTATTCGGTCTTTTTTAGAGAAAAAACGGAATAACTTGGCAACGCCGTGGAAAACTAAAACAAAATACATATGTTCGTATAGGTGAATAAAATGCAATTCAAAATATATAAAAATATATAGGGTGCTCTATTTAAAAAAAGAGAAACAATTCTCGCCGAGCCGTAATGCAATACCCTGTATATGTGAAAATAATTTTACGTTATGCTCCTTGAGTAGACGAATAAATTCTGTTAATAAACTTATGCTGTATTTCTAACGACAAGGGAGATATCGTCAGTTTTTCTTCAATTTTTCGTTTCTCTCGGAAACAGATGAAGATCAGACCTATGTTGATTAAGTTTTTTTACTCATTTTGGTCAGTACTATTATGCTCTTAATAATTTTATCGTTTTTTAACACCATGTATTAATAAATAAATAAATAAAAATTGGAGTTAAAATTATTCACAAAGCCTATGATTACAACCTAATTATATATTAGTATAATTATGTAGAAATGTATAGTTTATAACTGAATGTATATTTCCTAATTTTTTATTCCCTTTTTTAAGCAAATTATTATCACCCGAACTGACTATGATAATACTGGCCTGTGCATTTCCAGACATCAAAATAACACTAAAACTGATTCCCGCTGACTCTTTTCTACTAATCAACTTCACCCTTTTGCGATCCCGAAATCTTAATGTTATGCAGGACTTTTTTATAATGAAAAAAATGTAAATAAATAAATAAATTTACTTTAATTGTGAATTGTTTTGATACATAAAATTAGTTTGAGTTTTTTTTTTCTGATTATAGGTGAAAGTTACACGCTATGACAAAAAAAAACTGCGCAATCTTTTAAGTGCAATAACTTTTCATCTTAATTTAGTTATAAAGTGTTTGCAAAAAGAAATAAAACTTAGAAATACCTATTTAATTTTGTGATGTTTAGTAGTAATTACAGTGAATACACATAACTGCTCATTACTTCAAATACTTTCAAGTTGAAAGTTGCGCTGAAGTTTTGCCGCTTGTGTACACTCTTGAAGCACAGCGAGGATTTATTTAAAAACTGGATGGCACTTTTGGTTTCATGCGATTTAATTATTCACCTACAGCAAATTTCACTTTTGTTTGCTTCATAAATTCCACCGGTTGACAGGTAATCAGATACATCGATACGCAGATGATTAACCTGAATTTTTTATTGCTGAACAGATTACAGGGCCTAAATATAAATAGGGATTCTTTGGTAATCAGATTAAAGGGGTACATACCAAACAGCTTATGTTAATTTATTTGAAAACAATATCAGTGGAACTATATTAACTTTTATGAAATATAATAAACAATTGAATGTAATAAACCTTTGTAGTATTCTATAGCACAATAACGATTCATTTACAGATATATAACCTGGGCTGGCACCGATTATGAAGTATCTTTTTCTGCATAAAAAAAAACGTACATCCAGATAAAATCATTAATCTAGCACTTTTCGATACTTATTCTTTGACATTGTTATTCAGAAATAACGTAAATTATCACGATGCACAAAACTGTTAAAATACATGCCAATGATTACGAACTATGTATGTTGACATTTCTAAATTATTTCCTGAGCAGAGTTACGACATTCGTCGCCTTACGAACAAATTTTTTAATCTGTGTAACTAATAGAAACTAACTACAATTATAGGCTGGTAAAGAATATTATGCATTGACTTTCATGTCTTCATAGCAGGTCAATACCACACGTATTCTAATATTTTTAATCGGGTACAATGTTTATTACACAAAACATTGAAAATATACGGCAAAAATAAAACTCATAAGAATAAAAATACACATGTTAAAAAATAACATAAAACATCAAAAAGTAGAAATACAAGTATAATTACTAACTGACACTATCAAACAACGCCTACATAAGCCTATTTATTTGTAAATTCAAACATAATTATGGTACAACATACCTTCCAGATTCAGTAGAAAACATTTTTTTACTTATATATGCAATTTAATTCGGAGAGAATATAGCCCGCTTACTAACAGGTATCGGTGTCCTGTAGTGAACAGGTAAAAATCGCAGATTATGAAGTCAAGTCAATGCATAATATTTAAAATCTACCTGTACGTATGTCGTCAAGTATCATACACTTTTTATTGCGCAATGCTATTTTTACGTGAAGAATACTATATTATGTATTTATATTTATGTATATGTATGCACGTAAACAAAAAATTGAGTAAACACCATTTACTATTCTACGTGCAAATGATTTTATTATTTTTGAAGGACTAAGTGACAACGACCTTATTTTAGCCAATTTTTTACAATATTTCATTCCACATAAGAAAATAGTAGATGGCGTTACCTCTGCAGGCTTAATATCTTTGTGGGATGTTTATCATCCGTCCGCTCAACCTTCACAGTGCCTCCTAGAGGCGTCAGTACACTACACTGAAAAGCTGAAGAGCGAAACTCGTCTGTGGTTCTGGTCGAGTGGGCCATTCTCTGATAATTGACCGAGAGCTGGATTCAGAGACTGAAATCTTGTGAAACGTGCCAAGTGTTTTAAATTTAAATATTATATTATTATTTAGAACAGTTTCACCAAGTGTCGCATAATTGTACTTTGTACAGTTTTTATTATTATTATTATTATTTCCGCTCTTTTGTTTCTCACTACCTCAGGAATCCTGGGTACCATTGACCTGCCTTTCAGCAATTGCTGGAGAGACTAGGCGCGGACGATATGCCAAGATGGTCAGGGCAGCCACCCATGTGGTCAGGGTGACTTTGTGTAGTACGCCTACAGACGAGTACTCAGGGTGAGGTAACGGTGTACACATCTGGTACGGGTTTTCACCAAGTAACCAGGTGGAGGATGGCGAGTGGTGGGAACAGAGGGACCAGAGGGTGCGGCGAAGCCAGGCTGTAACCCCTCATAGTCGCGCTTCTGTCGCAGCCAGGACCAAGGAGCTGGGCAGTGGGTGGGCACAATGGCAACACAACACTGATATACAAGTATTCCGTGGTCATACTGGAGCGGGCCTCTAGAACCAGATAGAAAAGACAGAGAGCCTGAAGGGTGCGGCGAAGCCATGCTGTAGCCCCTAAATATCAGGTCTCTGCCATGCACAGGTGCCATCACCTCATGATTATTATTATTATTATTATTATTATTATTATTATTATTATTATTATTATTATTATTATTATTATTATTATTATTATTATTATTATTATTATTATTATTATTATTATTATTATTATTATTATTATTATTATTATTATTATTATTATTATTATTATTATTATTATTATTATTATTATTATTATTATTATTAATATTAATATTATTATTATTATTATCCTTTATTTCACAGATACAGGTTATAGGTACAATATATACACAAACATTTGTATTTTTCGGGTGTAATCTCAGTAGTATGCGCCCACTTCCTGTTCCGGGATTTACACTCCTTCCAGCTGCTTACCAAGCAGCTCAGGTAAGGGTGTTAAGTAATTGTTTTTCTTATTATATGTGCAGTACCGTATATTGCAGTTTTTTGAATTTCCAGTGCGTCATGTTTACCAGGGATTTTTTCTATAGTTTTTTTAAATTCTGCATCCACAAATCCTGTCCCTCCTACGATTATTGGAATTATAAATGTTTTTGTCTTCCACATTCTACTAATTTCAATACTTAAATCTTTATACTTTAGCAGCTTCTCAGAAAATTTTGATATTATATTTTCGTCTGCTGGAACTGAAACATCCAAAAGATAGGTAATTTTTTCTGTTTTTTATTATTATTATTATTATTATTATTATTATTGTTATTATTATTATTATTATTATTATTATTATTATTATTATTATTATTATTATTATTCTGCTAGCCTAGCTCGCGCTTTTCTCGATAGATGGCTCTGCATGGGGTTAGTTACCTCTGCAGGCTTAATATCTTTGTGGGATGTATATCATCCGTCCGCTCAACCTTCTCAGTGCCTCCTAGAGGCGTCAGTACACCACACTGACAAGCTCCAATAAGAGCGAAACGCGTCTGTGGTTCTGATTGATTGGGCCGGTCTCTGATTAATGACCGATAGGTTGATTCAGAGACTGAAATCTTGTGAAACGTGCCAAGTGTTTGAAATTTAAATATTATAATATTATTATTTAGAACAGTTTCACCAAGTGTCGCATAATTGAACTTTGTACAGTTTTTTAAAATTATTATTAAAATAACTTACTTTACCTACGTTGTGTATAATACAATTCACATAACCAAACTTGTCCATAAACAATCATTGAAAACATGGAAAACACACATGGGTAACTTGGAAAATTGGTCTTGATACGTCTACAAGGGGAAAATGTCTTATAGTCAGGCAAACTACTATGGTTAGGTACTATACTTCATTTTTTTAAAGATTTCAGTATGGTGTACCTGACTTATTTGACCTTGTTCTCTGATTGGCTCAAATCGTGACCAAGTTTACACAGACGATTTTTTGTTTTCTGTTTCATTATTCTATATATTTGTCTCTCTCATTCAATCACATTTTTCATGCATTGGCGTGCATTGATGACATGTGGTGAAATGAATGTACAGGGCCAAATTATCCAATAGGCTTACTAGGCTATAGCCTAGGGCGCACATATTTTAGGGGGCGTCCAATTTTATCATATTGTGACGTGCGCCTTAAGAGTATACGAACGCCGCTACTGGTAGAATATTCCCGAGTGATGACGTAATCCCCTTGCTGGAATTACCCCGATGACGTAATCCCCTCGGGGAAAACCCATAAGCGTTCAGACGTGTTAATTACACCGGTGACCTAAATCTATTGTATTGAATATCACTGTGGCATCAGAAAGTTACAGAAGGACACTGGGTTGTATAAATACCGTCCGAACGACAGCGGAGAAATGATCTGATATATAGAACCAACGAGCAATGAACAGTGGGTAATATAAATAGTCTACGAGTGGTGAACATAAATAAATGTAGTTATATAAATAAATATAGTGATATAAATATTGTTTAAATAAATAATCTTAGTGTTTAAGTATTTAATAATATTCTTAGTGTTATAATTATTTAATCATAGTATTAGTTACTTTTATCATCTTTTTAATATTTTAATTATTTATCGTGGATGATGAAGCTTCTTGACTGGATGGGTATATGGAAATAATGAATTACTGGATTGCAGTCAAAATATTTATTTAAATTTCAGGCCTCTACCTCTACGGTTTCGGCATCTCCTGAAGAAGGCATAGGAGATGCCTAAACCGGCAGAGGCCTAAAATTTATATAAATATTTTGACTGCAATCCAGTAATTCTTTATTTCCATTAATTATTTATCGTTCAATAAACGTAATACTAATAATATCTCTCTTATTCTTACACTTCACCCATATAAATAAAACGTTACAATATTAGGAGCAACCGGAGGCGCCTTTATCAAACTTTAGTGTAGTTGGAGGCTAAAAAAAAGTCACTAGCCTAGGGCTTACGCATATCTTAATCCGGCTCTGTGAATGTATGTAATGTTACACATACAATTTAACTAATACGAACTTTAAATTAACTACTGCAAATACAATATTCTTTAAAATATAATTTATTATGCAGTTTTACATTTAAAGTTCAAAAAAATTAATCAACTCGAAGTAAATTTTTGTTCATACGCCAATGTTTGAGTTGTCAATGGCTACCGTCTACTGTGTCTATTGTCAGGTTGGGTGCATCAAGTTTTGCAGGTACATAGTTAGTACTTTTTTATCTATACCTTAAGTAACATTTTAAGTATTCTCATTATTCCTAACATATTTTCGTAATAATATTTTTCGTACCAGCAAAACTTCAAATTTGATTAACAGCAGTGCAACTACTATTACCGAGTTCCGTTCTACGCTCTTCAAAGTTCTCAAGAAACTTGTATTTGTCTGGGAGAAAAGAGGTAGGAACAACATGACGAGACGTGGGTGAACGCGGGCCATACCAAAACAAAAGTATAGAAGGGTAAGAAAGTAAAAACTGCACGTGAACCCTTCATTGAAGATTTGTTTGTGGAACTAAAAGATCCGTCGGGCAAATGTCATCGGTTAATAGTTTTACACATAAGTAATGAAAATTGGTTTGTGGAAGGTGGTTTGTTGTTATTTGAATCGAAAAAACTGGTGACTATCATGAAGAAATATACTCACTGTCTTCGAAGAGTGGATGAAAAACATACTGCCCCTCTCTACCCGCATAATGTAATTTTTGTATAGTAAATATCTTTGTAAATCTTTCTTTGTTATATGCGATGTTATGTGACAAATTTAAATAATTAATTTAATAAATACTTATGTTTAAATCATTTGCTTTTTTGGTTATCACAATTTATTTTGACCCATCATTTTAAATTACAAATTTTATTTGACCAGAAATTAATCAAATTAAACTAATTTTATATTCAAATATAATTTTCCAAGTAACTAGATTTGAATTTAGCGCCAAATTTTAAACTAAATTCACAGTTTGTTATTATAATGTAAATCAGGTTTCTAGTTACTGAAATCTTAAGAAAAATGAAGTTTAGCTTCGAAATGTACCTGACTGGACTGGTGTGTCAGTGTTTATACGAAGCGTATTAAATTATTTAGTAGTAATATAGTTATAATTAAGTATTTGATCAGCTTAGCACAATATCGGTGTAAACTGGGCCTGTGGTGCCATTGCCATCACTTGTGCTGTACCATTACTTTTACATAAATATTTTCTGTTCTCTATGAGTATTTCTAGTGTCATCATTTTTGAAAACTCTGTACTTTTTGATAAATAGGGGTATGTCCATATACTTATTAATAACTAAATTTTAAAAATTGTTTTAACTTTTTTTACTAGTCGTTTAATTTTCAACATATGAAATTTATTCTACGAACTGTAGTACATTTACCTATATTTATAAAGGATATAAAAATAAAACCAAAATATAAATTACGTAATAAAAATTATTAAATTTAATACAATTTTGTAAATAATTTGTAGAACTTTGACTATGTGAAGAATTGACACAGTAAGTAATGTGAATTATAATATGTATATAAAGCGTAATAAAATGAACTTGCCCCTAGTCTCAAAACCGACACTTCACCGGAGGTCTAAAAAACATCAAAAAAACACTAAAAGCTTAGTCACAGTAAATTTTAATTTTAGGACTATTTGTAATGTCAATATTACAAAAACCATTCAATGAAGTCTTATAAGAACTGTTAAAATTATGTACCTATTTTCAGCATAACTCATAGAAACTCATACTGAGAAAAAATATTACCTATTAGGTGTAAGTAATATTCGTTAAAGGAAAGCACATCAGGAACATTATAATCCTATAGTCAAATTTTGAAAATAGTGCTACTAGTAAAATAACTAGCTATAAGAATAAAATAATAAATATTGTAACAATTTTCTATGTTTATAGATGTTTATATATTTATTTGTTACAGGTAAATTGTTATCTGAGTTCAACCCTTTATACTTTCGTTTTGTAAGGTAAGATTGACAACATCAAACTACATATTTGGCAAAAAGTTTATATTTAGTTAGTCAGGCTGGCAATCAGTTTTTAATCAATGTCATTTTAATATAACAGCGCTATACATGTACCTCTTTCTGAACATTCTGTAAGCTAAAAAATTTACCAAATCAATTTCCTTCCCACGAAGCGGTGAATGTTCCAAGCGGAGAACTATTTCGCCAGAATAAAAAATCTAAACAGAATTTCAATTACTTAAACTGTATTTTTTTTGCTGTAGAATAATTCATTAGAGTGAGTTGCTTTCGCTCCACATGCATTATATTGCGGGTTTTATACGTAACGAGAGGTATTTTAAATTTAAAACAGTGACCCGGGTGGTTCAGATCGGCCGTGCGGTAAACCAGCGACCGCCGCAGATCCGGTGTCAATATATTACAATTACCCCGGCGCAATTCCAAACGGTTGTACAAAAAACCCTCTGAATGGACGCACCCAAGCAAAAAGGTAATATTCACATGTAATACGCTGGCTTATAACAATTCATTCCAATGCTCGAGCGAATCGCGAAATGTGGATGTAGATCGGTTTCCTAAATGCACGATGTGGAATATTATACAACATTCTGTACCGGAGACATATTAAATTTCGGATTAATTAAAACTTTCCACTCAAAATGAAAACTCATTTTGAATATCGTGAATATCAAATATCGAGATTTCTTTTTAAATTTAATACAGAAGGGTGCTTTAGCAATAAACGGAAATATGGTCGTAGGTACATACATGAGCCGTGTTGTGTATATCGCCTGCTAAATTATAAATTTTATTTGTTTCAAAACTACGCAAAGAAATGATATAAAAAAAAATCAGTTTAACTGCTTTCGTATGGGAATATTTCATTTCGAATTTTATTTAGTTTTTAAATAGTAACTAATTGTCCATTTTTTTTACGGAAGATGTTTGTGAGGTGTCAACAATTACTTGAATGGGTCCATAAACCATAATCGAAATTTATAAGTATAAAAATAGTAAAATACTTACTCAAATAAATACGTCGTAAAGCTAAATAATATTAAAATACATTCTTCATTATAACGAATTTAAACATTTTATGACGTGAAGAATGTGAATTTGATTCTATTGCCCAGAAATATAAAAGTCTACAGATTATCCATTTCCATTGGTGAGAAAGATGGCGGATCTCTCCTGAAAAAATATTGTTACAATGTCATTTGTCTGTCACACGTGACGTCACAAACTCGTCTACAATTTAAAGAAAATCGTACTTAATACGAGTAAAAAAAATAATAAAAATTGGATTATGGGCCTATTCTCTTATATAGCATTTATTTTCTTACTCCACCGACGTTTCGGTACACTCTGGTACCTTCATATGGATGTTACATAAAAAATTACATATTCTACCTACAAACACTATTTTTCATTTAAATTTGTACTTTCAATATTTTTTTCACAAGTGTCAAAAATGTCGATTTGTTGCACCATTCGTCATTAACATGGTAAATAGTTCACATTTAACACTAGTGTTAAAAGTAACAACAATCTGTCACATTTTAACACTGGTATCATAAAATAACATTTTTAATCCTGAAAACAAACATTAAAAACCCTATTTTTCATATTTGTAGAAAAAAATACATTCTTCCTACATTCAGTTTTTCAAAATTGTACAGACATTTATAAAAAGCTCATACACATCAATTTGTTTCTCAAATTCGATAACAATAACGCTGAACCACAGTCGAAATATTTCCTACCTTTACACCGCATTTATTCGTACCTATACCTAAATATACTTATAAGTTTGTAAATCTTAATACAGTTTTATTTGTCTAATGAATATAAATATTTTCTAACATTTTCTAACAATATAGAATGTCTGAAGAATTAACTCCTACAATAATTATTTATACGCCAAGTGAGTTAAGATAATGTTTATTCATGAAAAGAAAGTTTAAGCCACGAACCCGTATTGGGCGAGTGGGTTAAATTCTTTGAGTGAATAAAAATTCTTAACTCACGTGGTTTACACAATATTTTAATCAATTTTAACGAAATAATAAGAAAAACCATTATAATGTTTATATATATATATATATATATATATATATATATATATATATATATATATATATATATATATATCATCACGGCATATTACCCAATACTGGGTGTGCTAATAAATTAGCAGGCTGTGCATAACAATAGTCATTGATATACGTCAAGTCGTTTATTTATAAATTATAAACAAGCTTTATTTTCTGTCATTTGTGTCGTGAAAAATAATGAAATTGGCTGATCTGTCTAATAAAGACTGTGGTGAATTTTATTTTCATGCCTGATATTATGTTAAATCCATTATTTGTTGCACAGTGAGTTAAAATTTTGTGAAAGTGAGTTTTTTTTTAATTCACTAGCAAATAAACAGATATTTAAAAACATAAAACTTGTGTTAAAGAATATTTTAAATTATTTAAATGTCCTGGAAACTCCAGAAAATTTCTTTGAAAGGAAAGAAATAATATATTCTAGACATATTCAAAATTTAGCCACCAGATGGAGTTTACGTAATTTGAATCGCGAACTACGAATGAATCTTCAGTAAACTCTAATTAAAAATAATTCATATTAATTATACAATATAACGAACAGATAACAATCTGTGGTAAGCACAATACCTTTCGCAATTTTCATTTTATGTTGGCGCGTGTAGTCCTATGACTTTGTTGGCCTTGGCAAGCATATAATGGGAGCCCGTGTCAGAATGACAGCATAATAATGTACATAGGTGTCAAGTATCATAATTTTTCATTCAAAACATCATGATTTTCGAAATCCATGTGGATTTAAACAACTACTATCCGTCATTCTAACACGGATCGTCATATCTACTTACCAAGGTCAACAAGGTCATATGACTGCTCGCGCCCTATAATAACGAATTTAACATTTCTTGTACACACAAATAATTGAAATTGTGTATCTCTTTTTTCGTTCTATGAGGAATTTTGTCCTACTCTTCTAATATGTTCAAAATTCTTCAAATTTATTGACAGTATTAGCGGTATTTCTTAAGGATATGTGTAATTTTTAAAAACATATTTAATTAATAATACAACAATATATATTAAATGCACTCGTATCTCCCAAAAAATCTCCCAATAATGCTGATTTTTGACACTGACATTTTGAATTTATCTGTCAATTACAAACATATAAATATTTCAACTGGTTTCCATGGAGTTTTTTGGGCAACGAGATTTATTATAACAGATTGTTCTATATTATTATATAATATATCTCCAAACTTATAGGAGATATAATAAAATTTTAAAATGTATCGAATAGAGAGTTTTACGTTCTTTAATACTAATAATAAAAAGTTTCAAAAAAATATATTTAGAATTTTTTGTTTAAGATACTACTACTTTCGGTTTTCCAATTGGTACGAAAACCAATTCAACTCTCCCCATTAATGTTAGATTGAGGAATCCGTAGTCAAACAGGTCTTCAGTCTTATAGAATTTGAGAAATCGTGTGTGACTTACAGTCCATACGATTTAACTTGGCGACCCAAAAGAATGTAATTCAGTTCACTATTCCTAAGTTGCGTTTTGTCAAATATTTACTTTTACTTCGATGCCGCACAGCTTCAGAAGTGAAATAGTGATTTTACAATGTTTTATTGCCTTACACAAAGCAAATTTCATCCTAATACACTCAAACTCGGGGTGTCAGGTACTTTTCAATCCAAGAAGTTATATTCATACATAAGCGTTGGTGCATTTTTTTCTCAATAGCAATAGAAATTTTATTTTCTTAACTTTATTAATTTAAAAAATAATTAATTATACGTGTTGAATATTTAATAATTATTATTTTGACGTTATTAGAGACGCCATCTATGTTTTATAAAAAAAAAACAGTTGAGTAAGTGTGTCAAAACAGAAACATGTCAATTTAATGTATGACCAAATAAAATAATTTATTTAAAGTTCTCATTACGAAAAGGCAGTTTTATTTATAATAATAACCAACAGGTTATGGGGCCCAGGCCTTCTATTGTAAAGAGCGGCGATATAAAGTGAAAAGACAGGAAGATAACAATTTTGTGAGCAGGCAAATTTGTAGATTATACGAAGAAACCGCTAAATATTAAATATGGATAATATTCAAAGCATTCTGAAATTAAATAATACAAACTACCAACTCTGGAGTCACCAAATGCGAATATTATTAAAAGTAAAAAAGGTATGGTGTGCAATAGAAAACAATAAACCCAAAAAGCCGGGAAATGATGCAAGTAATGAAGCGAAAACTGCAAGATTGAAGGAAATAGAAGAATATGAAGAAAAAAGTGCAATTGCAGCATCAATTTTGCTCTCAGCACTAGAACCAGAACAAGCACAGCAAGTACTAAACTTTGACGAAGGCCAAGATATTTGGTACAAATTAAAACAGATCCACGAAGGAAAAACATCCTCGCGAAGAGTTGACTTAAGACTTGAATTGAGCACAATTAAAAAACAAGAAGACGAAAAAATTGATAAATATCTAGGTAGAGGACAGTTTATTAGGGACCAACTGTCAAGGTGTGGAGCAGAAATAGAAGATGAAGAATATTTCGGATTAATACTAAATGGTTTACCTCGAACTTACAACACAATAAGACTGCAGATGAAGGCAACAGGTTTAGAAAAAATCTGCCCAGAAGAATTTATTTCAGGCTTAAAAGCACAGGAAGATGAACTTGCATTAGAAGAAATAGAAACCAAAATGGAAACAGCATGTGTGATGACGATGAGACAACCAAAACAACCAAAGAAATATGAAAGTAAGAAAAATAAAGCATGTTACGTGTGCGGAAGATTAAACCATTTTGCCCGTGAATGCTACTATCGAAAAGATGTACCTTTTAATAAAAACAAACAAGAAGAATATAGCAAAAGAAACGATCTACAAAAGCGTAATTACGACAATCCATATAGACCAAAACTGAAAGAAGAAGTCAAAATAATGAAGAGTCCAGTATCTAAAGAAAAAAGTAAAAATTCTGAGCAAGAACTTGCTTTACGAGCACAAATATATACATCAAACATAGAAAATAATACAACTAGCTGGTTTATTGACTCAGGAGCCACAAGTCACATGACGCAAAACAAAAACTTTTTTACATATATCGAGCAAACTGAACCAAATTTTGTAAAATTACCAAACGGAAATTATATAAAAATATGTGGCAAAGGTACAGTACGAATTCAATTAACAAATACAGAGTGCAAATACAAGTTTATTGATCTTTTGGATGTTTTATGGGTACCTGAAATTACGGAAAACCTCGTTTCTATAAGTACATTAGAGAAAAAGGGTTGTAACATCATATTTAAAAACGGAAAATGTGAAATATTAGACAAGAATGGAACACTCCTAATTACAGGTAGAAGAATAAATGACCTATATGAAATGGATATAGAAAAAGAAATGAATATTGAGAGCGCACAGTTCGTACAAAATACTGAAGCAGAAACATGGCACAGACGATTCGGTCATCAAAATCTACATACACTTATTGAAATGAAAAACAAAAATATTGTTAATGGTCTACAATTCACATGTAATCAAGATATAAATTGTATTCATTGTATCATAGGAAAGACAGCAAGAAAACCATTCAATAAGAAAAAAGAAATTAGTAGCAAAAAGATTTTGGAACTAGTACATATGGATCTATGTGGTCCATTTCCAAACGCATCTATAGCCGGATCTAAATACATGTATTTAATTGTTGATGACTACACGAGAAAACTAGCTGTTTACTTCTTGAAAACCAAAAACGAAGCGTTATCGTACTTTAAAAGATTTAAAATGGAAATGGAAAATCAAACAAATGAAACAATTAAACGAGTTCGCAGTGACAACGGTAAGGAGTTCAAGAATAAAGAATTCGAAAAGTTTTTTGAAGATAATGGTATAATCCATGAGACTTCTGCACCTTACACACCCCAAGAGAACGGCATTGCAGAGCGAAATAATAGAACAGTAATAGAAATGACAAGAGCAATGTTATCTGACTCAAAATTACCAAATAGATTTTGGGCAGAGGCAGCAAATTATGCGGTATATATAAAAAATCGTACCTTATTAAAATTAATTGCATCAACACCCAATGAAAAATTTTCAACTGAGAAGCAGAGTGTGTCATTTGAAAATCTTTGGTTCACTAGCTTACTATTGGGTAGCAAAATCGCAACGTAAGGACAAGCTGTCGTCAACAACAAATCCAGGTATATTTTTAGGATACGAACATTTATCTAACCACATGAGAATTTACTGTATTAGAAGAGAACAAGTGATTATAGCACGAGATGCCAAAATTATTGAGAATGAACTAGGTTCAACATTATTGAAAACCTCAAATAAAGAAGAAATTTATATAGAAATACCAAATTACACATCAGTAACAAGATATACAAATGAAGAAGAAATTCCAATAATTAATAATGAGGAAAATAATGATGATAACAAATATGTATTTGTAAATACGGAAAATACAAATTCCAATGAAGATTTTTCTGATAACACGAGTGAGAATCCAAGCTATTCAGAAGGAATTTTAGTAACTGATGATGGGGAAAAAGATACAACCGGAAAAGACCCAAATTTTCCTTCACACATTAAAGTAAATACAAACAACAATCAAGTTAGAAGATCAGAAAGGTTAAAAGCAAAATATGAAAATCAAGCAAATTCTACAAAAACACTAAACAGTCCTACAACGTATCAAGAAGCATTACAATCATTGATGAAAACAGAATGGATTCAAGCTATAAACAATGAATTAGAATCGCACAGAAAAAATGAAACATGGGAAATAGTAGATAGACCAACTAATAAAACTATAATAGATTCAAAATGGATCTTCAAGATAAAAGAAGACGGAGATGGGAAAATAGAAAAACTGAAAGCAAGACTGGTAGCCCGAGGTTTCAATCAAAAACAAGGGATAGACTATAATGAAACCTTTTCACCGGTTATTCGTCTAAATACACTTCGGACAATTTTAGCTTTAGGAGTAGAAGAAGATCTAGAATTAAATCAATATGATTTTACAACAGCGTACTTAAATGGAAAATTGAAAGAAGACATATTCATGGAAATTCCTGAAGGCGTAAAAGAAAATAAGACTAATAAAGTTTGTAAACTTAAAAAGGGTATTTATGGTTTGAAACAAAGTGCTGCAACTTGGTTTGCAACACTGAAAGAAAGTTTAGTGGATTTAGGATTTAATGAACTATATTCAGAATCCTGCGTCTTTATTTATAAAACTAACAATGACTATTTAATACTTTGTCTATACGTAGATGATATATTAACAGCTTCAACTTCAAGAGATTTAAACAATGAAATCATGAATAAATTGAAATCCAAGTTTGACCTAAAACATATGGGTGAAGTGAATCATCTTTTAGGAATGAAAATTGAGAGAGATCGAAGAAATCATAAAATGTACATAACACAAACAAATTACATCAATAAAATCTTAAATAAGTTTGGTATGAGCGAATGTAGCAGCGTATCACTACCAATGGAACCAAAATGGAACATATCAGATGTTAATAATAGAGAAAATATAAAAAAAATACCATATCAAGAACTAATTGGAAGCCTTTTATATCTGTCTCAGAGTACTAGACCAGATATTAGTTATGTCGTTACGTACTTAAGTCAATTTTGCTCAAATTTCACTCAAGAACATTGGCAACAAGCTAAACATGTGTTAAGATATTTACAAGGAACTAAAAACATAGGAATCATATATGAAGCAAGCCAGAAAAAGTTAACAGCGTACAGCGATGCAAGTTGGAATAATATTATAGATGGAAAAGGATATTCCGGGTACATATTTGTATTAGCAAATGGAGCCGTAAGTTGGCTTTGTAAGAAACAGGAAACTGTTGCCCTCAGCACTTGTGAGAGCGAATTTCTAGCCATCACAGAAGCCGTCAAAAAAATCATTTGGTTTAAGAAACTTTTAGAAGAAATAAATTTTGAAAAATATTTAAATCCACATGTTTGTCTAAACGTAGATAATCAAGCAGCAATCCAAATTAGTAACAATAACGTATTTCATGCGAGAACTAAACATGTCCAAAGAAAATACTTCTTTCTAAGGGATGAAATCGAAAGGAACGACATAAATTTGCAATATGTTGAATCAAAACGAATGTTAGCCGATTTCCTTACAAAACCAGTAACGAAGAAGATTCTACAGCATTGTCTTGAAAACACCGGAATCAAAGGAGAAGAAAAGAAACAAGATTAAATTTGTAAATAAATTTATTTAAAATGTTTATTGTAATAATTGTTCCCTCATTTATAACGTCAAAATAGGGAGAGTGTTGAATATTTAATAATTATTATTTTGACGTTATTAGAGACGCCATCTATGTTTTATAAAAAAAAACAGTTGAGTAATATATAATAAATAATTCATTCCAATATTTGTAATATATTTTTTTGTATAAATAATTTCTTTTTTTTTGTAATATTCGTAATTTTATTGAACTTCATTTTTCTTCGGTACGCCTATGGATTTTATAACTTTCCATTACCGCAGTGATAATGTGAATTGCCCCAACTCGCCAAGTTACATCGTATGGATTGTACCTATGTTCGTTTGATTCAAACAGCAAAAATGTTACAATTGTATTTATAGGCACTGGTTGTTGCAATGAAACAAAAGACACAAAGATAATTATTTTGATGTTCTTTTGTTATGCCAAAATATCTCAGGTTACTAGATAATGGCGGAAAACAGAATTTGGTCGATTTTTTCACGTTGAAATTTCTTAGGTAATCGAGAAAAATATTTCAAATAAAAAAGTTAGATATTTTTATTATTTATCCAGTGGCGTACGAAAATTATTTTTTATCGGTTAATTTTCCATATATAACAAACTTTTTTTTTAACACAATTTTTATATCTCCCTTACCTAGGGTAGCGGGAGATAAAAGTCGACCAAATTCAGTTTTCCGTCATTATTTAGTAACCTATGAGAATTTTTGACAAAACAAAAGCAAATCTAAAATGGCCCCCTAAAGGCGCACCACATTAAATCGAAGTCTTATCTATAGTAGCTTCCGAGATCGTGCATCTTATAGTTGTTGAGATCTCCATGTAGGGCACGTTTCTTGGGACCCTATATACAGTGTCCCATTTAGAACTGCCTGTATGGGGATTTCGAGAACTATAAGAGATACGACGATGTCAGTTAATTGGAACTTTTTGTGCGCCCATGAAGGACTATCTCAAATATGGTTTTGTTTTTCCAAAAAATCTCACAGGGCACTAGATAATGACGAAAAATGTTCCACATTAAAAAGTTAGATACTTCTATTATGTAACCAGTGACGTACGAAATAAATCTTTATATTCGTAAATTTTCGAGATTTAATACAAAATTCTATTTTTTAAATGGAACCCATATCTGAAAATTGTTATTTTGTTTTACATTGAAATTTATTTTTTCTTTATTTTGTATTAAAAATATTGTTATTTTGAAAATATTGGTAAGATTTGTAAATATTCCTTTTATTTAACTAATTTGTTTCTTTGGAAAATTTTGTGCAAAAATCAATCAATTTTTTTTGTGATTACAATCTATTGTAACGTGCGCCACTGACGGAAGAGTATGCGGGCGGCGCTATTGGTGGAATGTTCCCGAGCGATGACGTAATCCCGGCGAC
Organism: Harpalus rufipes; assembly: GCA_951394225.1. Taxonomy (NCBI): domain Eukaryota; kingdom Metazoa; phylum Arthropoda; class Insecta; order Coleoptera; family Carabidae; genus Harpalus; species Harpalus rufipes. The sequence continues at coordinate 21,187,145 of OX596280.1, forward strand.
GGAATAACCCATACGCGTGAAACGTGTTGATGACCCATGACCTAAATTTATTGTGCTCGGTATCACTGTGGCGTCGAAGGGTTCCAAAAGGACAATGGGCTGTATAAATACCGTCCGAACGGCAGCAGAAATATAGTCTGTGATATAGAAGCAACGAGTAATGAACGATTGGTGATATAAATAAACAGTCTACGAGTTGTGAACATAAATAAATGTAGTTATATAAATAAATGTATAGTGATATAAATATTGGTTAAATAAATAATATTAGTGTTTAAGCATTTAGTAATATTCTTAGTCTTAATTAGTGTTTATAACTATTTAATCATAGTGTTAGTTACTTTTATCATTCTTTTTAATTTTTATCCTAATTATTTATCGTTTAATAAACGTATTATTTTAATTAATAATAATTCTCTTATTTTTTACACTTCACCCATATAAATAAAACGTTACATTATATCAAGTCACCATAGACATGTTTATAGTGTAATTTGTATGACTTCAAAATGAAAATATTGAGCAAGATTGTTATAAAATAAATTATATCAATCAAATAAAATATAATTAATAAAAATAATATTTTTTTATGAAATAACTACAAAATTCGGGAAAAATAACGTGAAAAATAAATACGATAAAACTTTCATCATAGAAAACAGCAAAAAAAAATTGTTAGGGGCTAAGGGCCAGTTTATTAATTCAGGATTAAATAATTTAACTGGCAGATAACTTTTTTAGCTGCCAGTTGCCAGTTATAATATACGTAGAAAGCGTTTAATAAACAAAAGTTAACGTAAACTGTCAGATGAAATTGGCAAAAATTTATCTAAACAAATATAAATATGTTTAATACAAAGCAAATTGACACCCCGCAACAATGGATAATATACCGTGATGATATATTTTTTATGTTAAATATATTTAAAAAAGCAAACTGCAAAAGCAAATTGCGAATTTCTCCGTGAAATAAACAATATAATAAAAATTACAAAGTTACGTCTAATTTCACTAGGATACAACTTCTGTGTCAGCTTCTATGTAGCTAGCCATCGTCAGAAGTCGGCCAGCACAACAAGTAACCATAGACGCGTTTCGCACTTATTGGTGCTCTTCAGTATGGTGTAACCTGTGGTCTCTGCTCGATCCTTCACAGTGAGTGGATTCCTGTAGCAGAGACAATGACTCGTGCTGGCGATGTTCTTAAGAACATCTACGACGATAAGTGCGAAACGCATCTATGGTTACTTGTTGTGCTGGCCGACTTCTGACGATGGCTTCATAGAAGCTGACTCAGAAGTTGTATACTAGTGAAATTAGACGTAACTTTGTAATTTTTATTAAATATATTTACCTATCTGTTAGTTTAGGAAATATAACATTTCTGCTGTTTGCTATTAAATTCGTACAACAATATCTAAATTTCCTTATCATTAAACAAGTAACAACAAAATCCATCTTATGAGAACTGTGTATGAACTTATATTCTTGTCAAAATATTTTGATAATTTGACATATGACTCTCAGCCACTCATCAGAGGTTTTATAATTTCAGTGTTACCAATTTATAACTAACTGTATGTTTGTTAACCGACAGATAGTTTCATATTGATAAACTATCATATAAAGTTATCTGCCATTATTGTAAGTTTGTTACCTGGCACTTTTGTCCGTGCATTGATAAACCGGCCCTAAAATCAATAGTGGAACCTCGCTGATCGATATTGACATTGGCTTTGACAAAGCTTTATGTTTAGGTAATACAAATTTGTTACTATACCAATTCGCTATAGTAAAATCGACATACCGTTCGGGTATCTACGGATTTTTTTTAAGTATACATGTCATTCAGAAAATATCGGTGTGTAAGTTGCTTCAGGCGTGCACAAAAGTGAAGTTAAAGTCATGGAACTGTTAAAGAATCTATAAATTTAAGCATTAATACTTACTGTACCTAGGTAAAATCCTACCAGCTAATATTTTATTACTTCGTAGAAGACAAGTCAGAGAATAATAACCATGAGGATTAAAGGAATTTATTAAAACGGCAATCCATTCGTTCTTGATGACTTGTTTTTATATCTTTATATCGTCTTACAAAAAACTTGGTGTTAAATTTAATTAGAAGAGAAGGAAACATATGTCAATGTCGATTCGGCGTGGTTCCACTATAGGTGTGAGTTCCACAAAAAATATGTTTGTGTTATATGTCGAAAATTGAGGGTTATAAAAAAATATTTCATACGCCACTGGTAAGGTAATAAAAATATCTAACATTTTCATTTGAAATATATTTTCAATTATTAATAGTTTAGAAGTATTCTAAAAAAAAATCAACAAAATTCAGTTTTTCGTCATTATCTAGTGCCCTGTGAATTTTTTATGTGAAAAACAAACTCATTTGAGATAGCCCCTCCAAAGTCGAATAAAATGTTTCATTTAACCGACATCGTATCTCTTAAAGTTCTCGAGATCCCAATGGTGGCAGTTCTAAATGACACACACTGTGTACAAAGCAAACATGTATTAACTCAGTGGTACCCAACTCATATTTTATTTTTGCAACTGTCGTTGTATAGGTGGTTATTAATCTCATAAAAGAATGATTACCCCATTTGAGACGAATGTAGTAAAAGGACATATGACAAAAATGAAAGATGAAAGTCCTCATATTTCCATTATTTATACTAACATGGAAAGCTAATTGAAATGTTAGGTCGTTTTATTCCAATCCTGTTAAAAATTTATTTGTTAAATTTCCCCTACCAAAGTTTAAATTAACCGTGCATTAATGAAAAATTTCAAAATGAATTCAGAATGCCCTAGTTGGATAAAACAATCGCGAAATTTTATTTTCAATTTTGGATAATTTATTTGCAAACATATTTACCTTCACATTTAATTATATTTTGTGCAGTGATACCGAAAGAAGAGATGTTCGTAATTAGGGTTTTTGTAGGAAGTTTCATGTTGCAATTAAACTTTGACTGGCTTTTAAATTTATAATAATACTCGTAATTTTAAATAGGTAGTTAAAATTTTATTTCATAATTGAGTAAAATTAGTTCTCGGCTTCGTTGAGTTTCAATTTTAAAATATTAATCAGTAAACTGAACTAGAAGACAAAGCTAAGTAATTATTCGTATATAAAATATACAAACCTGTAGTTTAATAAAAGAGCAATCAATATCACTTCATAATAATTATGAGAATTATGCCCAGTTGCACCAACAATGTTTAAATTGTAAGCAACCCCTAAACAAAAAAACGCAAATCGAAATGATGACAGCATTGCATAATAATTCATAATATATCATTTCAATGCAATATTGTCAATTTAAGGTAAGGAACGTTGGTGCAACTGGTCATCACTGATTTAATATTACAAAAAAACTTGGAGTTTTAATTATACAGTATATAATATTTTATTTGTCATTCATTGCTAAATGAAATTTAAAATTATAACAAAAACCTATTAGTTGTAAATTAGCATTTATTTTTAATATGTAGGTATAACAGACAACCATATACACAGTAGAAATGTTTGCCATAATGAAAGCACAACACTATATAACAACCGACTCACCACAAATAGCCTCCCTCCTATGCACAGACTCCCAAAGAACTATAAAAAGCATCCAGAATATATCCTTAAACAATCCTTATAAACAAACACATACTTGAAAAACTTCAAACGCTATCAACCCAGCATCATAACAAAATACATTTCCTATGTCGGAATACTTTGAAATGAGAAAGCAGACGCAGTAGGTAAAAAAGCCACCGAAACACAAATAATAGAATAAATACCAACCACTAGATCTGACTACAAAATCCATATCAAAAAATCTGATGTGGCCAGCACATTTACCTTCCGTCTATCCTGTGTATTATGTACAAATTTCATACATATATTTTCTTGCAAAAGATTCCAAATTTTCAGTAAAATAATTTCATAAACAAAATATGTAAATATCACTTGACACCGACATCTTCTTCTTCTTTAGCTTTTCCCATTCGTTAGGGGTAGCTATTTTTTTTCTTCTTCACTCATATCTGTTTTACGTGTCGTCCTCATTCAGTTCCTTTTCTCTCGAGTCCCGCAACACAGTTCTTTCATCTTATTTTTGGTCTTCCTCTGTTTCATCTGCCTTTTATTACTAAACTATTCATTATTCTTCCAATATATTCTTCATCTCTCCTAATGACACGTTCAAACCAATGTAATCGTCTCTCTTGTATCATTCTATAACCTTCTATCACTCGAGTTATTTCCCTACTCTTTCATTCCTTATCCTATCTTTCCGCGTCTTCCCCAACATCTTTCTCAACATCCTCATCTCTGCCACATTCATTTACTTTCCATTAATATTGACATCCGTCAATTTGAATTATCTAAATATATTAGCAGTTTCCATTGTTAGCATAGCTGGCTGATTTATGAAATTTAATATCTTTAACTCTATATCTATTGAATATGAGGTACAAGCAGTCACATCGTATGGAGAATAACATATTCTTTATAATTTATAATAATATTAAATGTCAATAAATGCTATTTATTTGCTTTAAAAAAAAAACTGTTAATAGTTGCAAATGAGGGTACTTTTGGTGGACCAATTATAACCAAAATCTAATCACATCTGCATATGCATCTAAACTCGAGGAATACGAAAAAATTATAATTTTTGGAATCGTGGTATTGGAGTTATGCGATCCGAAACGATCGTACATACACATAGCTCTCACACAAACGGACACACACACACACACAAACGGACACACACACACACACACACACACACACACACACACACACACACACACACACACACACACACACACACATACAGACATCATCGTAAAAATAGTAAATTCGTATTCTAGGGACCCCAAAACGTGCTTATTTATTAGAAACTCACTATCGAATTTTTTGACCAAAGATAATACCTTCCTTACCTTAAGGTGACGGAAGGTAAAAACAGGTCAAAGAACAATGGAAGATAAAATGGAGGAACACAAACACCAATCTAAAAGAAATAAAGGAAGATACAGAGCCATGACCAACAATAAGAACAAGAAAAGACCAAATATATTTCTCACAAAATAATGAAAAACAAAATATTATTTAATGGATTATTCTTGTAATATTGTATATTAGATACAAAGATAATTAAAATTGTTTTATGCAAGAGTTGGCAAGCTTATTTCCAAAAAACCCTTACAATGGAACTGGCATGTCGATCGCCAAGTGATTCATATATTGGGTGAAGTGTAAAAATAAGAGAAATAATATTAATTAAAAGAATACGTTTATTAAACGATAAATAAATATTAAAAAGATAATTAAAAGATAATAAATTTAACTAACACTATGATAGACAAATATTAACACTAATTTAAAGACTAAAAATATTATAAAACATTTAAACACTAAGATTATTTATTTAAACAATTAACACTACTATTAAAATAAATAAATAAATATATTATCACGGCATATTACCTATTGCTGGGAGTGCCAATCTGCTTTGTACACAGATATCGGTAATAATGAAATATTTGTTCCGTGCGGGCACTTACCAGGCGTCACCTCACGGGCACTCATAGCTGGCGTGGAGAGTGCACCACAGGGGTAAATTATGTGCCATTAAAATTCGAAGTCACTAATTACATTTATTTATGTTCAATTCTTGTCGACTATTTGTTTATATCCCCAACTATTTATAACATGACGCTTATTTATATCAGACTGTTCCCGCTGGCCTCTCCGACGTGCTTATATACGCGGCGTAAGGCGTAATGTCTCGAACCTTCTCGATGTTTCCATTCACTACAAAGGGTCACACCACCGGATGTAATTAAGCAAGTACGAACATGTCTGTTACGCGCGGAGATTCGGGCGCGACACGGCGGAGCCGGCTATGGCGCGGCGGCGGCGAGGACTACGGCGCAGCGGTTGTGGCGACGATACAATATAGTTTTTATATATCTTGAATTTGGAAGGCCTACTCATAAATAAAATTTTATATAGTTTAATTATTTTAAAAATACGAGTATCATTTCATTTTTCTGTTATCGAGAAAACATATTTTAATTTTGTTATCTTCTATAATCAATTATATTTCATGATTACTGTGTTACATTAACACACTAAAAAAACATTACAATTAAAATGATTGGGTGGTAACATGAACAAGTGACTAATAGGGCTATTCTGTAAGATCGTTATGACATAACGAATCGGTAAAACGTTATATCGTCATGATAATAACGAAAATCGTTTAATAGGCTTATTCTGTAAACGATCGTTATGACATTTTTCATTGTTAAATCGTTATCATAACTATAATCGTTAAAGTGGTATTCTGTAAACAATAATTTTATAGGGCTATTCTGTAAGATCGTTATGACATAACGAATCGGTAAAACGTTATATCGTCATGGTAATAACGAAAATCGTTTAATAGGCTTATTCTGTAAACGATCGTTATGACATTTTTCATTGTTAAATCGTTATCATAACGATAATCGTTAAAGTGGTATTCTGTAAACAATAATTTAAGTCTACATAACGAAAAAAAGATACCGATATCGTTATTTCTTAACGATTGGAAAAATCATTCGTTATCTAAACGTTTTGTCAATAATTCAGTATTTTAATTCATGTCAAAATAAAATTGCTATTATGTTGAATAGTGATCTCAAAAACCAGTCATATTACAGTTTTCTGCAAGGTAATATTAAAATAATTTAATAAGTTTTTATTCATAGCGCCTAGCGCAAGCTTCTCAATTTGTCTACAGATGGTAGTAGTTGCTCTAGCATAACCTACAAAAAGAAAAATAATGGTCCGACAGCTGACAGGTTGACAGCAGAATTAATCTAACCTACAAGTTTTGTGAGTTATATTGAATTATTTTAGATATTTCAATTAAAATTATAATTTGATTTTAGGAAATAAAGTTCTTGACTTGATCCCAAGGTTATTATTTTTCAAAATGTGTTATATAATACGGATACAAAGATAACGATTATCGTTAAGTAGAGATAACGATTTTCATAATAACGATTTCGTTATGGTAACGATTCGATTTTACAGAATAGGCCTATAAGTCTACATAACGAAAAAAAGATACCGATATCGTTATTTCTTAACGATTGGAAAAATCATTCGTTATCTAAACGTTTTGTCAATAATTCAGTATTTTAATTCATGTCCAAATAAAATTGCTATTATGTTGAATAGTGATCTCAAAAACCAGTCATATTACAGTTTTCTGCAAGGTAATATTAAAATAATTTAATAAGTTTTTATTCATAGCGCCTAGCGCAAGCTTCCCAATTTGTCTACAGATGGTAGTAGTTGCTCTAGCATAACCTACAAAAAGAAAAATAATGGTCCGACAGCTGACAGGTTGACAGCAGAATTAATCTAACCTTGAAGTTTTGTGAGTTATATTGAATTATTTTAGATATTTCAGTTAAAATTATAATTTGATTTTAGGAAATAAAGTTCTTAACTTGATCCCAAGGTTATTATTTTTCAAGATGTGTTACATAATACGGATACAAAGATAACGATTATCGTTAAGTAGAGATAACGATTTTCATAATAACGATTTCGTTATGGTAACGATTCGATTTTACAGAATAGGCCTATAAGGGTGATTAGCGAGGAGTTGATTAGCAGTGTTTTAGCTGTCATTCGTTTATGTATTATTTTAAAGAAAAATACTTACAAGAAAATTGCGTACAATTTATTTTTCTATAACTGTTATTTGAAGCTTTTTTTCTAAACTAATCCATAAACGATTGATGAGGTAAACCATTATTTCTGATTGAGTTTGACTTTCACTTAATCATTACCATACCCTACTGTAAATTAATTTCAATTTAATTTAATTTTTAATAATTTTAAGAATATCAGTATTCCGATTTTTAAAATAAAAATACCGAAAAACTGGTTTTAAATTTTTCGACCAGTATTCCATTCCCTAAACAAAAGGAACAAATACCAAATACCAAGAAGCACTAAGAAGAACCCAATAAAGGACACAATCGAAAATACTATCAAATATTTAAAAGAAATAAATGTGGATTGAAAAATATACATACTAATATGTAAATATGTACTGTACCGGGGTTTAATAACCATGTGGTCGAAAACCCCTTACGATATAAATAATAAAAGAATATATGATAAACTATTAGAACTTTTTTTAATCTATATGCTTTTCTAATAAATATCTTACTGCGAAAATTAATTACAACTAGGTTACTATATTATTAAACATTTACAGAGGGAATGTGTTATTGCAGCGAACAAGTTGCTGACTAGATGTATAAAATGAGTTAGCTATGATTAGTATTTTGATAGATAAATAATGTCAGAATATTATGTTTAATAATAATAATAATACGAGTACATACCCTGTATCTTGAGTCCCTTGTTTAAGTAATTATCTAGACTTGACTTACCATACCAACCCACATACACAACAGAATGTTATTGTATTTGTTTCCAATATTAGAATTTAAAATTACTTTCTGAAATACATTTCTAAAAATTAGCAATTTGTCGTCTCGTAAGTCTGGAAAAATATTATTTTTCCTTTGGATTGGTCTATTTATATTTTTTTATCCCCGCGCAGTCTAGCGAACTTTCAATACTATCTTTCAATTTATTCTTTAAATTTCTTTCCTCTTTATCTGTGAAAGAACTGGAGCGTGATGCAAATAATAAGTTCATACAAAATGAAATGAGAATATTCACTCTACAGTTACTATTCCAAAGAATTGTTAGTTATATTTATAGAAGAATTTTTGTAAAATATTTCTAACTTTTAAACTGTGAAACTGTACATTGTAAAGTTATACGTAAACTTTCAAAGAAGTATGTGTACTTAAATGCATTGTAATGTTTTTTTAGGCTTAGAGTTTGTAAATTAAAAAAACACTAAAATATTCAATACTCGTTATTAACTCCTCCACTAAATTTGGATACTAATGATTTATATTCCAGTCATATAATGTTTATTTATGCACACAATGATACTTTATGTATATTTATTATTTATTTTCGATGACACTTGCAAGTCTTTTTAATAAATTTTATACAGTGAAGCTATAAAGTTTTATGATTGATTTTGTGTAGAAGTTACAAGTTACAACGCGATCTATAAATTGGCACCCGAACTTTTTCTGACTAACCTTCATCAGCATTCCCCGCAAGTTTAATTAGTAATGGTTCAGTACAGTTTTCGTATGGACGTGGTTTGTTTGTCCTATTAAACCTACTTTGTCATTGTTGCGTCAATTGAACAGCGGTACGCATTCAAATGTTATGTTCGTTTTGGCAAACACCAACCGCTATGACCAAAAAAGCGTTTGGAGAGGCTTTTATAACCGGCTCCATTGTTTTCCATTGGCATGCGCGACTTTATGATGGAATAGATGTAATCGAAGATGATATAAGGAGTGGCTATCATGCATCAAGCAGAAACGCCGAAAATATCGAAGCAGTTTGACAACTGTTGGTTTTCGATTGACGTGTTATGAATCTAATGGTTGCAGAACAGTGAAATATTGACAATAACACAATTCGTTTGACTATAGTCGAATTTTAAAACCCACTGGTCCACAAATCAACAGTCGTGCGTGAATTTCAGTCCTTCAAAAACGTCGACTTATTGCTCTTGATTTGGCCCGGGTTGACTCTGAAGTATTCCTCAAACTGAAATTAAACGGGAACCGCTACGACGACGTAATTCACTTTCAAACCAAAGTGATGAAGCAATTGAAGATCATTCGAATACCCGACTTCCAAGATGCTCTGAATAGAATGGATGAGGGTAATTGTAACAATCTGTATTCGCACTGTGTATACTGTATATGATTATTGAATATAGATAAATGAAAACAATATTAAGATTGCTTCTGTTTATATTTTAATATGCTAAATAATACAATTAAAAAATTTCACTAAAACGTTCTATTAAAAAACCCACGGCTCACGTTTATGAGTAATAACATCTACATTTAAACTTGTCAGATATGTATATGTCCTATTTTAAATAATTTTCTCGATCTTCCTGGATTTAATCTTTTACTAACACATCAATCGCGAAAAAATAATATAATAAATTATCTCAAACTATTTAAATATTATTTGTTCACTATTCTACTTTTTATGTTCCCATGCATATATACATATATATATATATATATATATATATATATATATATATATATATATATATATATATATATATATATATATATATATGTGGCGGATCAAGTAAACATATTTATCAAGTTATCCGCCACGTTAGCCTCGCTATATATATAGACTGGTTTTGAACTTAATGTCATAAAGTAGTATGACATGTGTAGATTACAAATCAAAGATTTTTTTTAAAATTCGAAAAAAGAAAATTCGACTTTTCTTAAGGAAACTTCTTTTTACTGCTGTTTTAATTAATATTTCATTAAAAATATGGTTATCAAAAATACATTCAAAATTAGTTGTATAAGATATTATTCTTAATAATTAAATTAAATAGAATTTTTAACGAAAATAATTGTGTAATAGATAAAATAATGCAAATGCGTTGCCGGTGGTCCAGTGGTACCAAAAATTTAGTTTCATGAAAACTACCCTTAAATATGCGAATTTTTAAAAAAATCTTTCTGTTTCGTAATCTACACATGTCATACTACTTACCCTTAAATTTATGACATTAAGTTCATGACCACCTTTTATGTATAAATGGGCACTTGAACAAGAATTATAAAACTACAGTAGTATAATAAAAAAGTATGCTTCTACCTCTACTCAACACCGTTTACTTAATCAACGTAAACTAGTTTTTGAAGTTTATAAGTCTTGAACCAATATCTCTTTTATGGCAAGACTATCAATTTGTTTTTGTGTTTTCCAAAGTTTCCAAAGTTTTGTAATCAAATTTAATTTTAGAATATCGTGATTGTCTAAATAGAACCTTAATTAGAAACCAAATTATGCCTTTAATATAGTTATATACATTAATGTATAAAATAGTTTCTGGACAAAATCTGTTCATACTCGTAGTAACAACTACAAAGTTCATCCCTAGTTTGGTTGTTAAATATATGTAACAAGATTCGAACCGCATTTTAACTACTTGTAAAATGGCGGTACTGAGGAAATTCTAATACCTTATCGTCTACCCTGCTATGGTAATGATTGGAGCAAGGTGAAATAACTTTATCGAAGCCTAAATTCGTTTAACGAATTCAGTCCCTTTGCGTTTCTTTCGCTCGGTTAATTTCATTGTTTCACAAGTACGGCTCACGGCTCACGAGTCAATCCGGTAATGAAAGAAATAACGACTACATAAAAGGGAAATAAATAACTTCACGTCTTTTACTTCACGTAAAAATAACATAAATTACTAGTTATAGCTAATTTATAGCTGGCAATAAATGCTTGAAATCTTTTTGCACAATAACTACAACTGTTATTTTATGACTATTTTATAAATTATAAAAGAAGAAATATGGGGCTAGGAGGCACACCTTTGGAATTGATTTTCTACATACAAAATAAAAAAAATATTGTGATTTTATGGTATCAAAACAGAACAATAAATATGTACGCATATTACAGTTTTAAGGAAATTGGAATAAATCGTAATAGTAATAGTTAGATAACCGAGTTATGAGTTTGAAATTGAAATAAGTAATCCTGTGAGGTGTGTATAAAATTTTATTTACAACCACTTAGCAATTATTGACCTTTAAATTTTAATTTAATATTTTTTGACAGTTTTATTATAAAGCAGTGGATATGGTCCCGGCAGCTGGGATTTATCAATACATCTAAAGTCCCTGTAATCATGAACAGCTTACTTAGTTTATATATTTCTCTGAAAACAACGACAATAACCTAACCTACATGCTTGGAAAACTCGAGCCGAGTTCTGTGCGTCACTTTAGATTACTGTTGTTGTTTTTGAGAAATATACAAACTAAGCTGTTCGTCGGCTCCCGGACTTTTAAGTGTATTGATATTCATAGATTTCGCCATTCCCAGGCAGTAGTTTTCTTATTCTTATGAAAAGTGCTTAAAACTCTTTCCATAAGTGATAATTAAATTAAAAATTAGTTTCAGAAATGGGAATTGAAAAATTGTTTTTAGTCTGTATTGAACGGGTGATTATGTGTTTCGTTTATGCTCTTGATTTGCAAATATTTCCCGTCATCAGTCAGTTGCTGGGACTTTTAGATGTATTGATAACCGTGAAGTTGAGATGTAGCATTTTCATCTTCCCACCTTGCAAAGTATTGCGTGAGCATACCAGAGGTTGGAAAATGTCAACTTTCCTACCTCAACCATGCTCACGCTGTACTTTATAACCTCATGGAAAATGTGGTTAACAATAACTAACTTCCCAAACTTTTAAAAGCCAGAAATCGCCATATTGCTAACCGATTGTGAATAAAATAGTTTTTTCAGCTTAAATTATCTTCAATAAATATCCAGTTATACAATAAAAATATTACGAAGTTCTATCATGTTTCACTAGTTTACAACTTCTGAGTCAATGTTTTTTTCAAGCTTTCATCAGAAGCCGGCCAGCCCAACAAGTAAACACAGCCGCGTTTCGCACTATTTGGTGCTCATCAGTGTGGTGTAACCTGTGCAATATTTTTATTATAATGTTTGTTTTACGTAGAAATTCGCAATTTGCTTTTGCATTTTTATTCAATGTCTTAGTTAAAGCTTCTCTCGGTAGATGACTCTGCAGGTACTAACCTACCTCTACAGGCTTTCTACCACCGTAAAAGAGCACATGATCGCTGCCAGCGCAACGAGTCGTTGACGTTGACTCTGCTCCAGGAGTCCACTCACTGTGAACCGGACAGGGGCCACAGATTACACCACACTGATGAGCACCAAGTAGTGCGAAACGCGTCTGTGGTTACTTGTTGTGCTGGCTGGTTTCTGATGATGGTTTGGAAACAAAAAGTTAACTCAGAAGTTGTAAACTAGTAAAACATGACGGAACTTTGTAATATGTTTATTATAATGTTTGATTTACGTAGAAATTCGCAATTTGCTCTGCAGTTTGCATTTTTATATAGTTATATGTATGAGTCCATAATTATTCATTTCGTAAATTAGTTAATTATTAAATTTATATCTAGATTTTATTGTTTATCTAGTGTTTATTTAATTATCAATTACAATACTTTTTGAAATTATAAAATCCTATAATCATTTTCTCTTACCGTGAAATGGTTAATATTTTTCCAGATGTAAGTAAATTATTTAATTTAATAAATACATACATATTCTACATCTGCTTTAAAAAGTATGCTATTACAGCGTTATATAGCTGTCATTGCACACTGACAAATGTAAATTAACAGGAACAAGAATTTATATTATTTTTCTGTTTATCTCAATTATGAACAAATGTTTACATGTTTAACTTGTTTAAAAGAAATTTTAATTTTATCTAAAAATTAGGTAATCATTTTTGTTCTACTATAACACTAGCATACATAACAATACCTGCTGACCCGACAGTCAGACAAAGAAACTAAAATTCCGCCCAGATACACAATTTTAAAGGGCCAATCAATTATCATCACAACGTTTAGAGTGTTTTGGAGTAAACTGAGCGTGTTATTGGTTGCACAAAATACAATCTGCAATGACGTAGCTCAATTTATTGTTTCAGTGAGACATTCAAGACTTACGAGTTGCCTACAATTACGAGGTGTTTCTAAAAATAACTGAAGTAGATAGGTGGGATGCTCTGATGCTCACAACACACGAAAGAAAAAAATAATTTTCTCATGGTATATTTAAAAATTAATCAACTACACATGCTCTGGACATTTATCAACAAGAAAAACTTGCTAGAGTAATCAAATTTATGGAATAAAGTCTTAATTCATCATCATCCGTTGACTACATAAATGTTTTCATCTTTTCCATTACTTCCAATAATAACCTTTCTAAGCCTACCCTGCTCTTTTTCGTATTTCTTACTGTTAAGTAAAAAATATGTACATTATCATTGATCAAATAGTATATATAGATTGGCAATGCTATAGTCAATCCGCGTAACACATTTTAATTCTGTACGAGTAAGAGCCATCTGTGCTGTAGTTGCACACTATATATGTGCCTAATTCGCTACAAGATAGCAGCATGGTAGTACACATCGCCGGGCGGAGCATCGGGCGGAGCCAAACAATTTTATAATGAGAATTTGTTAAAGTTATTTCGTCATTTCTTCAGAGATATTTAATTTAATTATAAATTTATTTTTAAAAATAAACTTACATTCTTTCATAATTAATAAAAATTCATTTAACATTTCATTGAGAAACGATTTAATATGAATTTACAGGGGATATGCATTCATTTATCATTTAATAGAGAAATTATTTAATATGAATTTACAGTGGATATATATTTGAAGGTTTGGACCATCCGCTTCGTGTCATACTCCAAACTTCCTTCTCACAAAATAAAATGTCACTTTATACATCATAAATAGTTATTCTTTTTAAATAAGGTGCTTACCAAGCGGCATTGAATTAGGTTGGATTAGAATTGAATCGGAGCTGCTAAAATTACACCCGATAACTTGAAGCACATAAAATTATTAATTTTTAAATAGCTAAAAGCGCAACTTTTTAAGATATTCCGCAAATAAAACAATGTACCTATTTTAATACATTAAATCTTCTCCAAATAAGTTTTCTTGTTGTTTTACTTAATATTTATAAATTAAAAGCAATTTTTTAATATCTTCTTTGACCACCAATTAATAACAAAAGAAAAAGTACCAATTAGAAAAAAGTTTATATTTATTTAAACAAGAATAATATAGAACTATTGACCTAAAAATTTATTACAATATTCAATGTTTTAATTATTATTTGTTCCGCAAAATATATTTTTTTTCTTCTACAAGCTTTTCTTGTGATATCTGTAGATTTCCATTTCAAAGTTTGGAAAAGTTTTATTTTAATAAATATTTTTATAATAAAGCGTTACCATCATGCCAAATACCATGATTTGTGAGCCCCTAAGCCTACTTTACAAATATGTATAGGAATTAAAAAATAATTATAAATAAAAATGATATTTTGACTGGCACTTTTCCAATGTCATCCTGTATATATGTAATATACTAATATCCTATGCACTATTCATTTGACAAAATGGCTTAATTAACTTTTTTATATAGTTCAGTATACAGGGTGTTAAAAGAAGAGTAAAAAAAATGGGAATATATATATGTACATTTCGATGAGCTAATATTTAGTCAAAAATATTTTTTTCAATATTCATAAATTTCTTGAAGTTTATTTTTGGCGTCCCTCAAAATAATAACGAATTAACTTATTTGTTGTTCATAATCAGTTACGTGATTAAATAATTCATTATTTTTTATTAAAAATTTCGTGTCTCCGACTCCAAGCGACTTGACACGAATACATCCGAATATAATTACCGCCAGCCTGATCGAATGTTAGTACGGCCAAATAATAAAAATTTTAAAGGTGGCAGCATAATACGTATCTTTACAACGCGGTACGCAAATGCTCATAAGGTTGCCAATCTATATATATTATTTAATCAATGACATTATGATTAAAAACAACAATTTCAATACCAAAAAAAGTGTAATGTAACTAAGTAGCTGAATGTTCACAACATCCCACTTAATAATTCGACTTCTAGAAAAAACAGTACAGTAGGTGGAATGAATTTGACCACAATGACTTATACTAGAACAATTAGTTGAAAGATAGAGACATGGCAGTGTAGCCAACTGCATATAGAAATTACCTACAATTCAAAACCGGGGGATGTTGTTGCCATTCCACATATCCAGTTAGTATTTTAAACTTCCTTGTAGAAGATGTTGAAAGTGCCCAATAAATGAAACGTTGTGTAAGCGAAAGGACAGCATATACCGTACATCACACAGGTGCTTTTATCTTTTTGAACCTTAGAGGAAGAGAACTAGTGAGCAATCATCTGATTTTTATAGATAGTGTTAGTAACAAACCTTTAAAGTTCATCATAGATTGTTGAAAGTGTTTGAATTAACAAATAAATAAATATATCATCACGGCATATTACCCATTGCTGAGTATGCCAATATGCTGTGTACACAGATATCGATAATGATGAAATATTTGTACCGTGCGGGCGCTTATCAGGCGTCACCTCACGGGCACTCATAGCTGGCGTGGAGAGTGCTCCACAGGGGTCAATTTTGTGCCATTAAAATACGAAGTAATTTTTGGCATTGGTCGGGATCGGACCCGGGTCCCCAGATTCGCGACCAGATCAGACACACGGCCACGAGACCCCATATAGTATATCTTTTTATCTTTTTTTAAGTTAACAATACGTTAATAAAAACCGGTTGTACATTCCAGTCAATTTTTTGAGACAAATTTAATAATCGTTACAGTAATATGTCTTAATTTGCCCTTTGTTTTCTAGCTACAAGCTATCTTCTTTATTTTTAATTTGCGTCGCAGGTAATCCAAAATAGTAAAAGGTCCACCAAATTCAAGATTCAAAATTAATGAAACGTCGAACACAAGATTCAAATTGCCGTTTAGACACACAATAGGGATTACCAACTTGTCGAATGCTGTCGTTGAATTACACTCAAAAAAAAACCTACGCCATCGACAAATCAGTGGATGTAAATATTTTACTCATGTTTATTGTATGCTAGATTTATATCTTTACAATTTGAATAACAACGCCCATTTCACTTATGAGAATAAAAATCTTGTTGATACAGTCAATAGAGAAAAAATCTTTCATATATTGGTTGATCACAATATACATTTAAACCAGCCTAGGCATAGAGGCTTTTGTACGTATTTATTGTCGGTGGAAACAGTAACAAAATTATTAATTTATATTATTATTTATTTTTGAATAATTTAAAATTTTGAAAAGTGATATCTATTCTATGAACTAAAAAAAAACTCATTTTATACGAAATTCGGACGATGTTTCTACGAAGTACCATATTTCGATTTTGATATTAACTGGATATTAGATACCATGTAAGAGAATAACCTACATCATGTATCAAATAATCATGAATCAATGGAAAACAAATTAAAACCTTTACAAAATACTTGAAGATAATGAAGTTTTGAAGGTGCAACTGTAGAAATGACAATTCTGTTTACCATATGATTGAGAATTCTAAAAACACACTAGAGTTATCCTTAGGCACTGGAATATATTTCAACAATATCATTAGCTGTACTAGTTATTTATTCAAGTATGGAATAGATAAGGTAAATAAATTGTTTAAAAGATATATTTTTTGTTTATATCAAATTGATATAAAACAGATCTTGGACTAATGCAAAAACAGTTATTTTCATAACCAAAATGGTTTTGAAAATTGCCACTCCTTTAATAATCCTAGAAAAAGAATATTGTGTACATTTCGTGTTACACATTCATTACGGATTCTTTTTTTACCTCTCGCTAAGAGAGATATTGGATTCATGCTAAAAATTGCATATCCAGATTTTAATGATTAAGCACGTTTTAAGGTCCCTACAATCCGATTTTAATATTTTACGATGATTGTATGTGTGAGTGTGTGTGGTGTGGACGATTTCTCAAATAGCTGAAAGTAGCAGTTTCTTAAAAAAAAATTCTGAATATTATTTTTTCAAAATTTTTATTCTTGCTTGTAAAAGAAGAATAAATTCTCTATCTTATACATATAAATATTTTATCTTTTATAGATTAAGAAATAAAGAAATATGAGGTATATAATAATTTTTTGTAATAAATCTCACAGCCTAAATAATGTTATGGAAACCAATTGAAAAATTAAAATGTTTGTAACTGACAGATATGTCAGTGTCAAAAATCCAGAGACATTTTTCTAGGAAGTACATATATTATATTATTTTTTATTGTATTAATAGTTAAATATTTAAAATTATATGTATAATACAAATACCCTTCAAAAATACTGTGTGTTAATCAAAAATAAGAAGAAGACAAAATTTCTTCATAGAATGAATTTAAAATTTAAAAATCTAAATATAAAGAACAGATGTAAGCAGAATTTTTGTCGTAGAGTGTAGGTATACAAGAAATGTTAAATACATTAGGGCGCGAGCAGTCATGTGATTTTGTTGGCCTTGACAAGCAGATATGGGACCCGTATCAGAATGATAGCTAGTAATTATATACATAAATGCCAAATATCATAATTTTTCATTCTAAATGTGTAAATAATATTTCATGTGTTTGTCTATAGAATAATTTTACTGGAAACATAGGATCTTTTGCAAGAAAATTTATGTGTAGGGCACGAGCAGTCACGTGACTTTCTGACCTTGGCAAGCAGGTATGGGGGCCCGTATCAGAATGACAGCTATTAATTATGTCCATAACTGACAAATGTCATAATTATTCATTTAAAAATTCATTTTTTGGTATTTTATGATTTGTTTTTCGGAAACTGAATTCCACGCTCCTGATAACAAATAAACCACATGAAATAAGAAAATCATGAAATTTTGAATGAAAAATTATGACATTTGTCAGTTATGGACGTAATTAATAGCTGTCATTTTGACATGGGTCCCCATATCTGCTTACCAAAGTCAGCAAAGTCACGTCACTGCACGCGCCCTATAATAAATTTTCTTGCAAAAGATCCTATATTTCCAGTAAAATTATTTCATAAACAAACTATGCAAATTGCACTTGACACTGACATCTTCTTCTTCTTCTTTAGTTTTTCCCATTCGGTAGGGGGTCGCTATTTTTTATTTATTTCTTCCACTCATTTTTGTTTTGCGTGTCGTCATTCAGTTCCTTTTCTCTCAAGTCTTCCGCATACAGTCCTTTCATCTTATATTTGGTCTTCCTATGTTTCTTCCACCTTCTATTACTAAGCTATTCATTCTCCTTCCAATATATTCATCTCTCCTCATGACATTGTCAAACCTATGTAATCGTCTCTCTTATATCTTTCTAGAAACTTCTAACACTAGACTTATTTCCCTTATTCTTTCATTCATTTACTTTTTATTAATACTGACATCTGTCAATTTGAATTACCTGAATATATTAGCAGTTTCCATGGTTAAGTTAGCATAGCTGGCTGATTTATGAAATTTATTATCTTTATAATTCTTTAACTCTATATTTGTTGAATATTAAATATGTACAAAAATGCAACCAAATAGTATAGAGAATAATATATTCTTTAAGTTATAATAATATTTAACTGAGTTTTTGAGGAAAAACTGTTAATATCTTCAAATGAGAATACTTCCAGTTGACCAATTATAACCAAAATCTAATCAAGTCTGCATATGGTTGTAAGGAAGAGGAATACGCAAGAATTGTAATTTTTGGAATTCTGGTATTGGAGATATCGTGGCCGAAACCGCTGTCACACACACACGAACACACACACACACACACACACACACACACACACACGCACACACGTCCACACTCACATACACATATCATCGTAAAAATAGTAAAATCGTATTGTAAAGACCCTAAAACGTGCTTATTCAATAAAAACTCACCATCGAATTTTTTGACCAAAAAGACATCTTCCTTACCTAGAGGGGACGGAAGGTAAAAATGTTCTCAAAATAATATATTTTACTATTAAATTACGAAAGAGATTAATAGATTTCTTCTGAATTTAGCCGCTCTGTGGGATGTATAAAAAGGGACAAAATGACCTCTGAACACAGTGAACATTTTAAGCAGCATGTTGCATAGTTGTAGACTCTGATACACATTAGATTCTACAGGAAAATTACAGAACATATTTTATTTTGCACGTTTTGTAAGCTACTAAATAGAATTTCAAGTTTTCTAAATACTGCTCATTTGTAGCAATAGCAATGGAATTGTACAACTTTTATTTGAAACATTTTTGTCTAAAATTAATTGGGAAATTTTGTGCAAAGGAAAACATTTCAAATATTAATTGCTTATAGCCCTCTTTTTAATTAGCATACAACTATTTATGTAAAGATCAAACATGTTTACGTTTAGAAGCTTGGAACATTTTGTTTATCGAAAAATCTGCAGTATACCACATAATCATTTATTTTCCGCTCGATTTCGTCTCATGAAGAAATACTCGGGAGAAGTCAGGCTCAGCCAATGAGGTTCTATACTATAGTATAGAACCTCACTGGGCTCAGTACTTGTCCCACATCCCACAATATTATTCTTTGGATGTTTCGGTTGTCAAACAATCATATTATTTAGAAAGTCTTAGCATTTGTTTTAAATGTAAGCATCGTCCTCAATAAGAAATGAATTAATTCTGTTTTAAAACTAACTTTTAGGATTATAAGACAACATTTTACATTGTATATAGAGCAGAGCTTGGTTTGTTGAAACATAAAATGAGATTAGGTTGAAATTAAATTAACAATTTATTCATTTCTCATCTTTTACATCTTCACAACGAAACTTTACCATTTTACTGCCATCATTCAACCCTTTGAATTAACCCTGTTATTAATTAAAACTTCCCCAAACACAAACCTTCAAATCAAATTTGAAAATTTAGGTAAAAATTGCACAAATGCAATTAATTTTATTTCACTTTTGGGCTTCGTTTATCTGGATTTGATATCCTGGCATTGAAATAATAACTCTTCACTAATTGGTAATATTATTCTTGGTAAAATAATTTTTAATTAAAAAAAATAATCAGAACTACGACTACGTAGTCTTTGATGCGACGTTATTAGATATTGGCAGCTTTAATTACGTTGCAGATGCGATAAAATCATTAAATTTATTAACGAGTAAATTTTAAAAGTTAAAATGTTCCAATACGGTCGTGATTGGAAAATTGAGTAGAAACATATTATAAATAGAACTATGAAAATTCAATTTGTTGAATTAATCCAAGAATTTTTATTTTTGTAATTATCATTTCTGTCACGCATTAAAACAAAAGTAGGCTGAATACATAAAATCTTTTTAGCTCCCACTATCCTACGCACGGATAGTATAGGGATCATGTCAAAAATTGAGATTTACGATGATGTTTATGTTTATATATTTTGGAGGTGAATTACAAAGGTGATAGTTTTGAAAAGTCTTTTCAAAATGACTTCATAACTTGTAAAATGAATGCTAATTTAGACATTTTTGCATATATTTTTTTAAATATACATTAATGTAACCCACCTTACGATTCATGCGAGTACAATGCACACCTAGTACTTCCTATTGAATATTTTTTCTATATAAATACACACATGCATTTAAATTTGCTTTATTGCTTCACTGGAACTTCATCATCATATTTCACAATTAAATCAAATATAGTTACCTAAATAAGAAATTACTATATAAACGTGGAAAAAATACCTCTCGCCACTTACGTTTTTGGTTACATAAGTATAGGACGCGAGCAGTCATGTGACATTGTTGGCCTTTACAAACAGATATGGGGTCCCGTGTCAGAATAACAATTAGTAATTATGTACATAGATGTCAAATGTCAGAATTTTTTATTAAAAATTTCAAGATTTTTTTGTAGTTAATTTGTCGCCAGGAGTGTGGAAATTACTTGTCGAGGAAAATAAACCACATGGAATTGGAAAATGACTAAATTTAGAATGAAAAATTATGATATTTGGCATTTATGTACATAGTTATGTAAGCAGATATAGGGCCCCGCGTCATTCTGACGCCGGCCCCCATATCTGCTTGTCAAGACCAACAAAGTCACACGACTGCTCACGCCCTATTGTATTTAACATTTATTATATACCTACACTACACCAAGAATTCTATTTATATCTATTCCTTATATTTTTAGGTTTTTTTATTTTTAAATTCATTCTATGAAGAAATTTTGTCCTACTCGTCTAATTTTTCGAAATGTTTCCAATTGATTGTCGGGATTGACAGTATTTTTGAAGGGTATAATGTACTATACCTATAATTTTAAATATTTAACTGTTAATACAATAAAAAATAATATATGTACTTCCCACAAAAAATCTTCAGTAATGGCTCTAAATTTTTGACACTGACATTTATCTGTCAGTTACAAACATTTTAATTTTTCAGTTGGTTTCCATGACATTATTTGTGCTGTGAGATTTATTACAACAGATTATTATATACTTTATATTTATTTTTCTCTAAATCTATAACAGATATAATAAAATATTTATATGTATCAGATAGAGAATTTACTCTTCTTTTACTAGCAAGAATAAAATTTATCAAAAAATAATATTTAGAAGATTTTTTTTAAGAATGTGGTACTTCCGGTTGTCCAATTATTACCAAAACCTGTTCAGCTCTTCCCAGTAATGTCCGATTGAGAAATACGTATAGTTAAACAGATATTAAGTAGTATAGTTTTTGAGAAATCGTCCTTCCAACCGACTCACATACATATATACACACACACACATACATCATCGTAAAAATATTAAAATCGGACCTTAAAACGTGCTTAATCATTAAAATCTGGATATGCGAATTTTAGCATGAATCCAATGCGTCTCTTAGCGTGAGGTAAAGAACATATAGGTACAGTAAAATTTTTGAAAGATGTCCGATCAAGGGCATCTGTAACATAAAAGAATTAACAAATTGGCATACATTTATCCCCCTCCTTTACAAAGGTTTTAAGCGTGTGCGATAAGGATGGATATAACACGCTTGTCTTTCAAAAATTCATATTGTTTCGACTAAGTTAGGACATTCCATTTTACAACGATGCTCGTTGTTGATAATACTTTCGCTTTAACGTAAGTTTAGATATTAATTCAGATACATTACCTTGATTCATAGCCGTACGAATAATGTTATTTTCTGTCAGTATCACTGACACTGACATTGTATCATTATCTTATTTTTCACATATTTGGTTTTACATTTGCTAATAAACTTACCAGTTGACTTATTTTTGAATTTTGAATGCTTTTATTGTAACATATATTTTTATATTAAATAACAGTAGTATCTTATGTACCCTCATAAAAACTAAGCAAACGACATTACTGAATTTGTCGGAATGGGCGGAGCAAAAATCTGAATTCATACAATTCGTAGACGACCTTGATCGGACATCTTTCAAAATTTTTACTGTATACATCATCACGATATACTGCTGCATGTGCCAATCTGCTTTGTATACAGATTTCGGTAATGATAATGACATATTTGTACCATGCGGGCGCTTACAAGACGGCACCTAACCGGCACTCATTGCTGGCGTGAAAATTGCACCACAGGGGTCTCATGTTTATGTCATTAAAATTCGAAATATTTCGTTTTGGCGTCGGTCGGGATCAAACCCGGTTTCCCAGATTCGTGACCAGACAGGCCGCGTGCTTATCCTTTATTATTTCTGGAATGTTCATCTAACATTTGTTATGGTGACTAGGTTTTTCCAAAATAATTATTGCACTTTTCATTTCACTTTACTTCATTTTACTACACTTAGTCCTCATATTTATTAATTTAACGAAATTACACAATCACTATGAAGCTCATAAAACACGTTCGTCTCCTACACTGGTTAGAATAAGACCAATTAGATAAAGAATTTTGATGGCATAATGCACATTATGATTGATATTTACATAATGCCATTGGTTTGACAGTTGAGATTCACTTTAGTTATCAAATAAGTCATCTTAATATACCTATGTTGATTCAATTTATCTCTTTTGATTTCTGTAAAATGAGGAAATACAATGGCAAAATTCAAAACTATATATCAATTACGAATGTTACTCGTTCAGAAAACTCAATACATAACATGACAGCTCACATTGACGCATGCAATTATAATTGACAACTAACATGAAAGATACAAATTTGAAAGTGTGTCATACAATTCTTGTCATACAAATTATGAATAGTGATAAAAAACTTATATGTGTGTAATTTGTAATATTATATAGATTCTATATGACAATCTCTACAAAAAAAAAATCGTACATCCTGTTTAATGTAAAACATACTTGCTGTTCTAATTGCAGACAATTTTTTGTGATAGTATATCGTTTTTATAGAATATTTATAGTTAAAGTTACCAAACTTGAAAAAACAGCAACACTGCCGTTATCGCATTATTTATTTAATAATTATTTTTACCTATTGGCTTAAAATTTAGTGGCGGCTCGTGGCTTTATTAAGATAAGGGTTGCAAATAAAAATGACACCACACCTTTTAATATTAATTTAATATTTTTATTATGAACACTGAATAATAGAAATAACAATATAAACAACAATATATCAAATAAATAATGAATTTCCATATAATAATAATAATAATAATAATAATAATAATAATAATAATAATAATAATAATAATAACAATAATAATAATAATAATAATAATAATAATAATAATAACAATAATAATAATAATAATAATAATAATAATAATAATAATAATAATAATAATAATAATAATAATAATAATAATAATAATAATAATAATAATAATAATAATAATAATAATAATAATTCACCTCTCCGAGCAGTCCACATTAACACAATGAAAATCCGTTTCTAGTGTCGCAAAGAGTCACTTTCAGCATAAGGTGCGTGAACTTGACAAATAAACTATGGGTGCAAATTCTGAAATTTACAACTTACTCAAGAATCACACGGCCATAGGAATAAAATACGAAATCCATGTGACAATTTAATAAAATATAAGGCTTATAATAATATAATTTTTTTTCTTACATCTATTTTATAACATTTAAATTATAAACTAGATAATGAACTATAATGATATGTAACCAATGACTAACAATTATAAGCAATTGCAATTTAATAAATTGTCAGTAATAATATAACAAGAGAGTAGTATGAATAAATTGAAAATAATTTGACAGATCTTACGAAGCGCCGTAGGCCGTAGGGCTTGAGTGGCTATTGCCAAATGGCAACAAGTTTGAGAAAGAAACTGGAGAATTATTATCTAACTTATCGAACTCTCGAATTATATTTATGTATTTAGATTATTATTTTATTTACAAATTTGTTTCAAACAACGTAAAGCCACTGGTATGCTATTGTGACGCCATCGACTGTCGTAATTTACTAGCTTCATTCATTTACATGGCGCAGCTGATAAGTCTGTTTTAACAACTAAACATAATTCTGACAAGGCCAAATAATTATAAATAATCTGGATTTATACATATTTATGAGGTTTCTGTATTTTTTGGTTTACTTCATGATCAGCCACGGCACTAAATCGATTTTTTTTACACATTTTACTTGTGTTTATAACTATCTGACATTTGTCATTATAAACAAAAACTACACAGATTAATCCCGCGAATAATATCTAGAGCTTTATTATCAGTGTAATAATGACAGGAGTGGTTAAAATTCAAACACGTGACAAAAAAGAAACATTTCATTACTTTAAAAAATTTTAAAAAACAATCACATTGATATTGTGTTTTATTACCATGACCGTCTGATTCCTGACGAAATTGTACCATAATTATTTGTGAATTTTCTTGTCCAGTAGATGTGCTATTATATTCAATTTCTTTAATATAAAATTTAATTTTCAACATTATTTTATTTTTGTTATTTTGCTCTAAAATTTACATGAAAGCCAATTTCCGTACTTGTTTAAATTCCCAGGTTGCACTAGTATGTTTCGGTTTTCGGTGTACATCTGTATAGATAATATACTCGTAGTTGAAGAATAAGTATGTGGGGTCTTGTGAAGATTAGGATGGATGATTAAAGGAATAGACTCGAAGGACCATATATTGATTTATTTTACACAACATACAAACAAGATATATCAATATTGTTTAATTAATGGCAAATAATACTAAAATACAATGCTGTTGCTTAGAAGTGATCAAGCACCCTACTACGAGTCTACTCCCACCCTACTCTAAATAATAATAATAATAATATTTACTTTATTGAGTAAAAAAATCTCAATGGCGAGGTTCAGCCAAGGCTGTTCTTCCACCTAACCAGCATATTACAAAGAAAAACATATGTAGTCTAACAAAAATATCAAATATATAGACCAATAAACATATGCATATAAGAATTAAAATAGTATATAAAAGACAAAATTAATTGAAAACAAAAATAAATACAAAAATAATTCAAATGTTTTCACGTACATTAATTATAAATTACTGGTTATTTGTAAAAGTTGTGTACATGTTTTTTAAATGTACTATGTGACAGAGATTTTTAATTATTGTACAGTGTTGGATCTAAGTAGGAAAATAGTATATTATGTTATTAGGAGTAGAAAGCGGTATTTTTGTGTTGAACCCAGCTATTGCGGCCGAGGCGCTAGCCGAGGCCAGGCAAGCTGGGTAAAACACAAAAAGGGCGTTCTGCTCCGAGTAACATATACTATTTTTTCTTCAAGTATTTCAAAGAAAACTGGAGATTTTTTAAATATTTTTCTAAAATTGTTTTAATAGCGTTTGCAATTTCAGCCATAGTTGGCTATGTACACCACAAAACACAAACGATACAACTGTCAAATAACAATTTTTCAATATGGTCTGTGTTGCTGTGACGACTGCTGCCGCCAGCGGTGAACTAAGAAGCTAACATTTTTTTACTAGTACAAAAATGACTAACATTGTTGTACTAGTAATAAAATGAATATCTTCTATAGTGTGTGTATAGTAGCATAATATGAATATTATTCTACACTTGAAGAAAAAAGCTTTTAAATTTATTTTTATTGAATCATGGTACTGTGTACAAGTTTTTTTACCTCTCGCTAAGAGAGGTAATGGATTCATGCTAAAAATCGCATATCCAGATTTTATTGAATAAGCACGTTTTAAGGTCCATACAATCCGATTTTAACATTTTTACGATGATGTCTGTGTGTGTGTGTGTGTGTGTGTGTGTGTGGATGTGTGTGTGTGTATGTGTGTGTGTGTGTGTGGGGGGGGGGATGTTGGAAGGACGGTTACTCAAAAACTATGACTTTAAATTAGTTTAACTACGTATTTCCCAATCGGACATTCATGGGAAGATCTGAAAAGGTTTTGGTAACAATTGGACAACCGGAAGTAGAAGATTCTTGAAAAAAAAAATCTTCTAAATAATATTTTTTGAAATTTTTTCTTGGTAAAATTAAAGAAAATTAAATTCTCTATCTGATACATTTAAATATTTTATTATATATTCTATAGATTTAGAGATAAAAGAAATATAATATGTAAAATAATCTGTTATAATAAATTTTACAGCCGAAAGAATGGCCATGGAAAATAGTTGAAAATTTAAATTGTTTGTAACTGAGAGATAAATGTCAGTGTCAGAAATTCGGAGACACTACTGAAGACTTTTTCTGGGAAGTACATACATTATATTATTTCTTAAAGTATTAATAGCTAAATATTTAATATTATAGGTATATTACATATATCCTTCAAAAATACTGTCAATCCTGACAATGAATTGGAAACATTTCGAAAAATTAGAAGAGGACAAAATTTCTTCATAAAATAAATTTAAAATTAAACAATCTAAATATAAGGAATAGATATATGCGTAAGTAGAATTTTTGGTGTAGAGTGTAGGTATACAAGAAATGTCAAATACAATAGGGCGCGAGCAGTCATATGATTTTGTTGGCCTTGTCAAGCAGATATGGGGGCCCATGTCAGAATGATAGCTAGTAATTATGTATATAGATGTCAAATATCATATTTTCTCATTCTAAATTTAGTGATTTTCCAATTCCATGTGGAGCAGAATTAAATGTTAAATATCTAAGGCATACGACAAGTAAATTTTAAACTCCTGGTGATAAATTAACTACGTAAATTTAGAAAATCTTGAAATTTTTAATGTAAAATTCTGACATTTGACATCTATGTACATAATTACTAATTATCATTCTGAAACGCGCCCACACATCTGCTTGTCAAGCCCAAAAATGTAACATTACTGTTCGCGCACTATACTCATGCAACCAAAAAAAGGAAGTGGCGAGAGGTATTGTGCTGGCCACAACAGATTTTTTTGTGTGTAAGACAACTGTTGGTGTTATATTTGTGCCATACACAAGTAATGATGACTTACTACCATTAATTAAGAGGCCATTATTTTTAACCCAGGTAGAAAAAATTTCAAGGTCCACATTGACATTCGCCATGGTGTTATTAGTTTCATTTTTATTTATTGTTCCTATAATCAACGTATCATCTGCATATGAATGTGCAGAACAAAATTTTAAGGTGTTAGGTAAATCCGCAACATATAATAAATAAAATTAAGGGCCTAAAATGGACCTTTGTGGGACTCCACGATTTAATGGGAAAAATGTAGATTGAACAGAATGAGAATTAGACGACAATTCTCCTTGGAAGGATTTATTTATAAAATAACTAGAACACTACTGCAGAGCACTGCAGCCAAACTTGTAATATTTTAATTTTGCTAAAAGCAAATTATAATCTACCGTGTCAAAGGCCTTCGAGAAATCTATTTGGATTAAAAGTGTCACATTTTAATCATTAAATTTTTTAATCATATCATCAATGACATTCAATAATCATGTGTTCGTACTGTAACCTTTTCTGAACTCAGATTGGGTAGATGGTAAAATATGTTTATCATGTATATAATTCGATATTTGTTGGCAACACTTGTTCTCTAATATATTTGACATGGTAGGTAATATCCTAATAGGGCGTAGATTATGAGGCGCCGTTTGTTCCATTTATAAAAGTAAATAAATAAATTTATTTTACACTGATAAATAAAATTTCTTTCAATAAATATATATTTTTTTGTTTGATAAATAAAATAATTATTGAGAAATAAAAATCTTTATGATAAATAAAAATTTCCGTGTGAAAAATAATTTTTTTTATGATAAATAAAAGTTTTTGTGCGAAAAATAAAAATCTTTATGATAAATAATTTTTTTTGCGATAAATAAAAGTGTCTACGATAAATAAAACTTTTTGTTATAAATAAATATTTTTACGATAAATAAATCTTTTCGCGCAAAATAAAAGTTTTTCTGAGATATAAATGTGTCTCTGATAAATAAAAGTTGTATCTTTCAATTTATGACGATAGATGGCGCTGACACCTAAAGGTAGGTCTTTACTATCTATTAGGAAACCTTCCGTCAACTGACCGATAAAGTAATTGCATTTATCATTATTTAACCATAAAACACATACTTACTAATGAATTTCATACATTTTTATTTAATTTTGGAAAAAAGGTTGTTCTTTATTTTGATTGATACATTGTATTAAAATTAGAATTTAACGATCTCTGTTAAAACAAATAATTGTTAAGGGCCTGCATTACACATACCAAACAGATTTCTTAATGAAAGGATTACATGTACTCTTTAGTTTTAAATATATATATATATATATATATATATATATATATATATATATATATATATATATATATATACTTTTCAAATAGATTAATAAATTATCCATTAATTTGTAATATGACGATGATTATTAAATATGAAATTGCATAAAGTAATAAATAAGAAAGTTATTTATGTTAAATATAGTCTATTTCCTTTAAAATAACTAGTGTTTTTTTTTTGGGACGTACTAATGACTGCAGAATAATATTGTATACAAAATATATATATATATATATATATATATATATATATATATATATATATATATATATATATATATATATAATTTTGTTCTATCCTTTGAGTACAGCTGGTTCAATTTTTGGTTTGTTATTACTAATAAATTAAACCCGTATTCCTGAACATTTTTTGTATACAATATTATTCTGCAGTCATTAGTACGCCCCAAAAAAAAAACACTAGTTATTTTAAAGGAAATAGACTATATTCAACATAAATAACTTTCATATTTATTACTTAATGAAAGGATTACATGTACTCTTTAGTTTTGTTTTAACAGAGATCGATAAATTCTAATTTTAATACAATGTATCAATAAAAATAAAGAACAACCTTTTTTTCCACAATTAAATAAAAATGTATGAAATTCATTAGTAAGTATGTGTTTTATGGTTAAATAATGATAAATGCAATTACTTTATCGGTCAGTTGACGGAAGGTTTCCTAATAGATAGTAAGGACCTACCTTTAGGTGTCAGCGCCATCTATCGTCATAAATTGAAAGATACAACTTTTATTTATCAGAGACACATTTATATCTCAGAAAAACTTTTATTTTGCGCGAAAAGATTTATTTATCGTAAAAATATTTATTTATAACAAAAAGTTTTATTTATCGTAGACACTTTTATTTATCGCAAAAAAAATTATTTATCATAAAGATTTTTATTTTTCGCACAAAAACTTTTATTTATCATAAAAAAAATTATTTTTCACACGGAAATTTTTATTTATCATAAAGATTTTTATTTCTCAATAATTATTTTATTTATCAAATAAAAAAATATATATTTATTGAAAGAAATTTTATTTATCAGTGTAAAATAAATTTATTTATTTACTTTTATAAATGGAACAAACGGCGCCTCATAGTAGATCGTCGAATGATGCTACATTATCTTGATTGGGTATTGGTTTTACGACCACTGTTTTCTAAGTGTCGGGGACGATTCCTTCTATAATGATAGTGTTAATACTATGCGTAATGTAATCAATGATTTTGGGAAATATTATTACATACAGGGTTGGTACAGGGAGGCCTTAACAAAGTACCAACTCAACAATGATCCACCAAAAGTAATGCGGAATTGATCATAATTACAGTAAGAGATTAGTTCACATATTGTTTGTGTACTCTGTTTATTAGATTTCAGTTGGTTAATTGAATTTAGTACGTTACACAGCCAATTTGTTTTTCATGAATTATAAATGTCATTTAAAAGTTTCGTGAAAGTTTATTAAAGAAGACTGCGATGATAATATGTACAAATACACTTGTGCAAACTTTGTTAAATTTAATTAAAGAACACATACAATCTCAAAATCAGAAATTAAATTTCAAGTCTGTCAATGCTATTAATAGTTAGTTCAGGCAGGGCAGGTGTGTTAAAGTCAAAGGAAAATAGATCGAAACTCCGTCATTGTTTAAAGGCCTCCGGCCCCAAGATTTGCAAAGAGAATATATTGTGGAAAGTTTGTCAACATGCGAAAATATAACCCTCGTGCGTGAGTCAACTCTTTCTGGCCTGGGAGATATTGCGCTGTTTCGCTCACTCGATTACATTTACGGATTAAATTGCGGAACATTCGTTTTGAGAAGTTACCTATGCTATGCTAGAGTCAAATAAGAAAATGAAAGTGTTATTTATGCTCAGTTTACCGGCGAAGTGAAGAAGTAGTTTACATGTTTGTTTGCTTTGCATTGCTTGTTTCTGATAAAAGTGCTCGTGTAAATTCTCTAGCGAAATAAGGATTACTCGCAAAGATGCAAACTCTTATTTCTCACAATATGAATATTGCGTATTTGCCTCAACAAAATTCAATTTACATTCAGATTCAAATGGGAACATTTGGATTTACATCGCTCACAGTCAACCTCTTATAAATTGCACACTTAAATATACACCCCAAGCATCTTTATCATTGTAATCATAAACATTTTACATTCGCTTATTAACTTACTCCTTACTGCAAATAAGATTTTACACTTTCAATCTGTTCTTGTTATTATATTAAATGAAACCGAATTCTAAAATTTCAAAAATCGTTGAATGAAATATACATGCAATTTTGCACTAAAGTAATTAATAATGGATACATTCTTATGTGAAGAAAATTGAAGTTTACATCATTGGCATTACTTATTATTATTTGACATTTTACCTAACACTGAAAGAAGAAGTTTAGAAGCTTGAACAAATATTTATTTTTCGATGTAACAAGCTTCAGCACTGATACTTTTCCCAGGGTTTCTTCAACAGGACCACCAGGGTCTATGATTTTTAGAAATTACATATTGCATGTAAATATTGAATATAAATATAAATTACTATATTTTTTTATACTTAGTCAAATGTAACTAAATGTTTTTATGGAATATGGTCGCCATGTTGTGGCGTTAGCGGTATTTTGTTATATGTTTCGATGATTGTAATCAATTGAAGTCATTGTAGATCTTTTCAATTTAACAGTATACTCTTTTTATCTCACCACATATTAAGAAAAATAGGCCTGTAACTGCCAGATGGACTGTCAAATGAAACGTCAAAATATTGAAATCATTAAAATATCTCTATTCTTGATGAAAGTTTACATCTTTTGACATTTTAATTTTAATAAAAGCTTTTGTAATATCTTTTGAGAAGTTTTTTAACGCTGTCAAAGACATTCGTCACATTTTACATGAAAAAAAAACATACAAGCACGTAACTATGACTCCCGCCATTTGTTGGCTTACTATGTGCAGATCCCGTTCCCATGGCACATATTTTCTACCTCTTATAATTAAAAAGGTCTATTGTAATAAATTATTACTAATAGGAAATACGAATGTAAATAATGGATTAATTTTTATTTTCATCTATGTTTTTATTTTTGTAACTAATTGTTTAACAAGTACTAAATTTACAGGGTGTTACCGCGACACCAGAACATAGGACTTTTTCATAGTAAATTATATTTTCGTAATTTCCTACTTTCCTAATTATTTTAAGTAAAAGTGTTTCAAATAAAAGTTGTAGAGCTTAAAATCAATAAGCAAAATTAAATTTGCATGCTTTATAACTGCTGACATTAGTAATTAAAATTTTGAAAATCATCCGAAAAATAACAATAGCTACGAAATTGAAACAGATAAATTAACAAATGTTTGAGATTGTACGTTAATATATTTTTATTAGGCATTATTTGTATTCTGTTGAAGTGAACATTTACATGTTAATTTAAATAAATAATTTTTCATTTTAACAGAAATTACAAATAATAATAAAAATTAATTAATTTAGTAAATGACCACGTTTTAAGGTCCCTACAATGCGGTTTTAACATTTTCACGATTTGTGTGTATGTGTGTGTGCGTATATATGTATGTGTATGTCTGTGTGCGTGTGTATATGTGTGTGTGTGGATCCTCTTTACGCTCTAATTTAAATACTATCATTCAGAAAATTTGAAACCTTGTACTTATAATTCATTCTAAAATGGAAATAATCCATTAGATTTTGGTGTAAATCAGATAATCGGCAATGGCATTTTACTTGAAGCTCAAAATAGATTTCCTTTTACCTTTAAATGTTATTTTTTCGAGATTTGTGATATAAAAATTAAAGATTATTAAATTTTCTACAGGTTTGCACTAATACTTTTTCCATATATTTTATGGACAAATGTATAAAATTATCTATAATTTAAATCTAGGAGTCTACGCATTAAACACAACTTGGTTAGAAAATTCATATCTCATATGTATTTAACTAACAGATAAATGTCACTGTCCAAAAACTTATCATTTCAAATTTATAATAGTAACGTGTTAAAAAGAAAATAGTCACTTTGAAAGAAACTTATATAGTTTAAGTTAAAGTCCTATGTTCCGGTGTCGCGGTCAACATCCTGTATGTGTAATTAAAAGAACGATAGATAATGATTACGAAAACTTTCAATATTATACCAAAGAAAGGCCTAATTAAAGCCATTAATAAACCTGATTATGAAAACAAGCCAAAATTATTAATTTCATTTACCTGTTTATCATTTATATACTTATAATATAATCTGTGGTCTGAATAACCAAGACTAAACTTGTATTTAATCATATAAGTAAGCCACGAAAATATATACATATTTTGAAATGACAGAATAATTATCTGGCTTACTTTTAATCATTATAGTAACGCCAAAAGTCAAAACTTTAATTACCATATTAGGTGCTATTAAACATTATTTCAAGATAAAATAAATAAAGAATTTCTATTATATGCTAAATTCTGAAACATATAAAAAATCAAAATACTTAGACGGACCATGGCTAACACTAAAGAAGTAAATTTGCTCATTTACAAAACATACAATATAAAATGTGATTGCTGATGTGTACTCAGAATTTAATGTTCTACAATAATTATTTAAAGCATTATTGTACAAAATTAATAGGCCACTTTTGCGCAAGAAAAACCTGTTTTCCCATGTCAAACGCCTATGGCTTTATGTGTTACACTCCGTTATAATTTTTATTTTTTAAGTTACAGATGAATTTGTGAATGCTATTGACATTATAGTCTTCACCCCTTCCAGTGTAGAAATAAACATTTTTTTATTTACGATAGCTATACAGTCGTACCGGGTCCATTTGGCTCACGAGCACGATGAGAACGGTTGTGTAGCCGTACTTGCAGGCTTTTTATTTTTTCGTTTGTCATACGCCCGGTGCGGCCATTCTATACGTAATAAGGCGTACGGCTGTACTATGCACGTAGCAAGGCTGTGTAGAGGTCGAAAGCTGTAGTGCAGCCGAATATCAATTTTACTCGGGTTTTTGTTGAAAAACACATATTTTATAAGTGTATATTATATTTTAATAGCCTAACCTGGCTACAATTGGCTAAGTGCTGCATTTTTCAATCAAGGCATCGCATCTTTAAATCTCATCTACATGTATAAACATACAAAATTCATTATAATAAAAACCATTATTATTTAAAAAAATACTTACTTGTAAAAATTGTGAAGATTTTTGTGTTTTAATATTATTTGTTCAGGTTGAAATTTAATGCATAAAGAGATTAAAGTGGCAATTAAAAAAAATCGGATGTTCGTTAAAAGTATCAAATATTGTATAAATGAAGCGTGAAGGTAAGGTGGCTGGAGACGCAGTTCAAGGCTGACTTTTGTTCCTCCGGTTATTCAGAGCGCAGGAATTCAATTTGAAGGTTAGGACGCTTTCTTCATTAACGCTTCGCTCTGCTCGGAGAACGAGAAGGAAGGAAGAAAAGAAAGACGCGCCTGTATTAATTGCTTCATTCAAGTAATAGTGCCTATAAGTCGATTCCGTGAGAATTTTTAGCCCGTTTGTTCCGTTCCAATCGTGTTTGATTTTCCTTTTAGATTTCTTTGTTAGTTTTAGATGGAGGAAATGAGATATATTTTATTCAATTACCATTACAATTTACTCTTTCTTTGCTGATATCAGCGGAAGTCATTTATATTCACATTAAGAACAGATCAAATAGAAAACTTCAAGAATAACAGAGGACTCAAACTTCTTATATATTTTTGCAGCGTCAATTTGTATGAAGTTGTAAGTACACTCACTCCAATTTCTATACTTTAAACTTTTGTACTCTGACATATATAAATTCTTTTTTTATATGATTTAATTTTATTTAGAAAGATAACGTAAAATATTTATAGTGGCATTTAGCATTTATTTCTATATAGGTTTGTTTCTAGGTACTCAATCTAAAATTAATTCATCTTCTACCACGGTTTGAATTAGCCATTGCAATCAAGGAAAAATCAGAGAAACTTTTGTTTCCAGTTTTATATTGGTGTCAACTTCTTATATCTGTAAATGGCATTGTTAATTTTCAACAAGCTAGCTAGTGAATAGTGGCGTCTGAAATTTTAGAACCAAAAAAAAATATAATATAAAAATAAAGAATCGCAGCTTAGCAACTCAAAAAATTGTCTTACTTCTTTAAATTAAGTAACTTATTACAAAAATTTCAGTCTATATCGCTTTTACAAAAAATATAACTGTGTTAGTCTATTTTGGAATACATAAAATCATATACTTCTAAACATTATTTTTTTTATTTAATAATAATTAAAGTTGATGCAATGAAAAATTGTAAAATTCATTTTCAATTCAATATATTGCTCATAATAAGTATATAAAAGTTAACCACTAGAGTTGGTTGGTCTAATAATAAAAATTAATATTATATAACAAATAATAGTTATTTGTAATTGAATGTTTTAGAAAAGATATTTATAGGGCTATTCTGTAAGTATCGTTATCACATAACAAATCGTTAAAACGTTATATCGTTAAAATAATAACGAAAATCGTTTAATGGGCTTATTCTGTAAACGTTCGTTATGATATTATTATAACGATAATCGTTAAAGTGGTATTCTGTGAACTATAATTTATTTCTACATAACGAAAAAATCTGTTGTGGCCAGCACAATACCTTCCGTCAATCCTGTGTATAATGTATAAATTCCATACATAATTTTTCTAGCAAAAGATTCTAAATTTCCAGTAAAATTATTTCATAAAAAAACTATTCAAATTGCACTTGACACTGACATCTTCTTCTTCTTTAGCTTTTCCCATTCGTTAGGGGTCTCTATTTTTGCGTGTCGTTATCATTCAGTTTCTTTTCTTTCAAGTCTTCCGCAATACAGTCCTTCCATCTTATCTTTGGTCTTCCTCTGTTTCTTCAACATCCTGTTACTAAACTATTCATTCTTGTTCCAATATAATTCTTCATTTCTCCTCATGACATGTTCAAACCAATGTAATCATCTTTCTAGAAACTTGTAATACTAGAGTCATTTTCTTACCGTATCTTTCCGTGTTTCCCCAACATCTACTTCAACATCCTCATCTCTGCCACATTAATTTACTTTTTATTCATACTGACATCTGTCAATTTGAATTATATGAATATATTAGCAGTTTCCATGTTTAGCATAGCTGGCTGAATTATAAAATTTAATTTCTTTAAAATTCTTTAACTCTGTATCTATTAAATATGAAGTATAAAATGTAATCAAATCGTAATAATCGTATAGAGAATAATATATTATTTAAGTTATAATAATATTAAATGTCAATAAATCAAATTTAACTGTTAAATCTTCAAATGTGGCAACTTCCGGTTCACCAATTATAACCAAAATCTAATCAGTTGTTCTTCTGGATGTAAACTTGAGGAATACGAAAAAATTATAATTTTTGGAATCGTGGTATTGAAGTTATGGGATCCGGAACTTTTGTCACACACACGCAGACACACAGACACACATACATACAGACATCATCGTAAAAATGGTAAAATCGTATTATAGGCACCCTAAAACATGTTTATTCACTAAAAACTCATGATTGAATTTTTTGACCAAAGACAATACCTTCCTTACCTAAAGGTGACGGAAAAAAGAACGATATCGTTATTTATTAACGACTGGAAAAATCATTCCTTACATAAACGTTTTGTTAATAAGTCAGTATTATTATTCATGTCAAAATAAAATTGCTATAATGCTGAATAATGATCTCAAAAACCCGTGATATTGTAGTTTTTTGCAAAGTAATATTAAAATAATTTAATAAGTTTTTATTCCTAGCGCCTAACGCAAGCTTCCCAATCTGTCTACAGATGGTAGTAGTAGCTCTAGCATAGCTCACAACATGAAGAAGAAAGAGTCTGACAGCTGACAGGTTGACAGCAGTCTCCCACCAGAACTGATCTAACCTAGAAGTTTTGTGAGTGATATGAATTATTTTAGATATTTTATTTAAAATTATCATTTGCTTTTAGGAAATAAAGTTCTTAACTTGATTCCAAAGTTACTATTTTTTAAAATGTGTTACAGAATACAGATACGAAAATAACTATTATCGTTAAGTAAATATAACGATTTTCATAATAACGATTTCGTTACGATGTTTAGGGCTGGAAAAAATACCGATGTTTCAATGAATATTAAAATCACTCTTCAACAATAACATTTTATTGTGATATTTTTAAATATCGATAAATAAATAATGTCGATAAAATTTGTGATATCAGAATATCAGTAAATAGAAATAAATCAATATTTATCAAGTATTACCAATATTTTTATCGATATTTAACGGTAGGTATTAGTATTTATCGATAAATATCGATATTTCCTTATTTGATCAAAACGTTTCGACATCATGCTAAATAATGTATTTCATATATTTTTGCGGAAACCGGAGCGAAAGTACTATTTTCGCGCAAAAAATGCTACGTGAAATTTGCATTTTCCTGACTAGTCAGGAAAACATTTAAACGTTTTATTTAAAATTTGATTGAATATTAATATTTTGTATATTGGATGTCTATAGGAACCTCGTCGCAATTATTTGCTTCGTAAGACGTTGTAAATAAACAGAACGCACATACCAAAAATGCAAATCTGACAGTAATTTATTGCTTTTTGTTCATTTACTAATTTTTTTTCTGCCACCTTAGAAACGAGAGAAGCGCCACTACTAAATACAAGTCCTGAAGTTCTAAAATTGAAGCAGAGATCTTGTATAAGATGTTGTTTCTACTTTTCATATTACTTGCAGTTTTCTTTAAATGTTCTTTGTAAGTTAGTGACCGATCAAGAGTTACTCCTAGATATTTTGGGTAGGGATTGTACTTCAGCGGTTGATTCCTCAATTTAACATTTGGTACATAGTTTGCTTGTTTATTATTTAAATGAAAGAAAGCTACTTCAATTTTATTTATATTGGGTTTTTGCCTCCAAATTTTGAAAATTAGTCCAATTTTAATAAGTCCTGTTCGAGAGCTCTTTCGGCAGTGTAGACTGACGAACCAAAATTATCTCATCGGCATATATAAATTTCTTTGAAGAAGTGTCTGGAATATCTTGTAAATATATATTAAACAGAACAGGGGCTAGAATGGAAACCTTGTGGTAAGCCATCGTTCATCCTATACTTGCGGCTGATTCGACCATCTAGGTGTACTTTGATGTATCGATTCGAAAGCATGTTGTACAACAGGGTAATTATTTTTCTACAGGAAACTATTCGCGAGAATTTTAAGATCATCCCTTTTCTCCAAATACCATTTCATATGCTGAAGATAGGTCAATAAATATGGCAATAGATTTTTTTATCTTTTAAAATCCATTTTCTATATGGGAGGTTAATGAGAATACCTGGTTGCAACAGTTTCTTTTAGTTCTAAATCCAGCCTGTTCTGTAAGTAAGTGCTCCTCCATCAAAGGTTGAATTCTGTTTAAAATAAGTCTCTCCAAAAGTTTATAGCAAATACTTAATAGTATGCAATAGGTCTAAAATCTTCAGTGGATATATTTCGTATTACTCAGTTTAAGCGGTGTTTAATTTATTAACTGTTTTTAACTATTAACAATACGAGGGCGGATTGAAAAGTTTCCGGAATCACTGAAAAGTCCTGTGTTTTTCAAAAACAATCTTATCTCGTTGTTTTGTTTAACTCTGTCTATAAATCTATTCGTGAAAAGCGTCTGTGTCGATCTACCTAGCATTAAATTGATAATGGATAAAAACGAAGTTCGTGCGGTGATCAAGTTTTTTACGGCAACGGAGATCAAGACCAGGTTGGATGCTGTCCTTGGGAATGCTTCACCTTCGTTTTCCACGGTGAGTTTCTGGGTTTCGAAATTTAAGCGAGGCTGAACACACACCTGTGACGAGCCACATTCAGGTTGCCCAAAATCGGCTACCACACCGAAAACTGTGGATAAAGTCCATGAGATGGTTTTGGAAGATCGCCGAATGAAAGTGCGTGAGATTGAGGAAGCCATAGGGATCTCTTATAAACATGTAGTTCATATTTTACATAATGAGCTGAACATGAGAAAAATGTGTGACAGATGGGTGCCGCATTTGCTTAGTTCGGAGCAAAAGCGCATTCGGGCACGAACTTCAGCCGAAAATTTGTTGTTTAAGAAAAATCCGATCGATTTTAAAAGACGTTTCATAACCATGGATGAAACTTGGATACATCGCTACACTCCATAGACGTAAATTTAGTGGAACGCGTGGATTGGAGATGGTTAGTAGGTCCTGAAGAAAGTGAAGTCAGTTCAGTCGGCAGCAAAGGTGATGGTGTCAGTCTTTTGGGACGTCAAAAGCATTCTGTTAATTGATTATCTTGATAAAGAAAAACCTGTAACGCCACAATTGACCGAATTGAGGATTGAAATCGTCTTCCACATCCACCGTACTCGCCCGATTTGGCTCCCTCGAACTTCCATATTTTCTCGAAACTCAAAATGTTCCTCGCTGGAAAGAGATTTCGTTCCAACGAAGAAGCCATCGAAGCAGTAAATGCTTATTTTGAGGACCTCAAAAAAAACATTTTCGGGAGGGAGTCGAAAAGTTAGAAAAACGTTAGTAAAATGGGGACTATGTAGAAAAATAAAATGTAGTCCGTGTTAAATATATATATATATATATATATATATATATATATATATATATATATATATATATATGTACTTTTCAATCCACCCTCGTAAGGGGATTGTAAATAAACAATATGACATCTGGTGATACTTTGCGGAACTATTGTTGATCCTGACACAATTAATTTGTTTCTCACTCAGTATATGTATTTGAAGCGAGTATCCGAGACACAAACCATTATTGTAAACGCCAACCAAAATTATACTTTTCTGTAAAAATAGATAGACAGAGATAAAACAGTTTTAAACAGGAAAAACAGAAAAAAATATTTTGAAGAAATTAGTTTTTTGTGATAAATGCTAGTTCTTGCAGTCAGATGTTTCCAATTTTTGTGTTTTTTATAACACATAACAGGAATGTCCATAATACCAATCATACCCTCAATTCCATTTAAATCTTTGTCAGTAATTTATTATCACAAAGTAAATAAGTACATATTGAATTTAATTAATTTCTGTTTTTTAAATGTTTATGTATACTGAAATGACAATTTAATTTTGTCTTTCTATTAATAGTATTTGTGTATGATGTTATCGTCTAAGATATTTTATGCAGTCTTTATTTTTGTAATGTAACTGTGGGGTTTAAATATAAATATACAGGCTGTCTGAGAAGACGCCCCCCCCCCCTTTAACTTTTTTATTATAAGTAATAGATAAAAAAGGCTCATATAAAAGTTTTATTTTAAATATAGATTATAAAATCAGGTTTACAAGATAAATCCATCAACTTTTTTTTTAAATAGCAACCGGTCATTTTATTAAAATACAAACCGCCATTTTTTCTCTTTTCATCGATGTATTAGTTTTTTATTAATGTATTTGAAAATTTTCGAGAGAAATAAGATGTATGGAAATAGTTATTTGTATATCAAATGCTGAAAGTCTACCTTTGTCGAACCAAAACGAAAGTTGCAGCCTGAGCGAAGCGAAGGTTGCAATCGTTTGTGTTCGACAAAGGACTTTCAACACGTGTTATACACACTATTTTTCTACTCCTGCAAGATATAAAATAAGGAAATAAAGAATTATTTTTTAAAAATAATTTGACATTTATTTTCAATTTTTGTATTTGTGATGCGTATCTATGACAACAACAAACATTCTATACAACATTTGTAAGTAATATTCATTGCTAGGATACTGAAGCGTGCTGCAAAATTTTGCAAAGAGTTACTTTCAACATGAAAACCAAACCAGAAAATTGTATTTTCAGAGCAGGAGTAGAAAAAATAATTTTTATTCAAATATGGTGGCTATCTGAAAATAAACAAAATGTATCAATGTTAATATCAACAAAGTATACGTTTGTTTGCTATTTCTTTATTATTACTTACCTATTATTTACTTATTATCTATTTATTGTTTATTTTCACAGAGCCGCCTAGAATATTTGAATAAAAATTATTTCTCATATATCTGAATTATTTTATTTTTCTCGATTTTTTTCAAATACATTAATAAAAACTAATACATCGTTGAAAAGAGAAAAAAAATGGCGGTTTATGTTTTAGGAAAATAATTACAGGTTACTATTTAAAAAATAAAAATCTGCCATAAAATGGTAAATTAAAAATAATAAAACTTTTATATGACTTATTTTTTTCTGTTACTTATAATAAAAAAGTTAAGTGGGGGGGGGGGGGGATTCTTCCCAGACTCAACCTTTATATACACGGTCTTGTTGCCGTGTGCGTGTCTGGTCGCGAATCTGCTTACTCGGGTTCGATCCTGACCAAAGCCGAAATTATTTCGAATTTTAAATGGCACAATAGTGACTTCCTATAGTGCTCTATCCACGCCAGTAATAAGGGCCCGTGAAATGACTTCTGGTCAACGCCTGCACGATATGTTATCATCATTACCGATATCTATGTAGGAAGCAGATTGATGCACTCAGCAATGGGTAATATGTCATGATGATACGAATTTATTTATATGTATTTATTTGTAAAGCTAAAATGATTCCTGATATTCTATTAACAATAGAAATTCAAATATATTACCTTGCGGGTAACACTAGTTAGTATTGTATTAATCAATTACTTCTTCAATTACTTATTTTTCAAAATTTCAAAGGAAATAAATAGAATACAATATTTTTTTTACAAAATATATAATTTAACTAGAAATATGTAACTTTGTGGGAAAAAGTAATTTAGTAATTATGATTTGTATACGGAGGTGAAATTCATACGAGTTAGAAATGAGTTTGCGACAAATTAACGATGGTCTTCCTTTGGAACAGTATTTGCCGAGTAGGAGATCATCAGACTTATGACCGATTAGTTCGGCCGATGTAAAACCTCGTTCACTGTAACCGAATCACATCAGATAAAAATAGTTTCACTCCGTCAGTATCACTAATACTGAAGCATGGATAGTAATTTGTACTTTCTTGAAAATCTATATATACCTCTAGGAGAATTTCATTACCTACATGAAAAACTAATAGGAAACAAGAATTTATAAATCTAAAATCTAATTTGTAATAATGAATTCAATGAATTCAATTACAGGCTACCGTATTCTGGCGACTTCTTCTCGGAAAAATATGGTTCCAATGGACGATCAGCCTAAATGTTTCGTGTAGTGGGATTCCACTGTACTAGTAGGTATATTACATTGTATTTTATGATGTGGGGACCAAGATAACAGATGTGTTTAAAATATTAAAACCTTAATTTACATATGTACCATGTACCTACAAATAAAGTTGTAATTCACCGGCCTATCTTTTTATAATTTTCTAATGTACTCGTACATAAACAATATTCTTAATACCCTAAACGTGTATATTGAATTATTTCCTCTTCTATTAATAATTCAGTACAATTGATTAAGCTCAGAAAAAAGTTTAATTTAATTTTTATTATTTCGATATTACGTAAACTTCAGGCATTTTAGATGACGATTTTCATAAATCCTTATTCATATTAATGATAATGACGAAATGAAATGAAATTATTTCATAATTCCCT
Organism: Harpalus rufipes; assembly: GCA_951394225.1. NCBI lineage: Eukaryota > Metazoa > Arthropoda > Insecta > Coleoptera > Carabidae > Harpalus > Harpalus rufipes. The sequence goes on from OX596280.1 coordinate 21,230,349, forward strand.
TTGAAATATTTCAGTGCCATCTGGCGATAAAAATATACCAACAAAAGTAACAACAACAATCAAAATAACTAAAATATCAGTAACAATTAAAGAAATATAACAACTAACAAAACAAATAACGAATCACAGAACAACAACGTTTCACGTACCAGGCTGAAATAAGAGTGAATAACAATTTTAAATAGTGAAATAGTACTACCTTAAAAATATGGACCTATGTATGTATTTTTCACAGTGTAACAAGGGCTTTACCGACATCAAGCGTACAGTTTTAGTATTTAGTACACAGGTAGGGGCAGCACATATCACAAATTTAACATTTTGCGTGCCAGTTTCTTTAAAAAATCCATTTTTACCTCTCGCTAAGAGAGGTATTGGATTCATGCTAAAAATCGCATATCCAGATTTTATTGAATAAGCACGTTTTAAGGTCCCTACAATCCGATTTTAACATTTTTACGATGATGTCTGTGTGTGTGTGTGTGTGTGTGTGTGTGTGTGTGTGTGTGTGTGTGTGGATGTGTGTGTGTGGGATGTTGGAAGGACGGTTACTCAAAAACTATAAGACTTAAAATTTGTTTAACAACGTATTTCCCAATCGGACATTCATGGGAAGATCTGAAAAGGTTTTGGTAACAATTGGACAACCGGAAGTAGAAGATTCTTGAAAAAAAATCTTCTAAATATTATTTTTTGAAAATTTTTCGTGGTAATATTAAAGAAAATTAAATTCTCTATCTGATACATTTAAATATTTTATTATATATTCCATAGATTTAGAGATAAAAGAAGTATAATATATAAAATAATCTGTTGTAATAAATTTGACAGCCGAAAGAATGCCATGAAAAATAGTTGATAATTTAAATTATTTGTAACTGACAGATAAATGTCAGTGTCAGAAATAATGAGTAACGAAAGAAAAATGTACTTGGTGAATCCCTTAATTCTAATCTGTGACTATTATGGAGATGACAAGTCTAGGTTGAAGGACTTAGATTTGTTTCAAACATTATGGGACAATGTACACCAGTACTGTAGACTAGAGTAACTTTGAATTGCGAAAAAGCTATCAAATTCTTCTCAAGTAAGTTGTAAATATTGACAAAATTACACATCGATATAAGAATAATCGGAGTGCAATCTATCCGTCACTTTATTAAAGGGAATTAAGGTTATTTAGATATAACAAGTATGAAAAAATAAAATGTAAAAGAAGATATGTAAGAATAGATGCACAATCCATATATACATTTTAGACCGCCCAAAATTAATGTTTTTACTAGAAGAATATGAAGAGAAAGTAAACAAAGTTGTTCGAATTGAAAATTGCTGTTACCAGCCTAATATTTATATATGGTAAACTCTACTTTGTAATTTATTGTAACATAATTTATGGTAAAATATCTTCATGTTGAGACATGCTATTATTGAATAATAAAGAAGTTTATACGTCATAGATTTATATGAATATATTATTTGTATTTATAAAAATATTCTTTGCTTTATGCATACAGCCAGGTAAAATATACGGCGAGAGGTTATGTGCTGGCCACATCAGATTTTTTAAATTAAAACATCCTATTTTACAATATCTTGTGCATATGTTCAAACTGAAATACTTGGGTTTGATTCCGACCGTCGCCAAATATTTTAGAATTTTAAATGGCACAAAATTGACCCCTGCGGTGTACTCTCCACGCCAGCAATGAAAATAGGTAAGTATATAAATAAATAAAATAAATATATCACGGCATATAACCCATTGCTGGGTCTGCCAATCTACTTTGTACACAGATCTCGGCAACGATGATGACATATTTGTACCATGCGGGCGTTTACCAGTTGACATCGCACGAACACTTATTGCTGGCGTGGAGAGTGCACCACAGGGGTCATTTTTGTGCCATTTAAAATTCGAAATATTTGGCGTCGGTCGGGATCGAACCCGGTATATAAATATAAATTAATTTTAACCCTTAACTGGTACAGTGGGGTCACCGAAGACCCCAATAGTTTTGAATCTTGTTGTTTCGTGTTAAAATTCGGAACTAAAGGCTTGATCTGTTCAGTAGTTTCAGTAACCGTACTAGTCGACTTGGTGACGGTCGCACGAATCTGTGCACGAATTAGTTTGCGAAATAATAATTGGGGTCTTCCTTGACTCCACTGTACCAGTTACGTTTTTTTTATATATAAAATGTATCGGCGTTATTTAAATGATAGTGAGCTGTGCGATATGTTAATGAATGAAAGTAATGTTAACGACAAACCACAATCTATTGAGGGAATAAATGAGAGTGATTCCGACATATCTAATACAGAAATCGAACATAGTTTACATGACACAGAATCAGAAATTGAAGTTAGTGATAGTAGAAAGGAAGAGGAAGACACGAATACTTCAAACCAGGGTTTATCTCAAAGATATGGCAAAAATAGATTCAAATGGGCAACCCAATCACCAAAAAATAAAAAATAAATTATATGGAAAGCTCATTCATGGCAGTCATTGATCTGTAGAAAAGGTGTCAAAAACATACTTGTTATTTTTTTTTTAATAACTCTAAAATATAAATTTTGTGTTCCAGGTGATGCTTTTAGGTCTAATTTAAAGTAATTTTTCCCGATCGGCATCTAAAAAATATTTTTGGCGATTTTGTGCCCCAATAACCAAGAGACTGCAACAAATGAACATTTATTTTTCTTCAACACATATTGTTTTAGTAGTAATTTCGTTTCCTTTATTTTTGTGTTTATTATGTTGAAATATAAGTAAATTAAAATAATATATCAACTTTTTTTAAGAAGATGCCCTTTTTAACTATGTTTTGCACTGGGGTCACTGATGACCCCATTATACCAGTTACGTTACAGGAAATCACTGTACCAGTTAAGGGTCAAGTATTTACATGAATAAAAATTAAATTAAACGGGAGGTATTGTGTTAACCACATCATTTTTTAATTTTTCAAAACACGAAGTTGCGAAATTTACAATAAATATAATATATTTTCATATTCATATTAAATAATTTCATTCGATTTTGAATATACAGGCGTCATATCAACCATTTTTTGACAGTTCCAGCAGTACGCTAGGTAATCTATGGGAATTTGTTTCCGCTAGCCCGCGAAGTTCGCAGGGTTAGCGAGCAAGCTGCTAGGTGCGGCTCAAGGCGACCAATATTATGTGATATTAGTTTGGTTGCATAAACATTTATATTACTTACATTTAGGCATATGATACGTCGTGATAATATACATTTAAGTACAAAAAAATTATGAAATGTCAATTTACTTTATCAATGTTAGTTCCTTTTAAGGCCATTTGGGCGCTGCAATCTTATTTTTAAACCCAAATACTTTACTTTCATATTGTTGACAAAATTATTAATGTAGTTACTGAAGCTTTCACGGCCGAAAAACAACTAGCCTCTCAAAATTATTCATGTTTGCAATAACGATGGAAAACCGTACCTATTCTACAAGTAATAGGTATTTAAACCATCGCCGATTTCATCAAATCGGGCATGAAATAGTTGTGGAATGAAACATCGACTCGTCAGGATGACATGTGCACAACATGCTAATATAATTAGACCCGGGAAGCGACGGCAAAGTGCGGACCCAAGACGTGACTCCCAACGGAGGATTGTCCTTCGACCTATCCCGACCGCGCGGCCGACATCTTAAACACTTCCACCATTTTAATAATTACCTCACGACTCACACATGAAGTCCCGAATAACCCGGCGACAAAAACAGAACTCGGACAAGAGTTCTTTAATAATAAAAAAACTGTACAAAGTACAATTATGCGACACTTGGTGAAACTGTTCTAAATAATAATATTGCAATATTTAATACACTTGGCACGTTTCACAAGATTTCAGTCTCTGAATCAACCTCTCGGTCATTTATCAGAGACTGGCCCACTCAACCAGAACCACACACGCGTTTCGCTCTCATTGAAGCTCTTCAGTGTGGTGTACCGACGCCTCTAGGAGGCACTGAGAGGTCGTGAGCAAGTTGAGCAGACTTAATATCTTTGTGGGATGTTTTATCATCCGTCCGCTCAACCTCTCAGTGCCTCCTAGAGGCGTCAGTACACCACACTGAAGAGCTTCAATAAGAGCGAAACGCGTGTGTGGTTCTGGTTGAGTGGGCCAGTCTCTGATAAATGACCGAGAGGTTGATTCAGAGACTGAAATCTTGTGAAACGTGCCAAGTGTTTTAAATATTGTAATATTATTAAGAGTTCTTTATATTGTACTTGACCTTGAATCATAGAAGATACGACAGATGACACACAATATAAATACCGGGATGGAATAAAAGTTCATAACCTAACAAAAAATCAGATACAGAGGCATAATGTGACCAAGAATTATTAACAGAAACTGAAATATGCTATACTCGTATTCTCACTTAAGGGCGATTTAGCAATGCAATGCTGAGTATATGATTAGTATTGCATCCCATAGTTCCTATCTAAAATCATATGTGAAAATATGGCCCTTGTGGATAGCGCGAACCAAAGCTCTGAACTTTGCATGTTCTGATCGGATTTGAGATAAGTTCCTCGGTTCGAATTTACAAGCCAGTTAAGTGTTCAGATATAAAAATGGCAATTTATCGTGCAATAATCGCATTCAGATGCGACGATCTGACTACATGTCTATATTAAATATGTAATCATAGTTTAATAGGAATATTTTTTAATTCTTAAGCCGTGGTTATCAAAGGGTTTAATGATTCTCAAATACGTTAGTAAAGTCTGTTATAATATTAATTCGAGTACAGCGACGGGATTTGGAGGTGGCAAGGGTGGGCAGTTGCCCCCGCCCCCAAGTTTGGACAACCAGAGGTAGATTATTTGGGAAGATTATGTTAACTTTAAACAGTAGTACTTTACAGCAAATATAAATAATATTTAAATAATTGATAATTAATCAATATTTTTAGAAATTAGAATAATAATAATAATGATAATAGTAATAATAATAATAATAATAATAATAATAATAATAATAATAATAATAATAATAATAATAATAATAATAATAATAATAATAATAATAATAATAATAATAATAATAATAATAATAATAATAATAATAATAATAATAATAATAATAATAATAATAATAATAATAATAATAATAATAATAATAATAATAATAATAATAATAATAATAATAATAATAATAATAATAATAATAATAATAATAATAATAATAATAATAATAATAATAATCCCGCAGGGGTAGACTGGCCTACAGCAGTCTATTCGGGCTTAGTGACCCCGCGTACCCGAACTAAAAAGGTGGCTGAACCAAGCACTAGTCACCTCCCATATGAGTGCACAGTGTCTGCGAAGTGTTGCCTCCCGTTGTGTGGAGGTCCACCCGCAGTCTGTAAGTTTCATGAGGTGATGGCACCTGTGCATGGCAGAGACCTGATATTTAGGGGCTACAGCATGGCTTCGCCGCACCCATCAGGCTCTCTGTCTTTTCCACCTGGTTCCAGAGGCCCGCTCCAGTATGACCACGGAATACTGGTATCAGTGTTGTGTTGCCATTGTGCCCACCCACTGCCCAGCTCCGCGGTCCTGGCTGCGACAGAAGCGCGACTATGAGGGGTTACAGCCTGGCTTCGCCGCACCCTCTGGTCCCTCTGTTCTCACCTCTCGCCATCCTCCACCTGGTTACTTGGTGAAAACCCGTACCAGGTGTGTACACCGTTACCTCACCCTGAGTACTCGTCTGTAGGCGTACTACACAAAGTCACCCCGACCACCTGGGTGGCTGCCTTGATCATCTTGGCATATCGTCCGCGCCTAGCCTCTCCAGCAATTGCTGAGAGGCAGGTCAATGGTACCCAGGATTCCTGAGGTAGTGAGAAACAAAAGAGCGGAAATAATAATAATAATAATAATAATAATAATAATAATAATAATAATAATAATAATAATAATAATAATAATAATAATAATAATAATAATAATAATAATAATAATAATAATAATAATAATAATAATAATAATAATAATAATACTAATAACCGAGCGCATAAGACCACTGATGTCGCGCGCCTTTATAATAATAATATAAAAGAAATCTGATGTGGCCAGCACAATACCATCCGTCGATCCTGTGTATTATATACAAATTCCATACATAAATTTTCTTGCAAAAGATTCTAAATTTTTGGTATTATGTGATTCCCTTTCTCGGCAACTGAATTCCATACTCCTGATAACAAACAAACCACATGAAAGAAGAAAATTATGAAATTTTGAATGAAAAATTATAACACCTGTCAGTGGGTCCGTGAAGTTAGCGACCACTTTTGAGCACAAACAATGAAACATATACCAAAGGTTTGTGATTCGTTTGTGCTTGTTTGTGATCTACAAATAAAACCAGCGACCCCTATGATTAAAAAGTTATAAACAAATTAAAAGTGGTCGCTGACTTCACGCCCAGCGACCACATGTGAAGCACAAATGTCGATTTATGTGTCAAACGTTAGTGTTTCGTTTGTGCTTTCAGAATATGTATATGATTGAAAATACAGCGACCCCAATAATACAAAAAATATGAACATATTAAAAGTGGTCGCTGACTTCACGCCCAGCGACCACATATGAAGCACAAACGTCGATTTATATGTCAAACGTTTGTGCTTCGTTTGTGCTTTCAGAATATATGATTGAAAATACAGCGACCCCAATAATACAAAAAATATAAACAAATTAGAAGTGGTTGCCGACTCCAATTATACAAATAAAAAATAACAAAGGATATACGGGCCTCCACCACACATTTAGAAAGTAATAAATTGCTAATATAAATTAAAATGTGAGTCATCGCAATCGCAATACAACAAATAATATTAAAAATTTAAGTAAAATATAAAAGACTGTAGAATGAAATTCAAATATAATAAAAATGAGCGCAAAAATATACCACGGTTATAGATTTTGAGCTCATTTTCAGGAAACATGTTAAATATATTATTTTACTTATATAAAATATTAAAAAATTAAATAATACATTATTAACAATATATTTTAAATTTTTAAAAGTTTCGTTAAAACATCTGTTTCAACCACCCATTAATTAGGGGAAAGGGGGACAACTTTAAAATTTTGAATAGGAACCATCTTTTATTACATATTTTACAGTCGAAAATCCGAAATTTTACTTCAAATATTTTTTTGTATATATATTGCAATTCTTAAAAGTTATAAACCTTTAACTTCGGTGACAATTTCAAATAGGAACTCTCATTTTTATTGCAAATTTAAATATAACGCTCGAAAATATATAACAGATTAAGTTCAGTCGAAAAATGTTTATGCCTGTCTGGGTCCCTAGTTCACATGTCCAGTTTTTCGTGTTGGGAGATTATATTGGAATGTCATTATAATTGTGAAGATTTAAAATGATTACTCCTTGTACAAACATTGTTGTAGTCACCGCCATCTACTGGAATTTCTTCATATGTAGCAATTACACAGACCGTTTCAAAACGATGAAAACTTTAATTGTAATTAAAATTTATTAGATTAGATAGATATTTGGTCAAAAAATCAATGATGAATTTTTAGAGAATAAGCACGTTTTAGGGTCCATATAATATGATTTTACCACTTTTACGATGTCTGTATGAACTAAGGAACCAGACAGGCATAAACATGTTTCGACTGAACTTAATCTGTAACGTATCCATACTTTACGACGAACATTAATATACTTACGAAAAAAAAGTTTCAGTTATAAGTTACTTATTTTCGACCGTTATATCTCAATTTGCAATAAAAATGAGAGTTTCCATTTGAAATTGTTACCGTATATAATGGGATTTTTTTACGGAATTAAATAGAGTTATAGAGAATATTTCATTTTATTTCGAAGAACTGTCGATGTTAAAGGTTTATAACTTTTAAAAATTGCAATATACAGGGTGTTTATTAAACACAGGTCAAAATTTGAAGGGATTATTCCCTGGACCATTCTAAGATGATTTTTGAAAAGCCGCTTTGTTTCGAAGATACAGGGCGAAAAAAAAATTCGACAAAACCAATTTTGATATTTTTCAAACTATTAATCTAGTAACAGCAGGCAAGTTATGTGTCAAATTTGTTGAGACGTTTGGCTGTTTGACATGTATTTTCTGTTTATAATACTTAAACTTTTGTTAGTGAAGCCCTCTTATCATGAATAGCTCTATACGAACGCCGAGATGACACATGCATTTCATTTATGGACTTACCGGCGAGATGTGTCGCAACTTTTTGGAACATACTCTACCTCAGTTTCTGGAGGATGTACCATTGGCAACAAGAAATGCAATGTGGTTTATGCACGATGGTGCACCAGCGCATTTTAGTGCGGTTGCTCGTGTCTTTTTAACAATAACATACGGAGATCGCTGGATTGGACTTAAACCCCCTGGATTTTTTCCTATGGGGCCATCTAAAATCATTAGTATATGCTACTGCATTGGCAAATTTGGAAGATTTAAGACATCGGATAATTGCTGGCTGTAACTTCATAAGAAACGACCCTGGTGTTCTTGAAAGAGTTCGGCAATCAATGAGAAGAAGATAGGATTCTAGCATCGTAGCTGGAGGTAGTCATTTTCAACAGTACTTGTAGATTAAGAAACTTTACATGTAATTTTTGGTATTAAATGTTGTTATTGTCGAAATTTTTTTTCGCCCTGTATCTTCGAAACAAAGTGGCTTTTCAAAAATCATCAAAGGACAAAATCATCTTAGAATGGTCCAGGGAATAATCCCTTCAATTTTTGCCCTATGTTTAATACACACCTGTATATACAAAAAAATATTTGAAGTAAAATTTCGGATTTTCGACTGTAAAATATGTAATAAAAGATGGTTCCTATTCAAAATTTTAAAGTTGTCCCCCGTTCCCCCAATTAGTGGGTGGTTGAAACAAATGTTTTAACGAAACTTTTAAAAATTTAAAATATATTGTTAATAATGTATTATTTAATTTTTTAATATTTTATATAAGTAAAATAATATATTTAACATGTTTCCTGAAAATGAGCTCAAAATCTATAACCGTGGTATTTTTTTGCGCTCATTTTTATTATATTTGAATTTCATTCTACAGTCTTTTATATTTTACTTAAATTTTTAATATTATTTGTTGTATTGCGATTGCGATGACTCACATTTTAATTTATATTAGCAATTTATTACTTTCTAAATGTGTGGTGGGGGCCCGTATATCCTTTGTTATTTTTTATTTGTATAATTGGAGTCGGCAACCACTTCTAATTTGTTTATATTTTTTGTATTATTGGGGTCGCTGTATTTTTAATCATATATTCTGAAAGCACAAACGAAGCACAAACGTTCGATATATAAATCAACGTTTGTGCTTCATAATATGTGGTCGCTGGGCATGAAGTCAGCGACCACTTTTAATTTGTTCATATTTTTTGTATTATTGGGGTCGCTGTATTTTCAATCATATATTCTGAAAGCACAAACGAAACACTAACGTTTGACACATAAATCGACATTTGTGCTTCACATGTGGTCGCTGGGCGTGAAGTCAGCGACCACTTTTAATTTGTTTATAACTTTTTAATCATAGGGGTCGCTGGTTTTATTTGTAGATGACAAACAGGCACAAACGAATCACAAACCTTTGGTATATGTTTCATTGTTTGTGCTTAAAAGTGGTCGCTAACTTCACGGACCCCCTGTCAGTTATGGACATAATTAAGTGCTGTCATTTTGACACGGGCCCCCATATCTGCTTGCCAAAGTCAGCAAAGTCATGTCACTGCACGCGCCCTATACATAAATTCTCTTGCAAAAGATCCTATATTTCCAGTAAAGTTATTTCATAAACAAACTATGCAAATTTCACTTGACACTGACATCTTCTTTAGTTTTTCCCATTCGTTAGGGGATAGCTATTTTTTATTTTCTTCTTCTTTTTCTCTCAAGTCTTCTGCAATACAGTATTTTCATCTTATATTTGGTTTTCCTATGTTTCTTCCACCTTCTATTAATATATTCATCTCTCCCATGTTCAAACCAATGTAATCGTCTTTCTTATGTCTAGAAACTTCTAACACTAGAGTTACTGCCCTTATTCTTTCATTGAATTACATTTTATTGATACTGAGATCTGTCAATTTGAATTACCTGAATATATTAGCAGTTTCCATGGTTAAGTTAGTATAGCTGGCTGAATTATGAAATTTATTATCTTTATTCTACTTTAACTCTATATTTGTTGCATATCAAATATAAAATACAATCAAATCGTATAGACAATAATATATTCTTTAAGTTATAATAACATTTAACTGAGTTTTTCAAGAAAAACTGTTAAAATCTTCAAATGAGGGTACTTCCGGTTGACCAATTATAACCAAAATCTAATCAAGTCTGCATATGGTTGTAAGGAAGAGGAATACGCAAGAATTATAATTTTTGGAATTCTAGTATTGGAGATATCGTTGAAGAAACCGTGGTCACACACACACACACACACATACATACACACATACACACACACACACGCATACACGAACACACACACATACAGACATCATCGTAAAAATAGTCAAATCGTATTGTAAAGACCCTAAAACGTGTTTATTCAATGAAAACTCACCACCGAATTTTTTGACCAAAGACAATATTTTCCTTACCTATAGGTGACGGAAGGTAAAAATCTGTTGTGGCCAGCACAATACCTTCCGTCGATCCTGTGTATTATGTATAAATTCCATACATAAATTTTCTTGTAAAAGATTCTAAATTTCCAGTAAAATGATTTCATAAACATAATATATATATATATATATATATATATATATATATATATATATATATATATATATATATATATATATATAGTAGTTTCCCTGTTTAGCATAGCTGGCTGATTTATAAAATTTAATTTCTTTAAAATTCTTTAACTCTATATCTATTGAATATGAAGTATAAAATGCAATCAAATCGTATAGAGAATAATATATTCTTTGAGTTATAATAACGTTAAATGTCAATAAATCAAATTTAACTATTAAAACTTCGAATGAGGCTACTTCCGGTTCACCAATTATAACCATAATCTAATCAGATGTTCTTCTGGATGTAAACTTGAGGAATACGAAAAAAATAAAATTTTTGGAATCGCGGTATTGAAGTTATGCGATCTGAAACTTTTGTCACACACACACACACACAGACAAACAGACACACACACACATACACACACACACACATACATACACACATACATACATACATACATACATACATACATACATACATACATACATACAAACATCATCGTAAAAATGGTAAAATCGTATTATATGGACCCTAAAACGTACTTATTCACTAAAAACTCATCATTGCATTTGTTGACCAAAGACAATACCTTCCTTACCTACAGGTGACGGAAGGTAAAAATAATAATCTAGCAAAATATTGCACTTACTGATACTTAAATGCCAAAAAATAACGTTACGTTCTTATAATAATAAAAAAAATATTTCTTTTATTCAGTTATTCTACATAAAAATATTTCAATATTTTTGGAATTTGAAGATTTACAGCTTTAAATTTAAAAACAATTAACATTGATAAAAAAATTCGTTTAAAAGTATGTACCTCATAATAAGAGCTCCCCTTCCTTAAAACATTAAAAAATCGAAGTACGATTCTGTACATCAGAAATATTCTCCCATAAATCTAAATAAATAGCACTTTTCTACTGACATGCATTAATACTTTTTCTATATATTTTATGAAAAAATTTATAAAATAATTGCCCTTTGATGTTACCTCTTCTTCATAACTCAGCATTTTCAATATAGCCACAGTAATGGCAATAGTGTAGAAATCTCCAGTCCATACTCATTTGACGGCAAATATAATCATTTAAAATTAATAATCAATAAATTATTTTCCATATGTTTGTAATTCAAAAGAAATTAACGTCACTGTCACAAAATAAAATAACTGTAAGATTCTGGAGAAGAAAATACTGATAATATAGTATAAATTGGAACAATAGTTATGTATACATATCATGCAAAGGAACTTAATGCAGTTGCAGCATTAGTAAATATGTAGGTATGTATATAAGTTAGCAAAAATTAAATGGTGGTCAGTATTATGTTGGCCACACCATATTTTTTCTGTATACTTTATGGATAAATTTATAAATAATCTATAAATTAAATCTCGGGGCCTTCGCTTTAAACACAACTCCTTGGTTACACAGTTCAGATCTCAACTGTATGTAACTGACAGATAAATGTCACTGCAAAAAAATAATCAATTTCAAATTAATAATAGTAATGTCATCAGATTTTTTACCTCTCGCTAAGAGAGGTATTGGATTCATGCTAAAAATCGCATATCCAGATTTTATTGAATAAGCACGATTTAAGGTCCATAGAATCCGATTTTAACATTTTTACAATGATGTCTGTGTGTGTGTGTGTGTGTGTGTGTGTGTGTGTGTGTGTAGATGTGTGTGTGTGTGTGTGAGGTTGTTGGAGACACGATTTCTCAAATTCTATAAGACTAAAGACGTGTTTGACTACGGATTCCTCAATTTAAGAGCATTGTGTACATCTGCCGTGAACGTTGAAAACATGGTGTACGCGAACCCATTTTACACAAAAACTATAATAAATAAAATAATAAATCAAAGCATAATTAAAAGATAAAGATTGGCTCTATGTTAGTTCAATAATATAATTTTGAATTATTAAATTTTTGCAATATTATAATCAATTCAATTTGTGCATATTTAATGTGCATTTCTGCACAATTTGTGAACTTTTTTAGAAAAATAACATAACATCAACATAAAATGAACCTTCGTCAACATGTACATGTATTTGAAAAATTGATTAATGCTTTCAGTTTAAAAAATTTAATGGTACAACGAATGTCCTACATGGCGTAAATTGGAAAGATTTTTGTCTCGTGCACTACTGCCCCTAGCGGAGTGTTTGAGAAACATTGAGCTGTCCTTGAGATTTACAGTAGATCAAATAAATAGATGTGTATCAAATATGCATGTTTCGTGCGAAAGTGTTAGCTTCTCGCAGTCGCAACAATGGGTAACCGTTTCGGAACTAAAAAGCGTATGAAATTAAGTGCAAAACGCAAAAAATCTAAAAATTTAGAAAATACATACATAAAATCACACATGTCCCACTTAGTTAGCAAAAACCCGAAAATACTAACATCTACATCATAGAACAAATCTTCATTCTCAACATATTAAAGTGACCGATTTTCGGTAATTTACATGTGTCTAGGTATTTATTAAAGTTAATTTTATAATGTATAATCATTTTTTTTTTCTTAGATGTAGAAAACTGAATTTACCACATATGGTTAAAAAAGCTCTTGGAATATTTTATCTTCAAATATTCCTCAAGAAAATTCATTTCAGGATACGAATATAGTAAAATCCCATACAAATAAATAAAAAAAATACTTGTTTTATTTTTATATTAAACTTTCCTCAGAATGACTTTCCTTAAATTAGAAATGACAGTTTTAACTTTTCTTAAAATTGTAATAACAGCATAATAACAGTAGCTTAACTATTATTTTTTTTTTTTACATGACCTATTATTTTAGCGTTCTTCGTACCATTATGTCAAATGCCTGCCATTTTTTTATTATTTAAATATGGATTGTTTTTTGTTTAGTAGCATCATTGGAATGTAAATTTTGCTTATTTTTCAAATTTATGAAAAAATAGTACGTTACATTTTTTGAAATTACAAAGTTGCTATTAATTACTCTACAACCGACATTGATATCATAAAATAGCAACCACAATTATTTAATATCTGTTTTTGTATAAATCAAGTTATGTAAATAAATGGATAAATAAGCGAGATATTAATTGGTTCTTTTAAGATAGGACACCTGCATATTTTTTATAAGTTCTTCTTTATTTGTATTTATGAACTCTAAAAAAATCTTACATCACTGGATACACAATAAAAATGTTTAACTTTTCCACCGAAAAGAAAAGGGTGATGAATATTGTATTTTTACTGTAGGTATTTTTTATTTCTTGATTAAATATTTTTCTTCATATTTCGATGTAGCAGAAATTTTTCAATCTATTATGTTACTTTCTAGCCTTTAGTGTTATTTTCCCAACCTCAAGAGAATATTTCGACGACTTCCGAGCGCTTCACTCTATTTCTAAACGGGCACTTTTGGTCTGTGAACGGAACGCTCAATGCTGTGAATCATATGGAATGTTTGACTGTGCTGTTTGTTTGATTTCCATAATAGGCCACGCCTTTTATGTCCACGCGGTCTACCCCTCTCGTACCTCACCGATGAGCGCAGTACTACAGAAAAGTGTACACAATGCTCTTAACAGTAATGGGAAGAGTTGAATAGGTTCTGGTAACAATTGGACAACCGGAAGTGGTAGTTTCTAAAAAAAAAATTCTAAATATTATTTTTTGAAAATTTGTTACTACAAATATTAAAGATAATTAAATTCTCAATCTGATACACTTAATTTTTTTTATTATATCCTGTATAGGTTTGGAGATATAGTATATAATAATCTGTTGTAATAAATCTCGTTGGCCGAAAAACATTTGCGATATTTAAATTTTTGTAATTAACATGTAAATGCAAAATGTCAGTGTCAGATTTTTCTGGGAGGTAAGAGTACATTTAATATATATTATTGTATTATTAATTAATTATATATTTAAATTACAGATATGTTAATATTACATATATCCTTAAGAAATACCGCTAATACCGTCAATGAATTTGAAGAATTTTGAACATAATAGAATTGTAGGATAAAATTTCTTATAGAACGAAAGAAGAGAAACAATTTCAATTATTTGTGTGTACTTCTAGGGCGCGAGAAGACATGCGACTTTATTGGCCTTGGCAAGCAGATGAAGATCCGTGTCAGAATGACGGCTAGTAGTTTTTACATAGATGTCACAATTGTCATATGTCATAATTTTTCATTCAAAATTTCAAAATATTCTGATGTTTATTTGTCATCCATTAGTATGGAATATACTTGTCGAGGAAAATAATCCACATGGATTTGGAAAATCATAATGTTTCGAATTAAAACTTATGATACTTGATACCTATGTATATTACTAGCTCTCATTCTGACACGGGCCCCCACATCTGCTTGCCAAGACCAACAAAGTCACATAACTGCTCTCGCCCTATACTACATAAAATGAAAATGGCGAGAGGTATTGTGCTGGCCACAACAGATTTTTTTATTTTAATTCCGCTTAAATTCAACATTTGCAAGAAAGAAGATTGAATTGTCTTTAACTCATTAATGCAAAAAAATGACAGCAGTGCACGGTTGATCGGCTGATGTCACAGATAAACGGAAAAACGTAAAAATAATCTCATTTTCATATTCAAAGTGACAACAAAAAAACATTTTGACAGGAAATTAGAAAAATGTTTTTATGATTGTCCGCGAATATCATTTTCTATGCTTACTATGCCACATTTAAATTTTGCCGCACGTTATTTTATTGCCGTTAATGAAGTTGTTGTGTCCTGCAATTATACTAAAATTAACAGTTGGTAATAAACTTTATAACTTTTATCACAACATGAAACTCGAAGATCTTGCCATCTTCTATAGAGCACGAAATTTTCATGCAACCCATATACGAGAAAGAATTATTTATCTATGACAAATAACATATATATTAATTATGTGGTTTGTCTATATATAAATCATAATAATTCTGGAGTATTCTCTGTGATTCACCAATCAGAATATTTTTAATAAAATAATAATAATTATTTATTGTAATTAAAGTTACATGAACTTATTATTATTATGGTGGTATTAACCTTTGCTTTATATACCTTTCGTTGATGTAGATAATATGATAAACACACACACACACACACACACACACACACACACACTAACACAAACAGTAATACCTTATCCAGTATTCGAACCCGGGACCCTTGAGTCGGCTCTGTTGCCCACTACACCACCAGTAATCAGTAATTTTGATAAAATAAATATGCATCATCGGCACTAAGAATATATCCATTATAGCATCGTTGTATAATATTGGTACTATTTTTGTGACACATTGAAATAAGTAAATTTATTTACATTTCCAGTCTTCGAACCTACCCTAATTTAGTTACATTTTAATTTCATACAAAATTGTAAATCTACAATTATTTATGCCAAGACCTGTGACAAAGTTATTTACGTTATGATTTATTTTAATATTACTGCTGTTTCTTTACCATAATTGAAAATTTTGTTTTTTTATAACTTTATCGTAACGACAATTAGTAATGTTAACAAAAAAAATGTATTTCACAAATAAAATTCCAATTTTTAGTCGATGTCAACTGTTATGATTGAACGATGTTTGTTATTGATCGTTATATAATTAACAGCTAAGTTACAAAGTTCGAAGTATTTTTGTGGATTATTTTAACTGTAAACCTATCATTTAAAGGCACTTGACACTTTAATAGTGGACTTATATTAGTGTTACAACTTGAAATTGCTTTCTAGGATAATTTGTTTGTTTCTAAAATACCAATATTTGTACGTATAAGTTGAATAATAGTTGATTGTGATTAGTTACAAAATGATTTCAACAATGTTGAATGACTTCTGTGTACTGGAAACAATGTGTTGGATTATAAGGGCATCAGTAAAACGTACATTAATTACATTAACAAGATAAAAATAAGTGCCCCGAAAATCTCGATATCTCTGGAGTTTAAACTAACATAACCTAATTTTACGTTAATGTTTGGAAGTATTTTCTGGTTAACCCTTTATGTCGTAAAATGTTAGTCGTATTTCGTTAATTGTAATTTGAACTTCTGTTTATTATAATAAGAATAACAATTATTTTATTTTACACTGATATTTAGAAATATTATACAAGTAGTATTCCTAATATTCACAATTAACATTAGTTTAAAGCCCTGTATAAAGGTCATAAATTTATTAACAAGCTTTAAGTTAAACAAATTTATGACTATGTTTTTTATTAATATCGTACCATTGCTCATTTTACCATCAGTAATTCTCGTAGCTATTTGCTGTCGTTGATAAATAAAGACTGAGTTATATCAAATGCAGTTTAGTCAACAAAACTTAAACCATAGTACCTTTTAAATATTCAGTCGCAAGGGATGTATTATCTTTGATATTTTTTTTTCAAATTTTTCCGGGCAGATCATTGCTGTATTATTAATACCTTGTTGTTTTATGTATATACCGGGTAGTGAATTGACTTGTGTAATACATTATATAAGATGATATAAATACAATACTAATTGATAATTGTTTATTTCCTAGTTAATTAGACTAAAAGTATAATACAAAAAAAAAATGTTTAAAATTACAAACTGCATTCAATGAGTTGCTTAAAAATTATTTTTTATACCCGACTACGGAGCAAAATGTCGTTCTCAACATGACATTGCCTATCACATCCACATAAAAATATTGAAATTAAGTGGACCGAATAAATATTGAGAAATTAAGATATTAGCATTGAAAATAAAATCTGTGGTTGTATTCTCATTTGTTTCTTTGCCATAATCGTTGCATTTTTGCTGTTTGAAAAATTTAGACATAAATAAGTTACAGGGTGTAACTGTCCATTATGACGTCCGTAGAAAAATAACTTTTATAAAATAACTAACATCTAACAATGATAAAAAAAAGTTGATTATAGACATTCTAAAGAAAATATGACAGTGTCCTATAGTAGTGTAAACACGCGTTTCTTAACCTGTAGTCCGCGCCCCCCAACGGGTCCGTTAGACATTTTGAGAAATTCGCAACTGCACATTGAAACAATATACCTAGAGTAAGAGTACCACCGAATAAATAAACAAATGAAGCTATAAAACAATAGTTCAAGGAACAAAATCTTGCGAATTTTAAGCTTCTTTACTTCCTGAGTAAAATTGAATAAATTTTTATACACGGCAGTGTTCATTCGGAAGTGTAGCCGAATATCATTTTTATTCAGGTTGCTGCTTATGCTACATTGAAAGTACTGATCCCATTTGTAACTAGGTATTTGTGTGACAAGGCGTTTTCTGCTTTTCTGCACTAGTTCATACGAAATACCAACATAGGAATAGATTGAAAAATGTCGATTGTGATCTCAGAATACAACGAACTAGTATTAAACCTGATATCAACAAACAACAAGCTGGTTAGTGAGATGCAGCATCAAGATTCCAATTTTTTTTTTGTGAACTACTTATATTCCACAAATATTTTATTCCTACAGTAGTCTAGACTTTTGTTAAATAAGTCTTGTGTTTTAATATGTAAAATATTGCAGACAAAATTTCCGTTTTTTAAATAATTTTCCTCTTCATTGCTCCTTCCACAAAACTTAAGTTTAAAAAAGTTCTATTTCAACACTATACTAGTGGTTTTAAGGTTTAATTTCTAAGGGGCCCGCTACATAAAATGCTAATACAAAGGGGTCCGCAGTTTAGAAAAGTTTAAGAAACGCTGGTGTAAAGTCACCAAATTTAAATTTTCAATATTAATCCAGTAACCTATGTATTTTCGGGAAAAACAAATAGAATTTAAAATTATTTACTTATGAGGGCTCTAATTTTGTCTCCTTATAGTCCTTATAAAGAAGGTCGAAAAATGGTCATCATATATACCCATCCTTAAGCCCCTATATTAACGAGTATTATGTTTATAGATAATTAAAGTAGATGTATTTTTTCAAAATAAATTTATTAGTTTTTAGTAAGGGGAGAATATTAGAATTTGATAATATTTACCTGCATAAGTGCGTCTCCAAACCCAGCCAACCATAAGGTCCGTTTTCGTCTTGGTCACATTAGATTTTGCAATGCAAATCCTTCTTCACAAATGGATCATCTTTACTTGTTAATAAATATATTACCATTTAAAACGGGTTTTTGAGCATATCATGTTTCTGCCTACATGGTTGCAGCTTTAATGTTCATAATGAAAATCTTATTTGTAAGAATTTCTACTACAATACTACTGATACCGTTGAAATTAACCAGCAAGAATATTCCACTTTCATATTGAATTATCCTACACAGTTTGTTACCCTGTAATGATGCAGAAAGGGAGACATTTCGAGCTTGGGACACTAGCCACGCAACCGTGACGTTCATAACAACATACGGTTCTGCAGACGAGTCTAACGTCTAACGCTACAGGAAGGACTCGAAGGAAGATTCCAGAGCAATGTAGAAGCTTTGTAAAATAGAAAACAAGTGTTATCGCGCCGGACACTGTAATCATAGCTAATGGACAAAGGAAGTTTTTGAAGATTTATATCGGATGAGGGTATTAAAGCGAGGAATGTTGTAGGAATTTCTCAAATGAGTTTTAAATAGATAGACGAAGCTCATAAACTAATATTAAAATTTCCAAATTAAATACGTATTTCAATTATATGCTTATTAAATATAATAAAGACATACAATAAAAGTATTATTATTATTATTATTATTATTATTATTATTATTATTATTATTAATATTATTATTATTATTATTATTATTATTATTATTATTATTATTATTATTATTATTATTATTATTATTATTATTATTATTATTATTATTATTATTATTATTATTATTATTATTATTATTATTATTATTATTATTATTATTATTATTATTATTATTATTATTATTATTATTATTATTATTATTATTATTATTATTATTATTATTATTATTATTATTATTATTATTATTATTATTATTATTATTATTATTATTATTATTATTACTATAACCATAATCCTATTTTACATTACTCAGTTTCTTGAACAATAATTTGTTAAATATATTAGTATTCCAAATATTTAGAATGGTCTGAAAATTAGATTTTTATACTGTACACCAGGTAGGAACAATATGTCCAAGATTTTGTACAATTTGTGAAATTAATTAATAAAACAACAAGCAGATCAATTTCATATTTTAAAAATGAATTTCATACGAAATTTAATGTGTGAGCATAAAATTAGTTTTCAAAATAAACACATTTATAATGATAATTATTAAAGAAATTAAAGAAGCGCGCAAATAAATTTATACTTACATAGTGGGACTACATAATTTTTATTCTTCAAAATTAATTAAACTTTATATTGTTTAATGTAAAAGAGTTTGTATTGAATTATATTTAATTTATGGACAAAAAAATACTTCTTATGAAAAATGAGAAGATTTGTGAGATTAAAAAAACACATGTCTTACGTGTTATTGATACACGAATCTACAACCTCTGTGTAACATATCGGCTAAGCTTGAATCTAACGGAAGTTACAAAAATGATCGCTTTGTTGCACTTTCTACAATAAACATGAAGGCCGTGATTTAATAAATGCCATCTTAAATTTTTTCGCTATAAATAGTTAAGATCTGCGAAAAGCAAACTGTCACATCAAGAAATTGGTAAAAATTCGTGTTCATACGTACTCGTAAACATATAATATACTAATAAATCGTTGCATGTAAATAACTTTAATTTTAAACGTTGTTCATCTCGAAATGAAATGTCAAATGAATTATTCTGTATTGCTTTTAGAATTTTGGTTTTCATTTTTTTGTTTAAGGTCCCTACAATCCGATTTTAATATTTTTAAAAAGAACTGGCATGTATCTAGCATTTACTGCCTCCAGATAATGCCAGATCATATTTAGTATTTCAGAAACGCATTGGTTTGATAATCAGAATCGTATTTGAATATTCAAAAATCTACTTAATCAATTTGGAATAATTTCTTTTTTTGAATTTTTCCTTGCTTGAATAATATTTTCTTTATCGGAAGATGTCAACAATGAAGATGACGATTATAATATTCTAATATTATAAGATTATTAACAAATAAAATTAATGTAAAAATACTTCATTTTCTATATTTATCTGTTATCTATTTTTAGGCACCTATTATAAATATTTTTTTCTACAAACACTTATGCTTTTTAATGTTTTTTTTAAGGAACATCAAATTGACATTTTTGACATATGTCAAAAAAATATTAGAAATACAAATTTAAATGAAAAATATTGATTGTAAAAAAAATGTTTATCATATACGCGTTAAAAGTAATTTTATTTTGTACGAAGATTTCCTTCTTCAAAATAAAATGTCACTTTTAACACATTTCATAAGTAACTATTTTGACCACCTTAATGAGCAATTATAAAATTTTAGGCATATATTTCAATTATCAAACTATTCGTTAAAAATATTGAACTAGGAAAAAATACTAGATAATTTAAAAAACTGACGTTAATAAAACAAAATTCTGGGATTTTATTGGTACTGTGTCTAATAATTACAATAAAGGTGATATATACGCTCTGTGTCTTCAAACTAGGGCTGCTAGTCAACCACCACATATAATAACTTTTATCGTTTTAATTAATAATCATAAAATATAAATCAAAGATATTCCATGTTTGTTGATATTAACATAAATTATTCTTGTATTGAATGAAACACTCACAATATACTTTTAATTTTAATACTTACTTATCAAGAAAACTATATTTGTGTTAAATAATAATCGTAAAAAAAACAATAAAAAATCTAATGTGACCAACACAGTACCTTCCGCCATTTACCTATGTATATAATTTTTATATTACTTTATAAATTTATCCATACAATATATAGAAAAAGTATTAAAGCAAACTTGTAGAAAATGGAATAATTTTTAATTTTTATAATAAACAATTGTGAAAAAATTACATTTAAAGGTATTTTTTGAAGAGAAACTATCTTGAGCTTCAAGTAAACTGCTATTTCCGGTTATCCGATTGCCACCAAAATCTAATCAGTTCTTTCCATATTAGAATAAGTTAGAAATACATGGTGTCAAAACTTTCTGAATGATAGTATTTGAGTTAGAGCGTAAAGAGGATCCACACACACACACACATACATACATACATACATACATACATACATACACACAGACATCATCGTGAAAATGTTAAAAATGGATTTTAGGGACCTTAAAACGTGGTTATTTAAATCTCGATATGCAATTTTTAGCACGATCCCTATACCTCCCTTACCAAGGGTAGCGGGAGGTAAAAAATGGGCCTGTAACTGCCAGATGGACTGTCAAATGAAACGTCAAAATATTGAAGTAATTAAAATATCTCTATTCTTGATGAAAGTTTACACCTACCTTTAGTACTCGTAGCTAGCCAATCACTTCACACATATGATCGTGCCTGGTGCTGAAAGTCGTAAGCAAGGGTCGTGGGTCGTGAGTAAGTAAAGGAGCAGGTGTGAAAACAAATGCCAGGGCGCCACTGGCGTTAATGATGATGGAAAAATGGATGGTGGACGCCAAGCCACCGATGATACTCGAGTTAAAATTGATAATAATTAAAATTTTAACAAAGGTTTATTTGCCGGCAAGAAAAAAAAATACAATAAAGATTTTAGCTAAAGCCAAAACACAAAAAAAAAACAGAAAATGTTATTATCTTTTTTAACTATAAGAAAAAATATATAAAATAAATACTCAGCTACACTCGAAGGGACGCTTCAGTTGGGCTCGGAGCAGCCCCGACTCCGCCTGGGGTGAGTGACTGGTAGTGACGGCGATGCCAGACCGAGTGGCAGACGTTGGGTACTCGTCTGGAAGCTCGCCCAGGGATTCCTGTGGTGGAGGAGGGTCTCTGGGGCTCGTTTACAAAAACGATGCAGAGCAAAACGTTGTTGGAGAAAGCCCTAGGTAGAGAGCCAACTCTTCGCTTAGCGTCTCTCCTAACTCGGAGGAGGAAGCCTCTTTGGAGCCACACCTGGAATTTCTGTGTGCGTAGAATGTCCGTCCGCCAAGGTCCAGCAGAGACATCTCACTCTACCACCAGACGAACTCAGCTACTCCAAACCAGGGTAAAGGCTGATAGACAAAAAAATGCGGCGGCAGATTTCTGGTTCCAAAAAAAAGCTCGCTTTTTCTTTGCAAAGGCAAATTGGCGTGCGCTCAAAGAACAACAATAAAAGTGAATGTCCAAACTGACCACAAAAAGAGTTATAGCCCGGCAGAATGCCTTTGCAAAAAAAAAAAATTAGACTGATGAATTACTATTGCTCGGCAAATCCCTAATGGGGTACAAGGTTCCATACAAATCTAAATTTACTTACATGAGGCGGATGATTGTAGGTACATAAGAATGCAGTCGTGGACTGCCTACGGTTACAAATCTTAGCTAAAATGATTTTTATGAGTGTGAAATGAAGGTAGAGATGATTAAGACACTTTAGAGTAACAAACGCAGAGCGCAACCGGAAGTTAAATGAGCTGTCAGTCAAACGCGCTGTCGCTACCAAGCAGAAAACTACTCAAACCTCACCAAAGTTAGGGTTCACTACAGGACAAAAAAAGGAATAATAAAGGCAAAAAAGTCTGTAGTAACCAGAGAAAATTAGAATTCAACACAAAAATTTGAGTCAAAGGACTTTGGTTTGGTTTGTTGCCGGAACAAATAAAATTCGCGAACATGACCGTGATTTACTGCTAAATAAAGTTACTTTCATTCAACTCATTCGTTCACCGTTCATACCAATGGATTTGAGCAGGAAGGTGTGGCTGTCAGTGCCTGCCTTACCGCTTGCACGGTCTGGTAGCACAGATAATATAATACCTACCTACACGGTCCGGTAGCAAGAGCCGGTAAACCTAGCCTACAAAAACGTGGGTGCACGCTATCTCATCTCCAAGCAAAATTCAAGTATAAGTACCAAAAATATAAGTCAAAAGTAAGAAAACAAATCAGAACGTACTTACAGTAAAGTAAAGAATATCCTACGAAATATTCAAAGCGGTTAAAAGACCAAACTTCGTAGAATAAGAACCAAAAATATAGACAAAAGAGCGTGCCCCTCTTCTCGCTTCCGTGGCTGGCAACCAAGACAAACCAACGCCCTGTCCTGCGTGTTCAGCTGCCATCTCCTAGACCTCTCGCGGCAAAACCGCAAAACAGAAAAGGCAGGGGCGTATTCAGTAAAGAAATACAATCGGTGTTGGCCGTTACAATGTCTTGTCCACAGTCTTGTCCATATAACTCTAATGTAAAGCAAGCAAACGTGTACCATGTTCCAGTGTTATAGTTCTGATATTCGCCGCTATTTAACGTTTTCTTATTTGTAAATTGGAATAAAACGAATTTTTACAAAAAAAAAATACAAAATGTAAAAAAATAGTTGTTTATTTATATCCATGGATGATATGATTCATTTGTTTGCGATCGAAATTTGCGAAGCATAACTTAGCAATGCAAATAACCAATGTTATACAGCGTAACTAATAAAAATTAAGCAATCTGATTGGTCTATTTTCCGATGAGTTGTATAGTCCTAATTAGAACACCATTATTAATTCCCGAAACACATCACACAAGATAAAATTGCTGAAAAAAGAAGCGAAAAAAAAAACCTAAACACATTATCAAAAGAAGTTAAGATATTAATCGTTGAATATAAAAACGATTCATCTCAGAATATGCTAAGGACGATTACTTGCAGTGGAAAGCCTGAAAACTATAAATAGATCCAGATATCACCTGCCATTAGAGGAGTATATTTGGA
Organism: Harpalus rufipes; assembly: GCA_951394225.1. Classification (NCBI taxonomy): domain Eukaryota; kingdom Metazoa; phylum Arthropoda; class Insecta; order Coleoptera; family Carabidae; genus Harpalus; species Harpalus rufipes. Next base: position 21,255,053 of record OX596280.1, read on the forward strand.
CTACATCAGACAATGAAAAAGAAGAAATATTTGCTGAACACTTGGAAAATATTTTTAAACCAAATATACGAGTAAACGAAGAGAAAAACACCCTTTCGTTTTTAGATAAACCGCTACAATTATTTCTGCCAATTGAGAACTTTACTTCAGGAGAAATAAAAAATGAAATAAACTTTTTGAATAATAACTAATAGTGAAGAAATTGCCAGACAACACAATAATCAACATTAAAATATTTTTATTATAGATCGTATTTTGAGACCGATAATATAACCCATGGTTTTCAAGAATTTTCGCTTTGTTAAACCATGTACATATTTAAATCGGTAAAGTAACAAAACTATTACGTGTGAAAGTCAAGTGGAAGTGGTTTGTGAATAAAAACAGTGTTTCTAGTATATTTTACAAAGTGCAAAACACTTATATTTGTGATAAACAATTGCAGCGCACACGACCGCGCTGGTATCCAGATAAGTAACGCGCACGCGCACAAGAGCGAACTAACAAGTGTTGCCAACTGCATCAGAACTAGAAACAATAAATAAACATCAAGGAATATAAAGGTGACATATGAGTACGAAAAGAGGTAGAGAATTGAACACCAGTACTGAGGAAGAATAGTCACCGTTTAGAAGAAGCAAGAAGGTACTTAGGAGCCCGGAAAATCAGCAAGTAAGAAAAGAGGATAGGATACCCAGCGTAAATATAGACAAATTGCAAGAAATAAAGACCACAATGAAAGAGATGCCAAACGAGTTGAAAGCCAACACTAACGAAATTAGGAAATTGAGACAAGAAATGAAAAATAGAAGGAAGAGAAAAAAGACTAGTCAACAGAATTCAGAAATTGGAAAACTAAACGGAGGACCAAAAAAGAAAGAATAATATTGTCATGAAAGGCAATAAGGACAATGTAAAAGAAAATGAGAATTCTGTTAAACAATTCTTCAAAGAAAAATTAAGTCAGGAAAGAAATATCAAGAAGGTTAGCAATCTAAACATGAAACAAGATAATGAGAAAAAATATCTTTTGTAGAACTAGAAAATTAGAAACAGAAGAAAACAATAATGCGAGAAACAATTTACAGAAAGAAAATAAGGTGGAGGTTTATATAGAAAACGATCTGACCCCGCATGAAAGAAAAAAAACAGTTGGAAAAAAAACAAAGGTAAATAAGTTAAAATAGGATATAGAAAGTTGATAATATAAGGAAAACCATATTAGTGGATCGATGAAAAAGAAGGATTAGTTGAAAATACCGAATAAAAAAATATAAACTAAAAGATCAAAACGGACGAAGACGACCAAGGCAAAGACAAAGGATAAGTTAATAGAGAAAGAATAAAAAATAGTGAGAATAGGAACATGAATGTGCAAAGCATAAAAGGAAAGAATATAATAGAGGAAATGGAAAACAAGAAATTCAGCATGCTAGGCATTACAGTGACAAAAAAGAAAGGAGGAACACTGGATGCATTGGCCAGGGGGTGAAAGACAATGAAGTAGATACAGCTGGAGTAGCATTGATCACAACAAGGCTTTAGATACAATGGAAAATGAAGAATACATAAACAAGAGAATAATAAAAATTGACTGGATGACAGAACATGACTACATACACAATAATAATAACATATGGACCAAACGAAGACGACAATAAAGAAAATAAAGATAAGTTTTTCGAAGAAATACCGAAAGTAATTGATAAGACAAGCAATGATATAATAATAATGGGAGATCTTAATAGTAGAGTAAAAAAAAAACAATGCAGGAATAGAAATATAATTAGGTAAAGAAGAGGAAAAGGTAATAAACAACAACGGGAAAAGGATAATAAATTTATGTATGAAGAAAGACTGCACAATACCAAATACCTTTTTTTTGCACATAAAAATATCCACAAAAACACAAGAGCACAGCCCAGCAGAAAGTAAAAATCAATCATAGGTTATTTTTGATAAGCAAAAACAGACCGACATCAATAACGGATGTAAAAGTACATAGGGGCCCAGAAATTGGGAGTGATCACTTTTAAGCATTATGAAGTTAAAGCAGGTAGAAAGAAATTAAGAAGAAAGACGTAGTAAAAGAGAAAATAATAAGCCACAAACTATTGGAAGAAAAATCCGGGAGAATTACCAACTAAAGCTAGGGAGAACTCTATCAAACCTTAACAAGGACATGAACATCATGGAAATTTGGAAAAAAATTAAAAAGTGCTTGGCGGACAAAAGAATTAAAAGAGAAAATAAAGCAGAAAAAATGCATAGAAAAGTATTTAACATCCAAAGACAAAAAGGATTATGAAGTGTACAAAGAAAACAGAGCCAAAGTAAATAAAGCAGTTAAAACTCAAAGAAAAGGAGTGGGAAAAATTCGAAAACAAACTAAAAAACGCATATAAAGACAACCATAAATTATTCTACGGAGATGAAAAAAGAAAAAATTACTACATAGCAGACACTGAAAACAAAGATGGTAAAAGACTGAGGAACAAATTATTGGGCGATGGAAAGAGCACTCTAAGAACTATTACACGAAAAAGTAATTGCCAGAACGATGAACAACGATATGGAAACAAATGAAAAATTACAGAGGGAAAATCAAGAAATAGAACATATTACTGCAGAAGAGGTGAGGAATGCTCTAAAGAAATTAAAAATCGGAAAATTACCAGGACACGATAACATAACACCAGAAATGTTAAATGGGATCATTCGATAGCAATAAATGGAGAAATAGTAGAACAAGTAGAGTGATTTAAATATTTGAGAGGGATGATAAATGAAGAAGAAACTCTAGACCAGGAAGTAAAGGAAAGAATAAGAAATGATTCATTGTGGAAAAATTTAGACACCCAACCAGTAACACACATTTTCCAAGAATGACAGCTGAGATGGGCGGGCCATTTACACAGAATAGGCGACGAAAGACTGACGAAACAAATATATACTTTATAAAATAATACCTATTTGGTCTTATGCCATCCAACCATGGGACTGTCCCAAAAAATAAAATATCAACTAAATGTAACGACTTTAAAATAAAACATTAAGATCCATTGCATACTCTCCATGGTGTGTAAGAAATGATACACTACACCATGACTGTCTACGAACAAATAAGACATTTCTCCGAAAAATATGTAACAAGACTTGACAATCATCCGAACTATCTATCAATTAACCTACTAAACAAGTCCGAAGAAGTAAGAAAGCTTGCGAGAAACAAACCACTGGACTTGGTCTTAAACCAAATACTTTTGTAATTTAATAGGAGGTGCTGTTGATGAACAAATTTTCTGGTTAGCCTATATGGCTAGTTGTAAACTAAAGTAACAAATAAAATTAACACAAGATTTACAAGTGCAACGAAGGCTAGTTTCTTATTGGTTTCTATAATATTTACCTTATCATCCCCATACGGTTATTCTATATTTATATGTTTTTGCCGATTTTAACTTCAACTCTGTACGTATAATATTATTTGATATTCTGCGCCCTTTTATAATTCATTTAACTATTGTTATATATTTAAATTACTACTCTCTGAATTTGGCTCTTTTCTCGTTTCTTTATCTTATTAGACCAATTTTAATTGAAAATTTGACCTAATTATAATAGGTAATCAAACAGGTAAATAGTTATTTATGTATTAGGACAATGAAGTTCTATTTTTTTTATCACGAATGTTGAATTTATTTACTGAGGCTCTTAGGGTCGAGGAAAATAAACTACATTAGTGATAAAAAGGAACTTCACTGCCGAGGTTCATATTTAATTTTATTTTTAATCGAAAAATTGTGGTAATGAAACAAATATTTATTTTTTTGTTTATGTTTACATATATGTCACTTTGACAATCAATGTTGCCAATGTCGGATTGTGAAGTTATTGCTCAAATTGTAAAGAGCACTTAAAATTATGTATTTTATTTCAAACTTCTTAATCGGAATTATTTAATTCGTTCATCTTCTACATATTTTTTGTCTTTTAAAAACAAATTTACTATTATATAGTGTACATCTGCCCAAATTATCTTACATGTACAATAAGTATCTATAGGATTTGCACCACTGCATTTTTATGATATGGTCATATAATGGATTATTTTCATGCCGATTCCTGAACTTTTAATGACAATTTTTGTTCACTTTATTGACGATTTCAAATAATAGTTTATTAAAGAACGAATGTCGTAGTTATTATTTTATATTGTGAGAAGGAAGTTTGGGTAACGACGCGGAGCAGAGTTGCCCAGCTCTTTGAACAAAATAATCGAGAATTATGAAATGAGTTCTTTAATTTATTTATTTTTTGCTTTGCACCATTTATGCCATTTTACAATAAAAAATCATAGTTTCAAAATTTAGGGAACTTTGTCAGTTGGTCATACTAATGTGACTTTTGACGTAATAAGGTAACATGATTTTTGTGATATCAACTATCTACGATATATTCTATATCATCTAACTTGAGTACTATATTCATTTTCTTCTTATTATTACTACTTTTATATTCATAATTGTATAAAAATAATTTTCTTAACAATCGTTTGTGTTCGTTTATTTAGCGAGATTTGACATTTGATATTTTTCACATTGAGTACCACCAACCTTAAAAAATAAGTTATACTATTCCATTACATCACTAGAATGAGCTATTAATGAACTCTTAATAGCTTTGTTACAGACACAAAATAGGACAACCTTCAAGATCAAATACGGCTTTCTGTGAATTTTGACAATTATTTTTATTCACTTTCGAAAAAGGTTATTGTGTGATCTAAGAAACTGTGATTTAAAGTACCTATATGCTATGTGAAGAACATAGAGACTGGAAATATGAATTATTTATTAATATATGTTATTTACAAAACATTGACTGTTTGTTTTTTTATAATTAGAAGGAATAGACGTTATATTTATATGACATTATTTTGCTGAAAATGATTTAAGGAACCAGCTGTTAAAGTCACTTTACAATTTGTTATCTTAAAAACGCTGCATTATATCAAATGTCAATGTCATAAGAGTACTTTTTTCTTGAAACTTGCGATGTCTCCCAAATGAAGTAAAAATAAAATTCAGGAAACCCTAAAAATAAAAATTCTTTGTTTTTACCAGCATTCAATAACTAAAAAATAATCAGATTTTTTTTATATAATAACGTTCTTATATAATGTAGCCAAAATATCAAGTTTTATAATTCTATCTATAATCAATTATAAATGATAGACCAAAGTATGTACCAATGTACCATTAGGATCATCTTCATGTTGGGGTTGGTAGTCTCTTGGGTTTATGTTTATACTCATAGCAAATTTCATACAACTTATTTCTAAATTCCCTTCATATGTTTTTATATTTCCTAATTAGATAATTTCAAAAATTACAAACATGGGAGTGAGTGGCTGAATGCATTAAGTAATTGGTTATGGTTCGAGCGGTATAAGTACGACTTTGACCGACATCAAACTTTAAAAATTTTCAATTTTCAAATAGCCCAAAAATGACCCCCGTTGTGTACTCTTCAAGTGCCTGCGAAGTGACACCTCGTAATCACTGTCAACGGTACAGATTTATCGTCATTATCGAAATCCACAAATAAAGGCAAACTGGCTCACCCAGATATTTGAAAGTATCGTTTTATAAAAATCCGCTTCATTGGCTAATACATTGAAAGTAAAACTTTTCAGAAAGTAATCAAATGTACAAATCCGCCCCATCCTGGATCGATAATTTCCCTCCTCTTTGCATGCGGTAGCCTCCAATTCCTAGGGTCACTGGCTCACGTCGGCTTTGCTTTGAATTTGAAAGGTGTCGAAAGTAAACAGACGAGAGATTCGCTCTTCAAGTCAAACAAAACACGCTCGCCACAGCTCACGCGATCCAGATTGACCGATTTTGATTTACTTGTCAAGAAGGGTTCGTGAAGAATATGATAGATAAGATGCTTTGAATAAAAATTTCCAGTGCGTGTTCAATTCATAAAAGTACAAAGCAAATCCGTAGGCTTAGATGTGATGTTGATTAAAATTAAATTGAATTACGATAGCCTACATGCAAAAAATATTTGGGAATGAAATATATTGATTATTAGGAAAATGTAATACTAATTACATTGTATTCCACTGCACAAAACAAGAAATCCATCTCTTTCAACTGTATTGTGAATTCCGAAGTGAATACATTAGAAGTCATTATTTCATACAGGGTATCCACCCAGTTCACCGATTTACGTCATAAGTATAATATCACTAAAAACATTGACGTCATATTTTAATAAGATTACATGAGCGTGTAAAACGGATTAAAATATGATCTGCAAATCTTTGTTACGGGATTATTATACATTGATTACGATCAGTCGTGCTTCACGTTATTGATTTTGAACCACAAAATAGCAAGTAATTGTAAATTTATCTCTGTATTACTTATGGTTCCTTCGATACGTAAGTTGCATGTGTGTATGACATTTGAAAGCAGTGGTACTTAATATTTTTACACCCAAATTCAGAAGTATGAATTTCATTTTGGAAGAAAAATATGTGAAATATCTGAAATTTTCTTTGACATTTTAGATGTGCCAATGTCATTGTTATGTTTATAATTAATTTGTGATATTTACCTTTTCTTACTATGATTTTAGTTTCTAGCTAAGTATAATCTTAGGAATAATCGTAAAATGGAATAGTATTTTATATTAAGAATGGAATAATTTATTATTAAATTGCATAAATTTATAAAAAATACATCAAAACCTCAAAGACTTAATCACAATACAGGTGAGAAGTATACTGTAGACATACCTGTAATATTTAGTAACATATATGTTCAGAATTGCACATAATAAAAAAATAAATGTCATTTTACAAAAATTAACAAAATTTTACTTAATAATAATATTTTCAAATATAATTATTTGTATTAACGGTTTGAAATAAATAGTAATAATAATAATAAAAAGAACAATAAAATACCGTTAATAAAATATATAGAAAATTTGAAAAATCCCTAAACGATGACGTAAATCGTTTGACTGAGTGGATACTCCATAACCGATATACATATAGGTACCTCTAAATTAATATTCAATATTACTACATATGTAGGGTGTCCGTTTTTCGAGGCTCGCCATTAGGATCTTGGAGATACGAAATCGGTTAAGTTGGTAAAGTTGCTCCATTAGTAGATAATTTTAAAGATGTATTTGTTTATCCTAAAAAATTCATAGTTCACTAGATAAATGCAAAAATTTAAATTTTTCTGGTCTTTATTTTTACAAATAATTTTTAAATATGAAATAATATGCAATTTTGGTTTGCACTGCTTTAGAACACTCTTTTATTTTCTTTCGAACAACGATGCTAATTATTTTTTTATCACTGTTAGATTTTGACTTGAGATCAAAGTTATTATTTTTATATGGACGTTATATTGGAAAGTTACATTATTGAAAAGAGGATTTTTTAGTTTTTTCCTAGGGTTTTAAGATAATGAGTTTGATATTATATTTATAATTTATAGTACTTTAATTGCATTTTTGATTGTGCTTCAAAATTATAGGACTATTACTTCTTATGAATATAAAGCATAGAAGTTCAAATTTGATAATAATAAATAAACCAAAATCAGATATCGTCAATGTTATCAAAGGAAAATGTAAATAAGCACACAGTTCCTTGAACCTTGATAAAGTGTGCTTTCTTTACTCGTAATATGTACTTTTCTTCTAAATATTAGTTCCTATCTCCTGTAATTTATTTATGCATAGTGGTTAACTTCTATCCATTATTCATGTCAAATTCATAATCGCAGCAATTCATAAATTTTACATTAAGTACCTATCTCGACAGCCAGCTATTTTCATATTTCACTTACTTCAGTCTTTTGAATATATTAAATAACGTGACGACCTCTTATTATTTTTAACTAGGGTTAAGTATTCCAGCAAACTTCATCAGATATTTGATAACATCTCTGTTGGACAGTAAATACGATGGAAATAAAGGCGTAATAGTATTAATATACAAAATTTGATCTGAAATCAACAAAGGGCCTTGACATAGTAACTATGACATTTTTAAAATGTTGGGTCAACAATATACAAATCACAGTGCCTTATGCCAATATCGCCAGGAAACTGGATACCATGTTCACTTCATAAATTTCAGTAGACTCTAATTAGAACAGAATAAATTCAAAAGGCTTAGTTATGAATCCTTTTATATTAATTTATTTGAGAATTGGATAAGTCAATTATTGGGAGAAACGGAGATTAACAGTCTTGAAGATGAAAAGTTTTTATTACTAAATCAACGTTTCGTCAGTCAATCTGCCTTCTTCAGGGAACCACAATATTACCTACCATGTGGTAAGTATAAGACATAAAATTTACAATTTTTCTAATTTTCAAAAAACCATAATATTTTGTTGCAGACTACTAACATATTATCTATTGTAGTGAAAATTTTAATTAAACTTATTTAATAGTTAAATTTTTACTACAATAGATTTATATGTAAATAGTCTGCAACAAAATATTATTTTTTTAAAAAAGAAGAAAAATTGTAAATTATATGTGTCTCATGTATACTTACTATATGGTAATTTTGTAGTTCCCTGAGGATGACAGATTGAATGCCGAAACGTTGGCTTCGTAATATAAACTTTTCGTCAAGTTTCAAGACTGTTTATCACCGTTTCTCCCAATCTTTTATATTCATGATGCAATCATTTAAACCATAAAACCAATTTTTGTATATTTAGTACCATTTTTGCACCAATAATGTGTACTTGTAAGAATAGTATGTATGGTATAATATTGTAGCTGATGATGGCGTCATTATTTTGTCGAAACATCCATTAATAAATTTTAAAAAAAAACCTTCAACAGTTTTGTTTGTGATCTTCAAGTCACATTTATGAATGACTTGTTTCATACATTTCAAAAAGTATTTTACATGAAAGTTTATGCATTATTTTTCGTACACACATACACACACACACACACACACACACACACACACACCTGCGATGTCAAATTACAAACAGCACGTCATTCATTCATAGCCAATACCAATAGAACAATGTTATTTATAAAAATTACACACATTCTGCTTCAGATCAAGTAAGTTTTTCAAAATATTACATAAATTCAATCATTAATTAATGAATATATATCTAATGGATATTTCGTAACAATTTCAATTTTGAGGATATTTAAAGAATAATACATATTTTTTACCTCTCGGTAAAAAAAATCTCATATCCAGATTTTAATGATTAAGCAAGGTCCCTACAATCCGATTTTAATATTTTTACGACGATGTCTGTGTGTGTGTGGATGTATGTGTGTATGTGTATATATATATGAGTATGTGTGTGGGACGTTGGAAGGCCAATTTCTCAAAAACTATACTACTTAATATCTGTTTAACTACGTGTTTCTTAATCGGACATTACTGGGAAGAGCTGAAAAGATAATAATTGGACAGCCGGAAGTAGCAGATTCTTAAAAAAATCTTCTAAATATTATTTTTTGATAAATTTTGTTCTTGCTAGTAAAAGATGTAAATTCTCTATCTGATACATATAAATATTTTAATATATCTTTTATAGATTTATAGATCAAGAAATATAAGTTATATAATAATACGTTATAATAAATCCCACAGCACAAATAATGTTATGGAAATCAATTTTAAAATGAAAATGTTTGTATAAATGATATATGTCTGTGTCAAAATTCCAGTTACGTTACTCAAGATTTTTTCTGGGAAGTACATACATTATATTATTTCTTATTGTATTAATAATTAGATATTTAAAATTATAGGTATAGTACATATACCCTTCAAAAATACTGTCAATTTCGACAATGAATTGGAAACAATTCGGAAAATTAGAAGAGTAGGTCAAATTTTTTAAATAGAATGAATTTAAAATAAAAAATCTAAATGTATAAGGAATAGATATAAGTAGAACTTTTGGTGTAGAGTGTAAGTATACAAGAAATGTTAAATACAATACGGCGTGAGCAGTCATGTGACTTTGTTGGCTTTGACAAGCTGATCTAGGGGCCCGTATCAGCATTATAACTAGTAATTATGTACATAGATGTTAAATTTCATAATTTTTCATTCTAAATTTAATGATTTTACAAATCCATGTGGTTTATTTTCCACGACAAGTAAATTACGCACTCCTGGTAACAAATTAACTACGTGAAATCTTGAAATTTTTAAATGAAAAATTCTGACATTTGACATCTATGTATATAATTACTAATTATCATCCTGACACGGACCTCCATATCTGCTTGTCAAGGCCAACAATGTCATATGTCTGCTCGGGCCCTGTACTTAACTAACCAAGGTATTGTGCTGACCACAACAGATTTTTTTAAATTTAATACTTAGAAGGCATATAAAATGTCTTCCAATAAACTTATTTAATAACATTATTCTGATAATTAAATTATTTGATAGTAAACAACGATCGAAACCAGTGTTACGTCATTATCTAGTAGTCTATGAGAATTATTAACACTCATGTGAAATGGCCTTGCACAGAGGCATAAAAAGTCTTATTTAACCGATGTCGTTGCACTTATAGTTTCTAAGATTCCAATAGTAGCAGTTTTAAATAGGAAATAATGTATGACAATAATATCTTTCAATCCTATATAATTATAATGAGAAATATCAAATAACGAAGTCAGCGATCCAAGAAACAACATTGCGTTCTAAAATGACTAATGTACCTACGTCATTTCTATCTTTCTCCAGCTGTCAATATGTAATTGATTTATTTGATGTTTGTTATGAAACATTTTTCATTTTTACACTTGAAGAGGATAATAAAATTACTCTGTTTGAAATCTGATTTATTACTGATTCAATTTACAAATTTATATTTATAAGTTTAAATGTATACGGGATGTAACATAAATAAGTATATTAAATTTAACCAATGACAGAACTCACTGAAAGTATGTACAGTGGACAGAAAAAATAGGACAGTATTTTTTTTTTCTAGAATCTGCTACTTCCGGTTGTGCTATTATTACCAAAACCTTTTCAGCTCTTCCCAGTAATGTCCGATTGGGAAATACGTAGTTAAACTAAGTATTATAGTTTTTCTGATATCGTCCTTCCAACCGACACACATACACACACACACATACATCCACACACACACACACACATACACACGCAGACATCATCGTAAAAATATTAAAATCGGATTGTAGGAACCTTAAAACGTGCTTAATCATTATAATCTGGATATGCGATTTTTAGCATGAATCATATACCTCTCTTAGCAAGAGGTAAAAAAGTTAAGGGGGGGGGGGGTTCGTCTTCCCAGATACACGCTGTATATGAGGATGGAGATGCTGGCCCTTTTCCCAATTCCCTTTTACATAATATAAATGTGGTCACATTTATTAATCTATTTTTTTATAAATATCATATACTTTAACAATATTTACTCGTAGGTCCTCAAGAAAGTTTGAGATGAAGATCGTCACGTAACATTTATTTTTTCAAATCTGCAGGACTATAAGTTGCTTGCTAATAGGATTTTTTTTACCCTATTTTCACCAAAAATCTTAGTTTTTCTTATACCATCAGATGAAATTATAAAAGTAAAATGGAGGGATAACCTTTTGCATTGTTTTTAGTATTCATAAGCTATTATACTTTTACTCTTGCATAAATAACTATTTCAGGATCACCATATTTTATATTCAAAATTTTTGTTTATGTATCCTACCCAACTATTCTACAATAGACTTTTTCTAGAACTGCATGCTCAGCTTGTATGATTTGTAACTTTCACTTGTTATTTCAGTGCACTGTATTTGTTGGTCGTATTTATTTTGTTTTATGTACATTCATGTGGATAAAATGCAGTTGTATGCTCTTACTTACGGAGAATAAAATTTATGTGAGAAATTAAATTCTAAAACGTTGTGCCAACAATTCTTTGAAACTTATAGCATCTAGCTGTAATTCGAAACGTATATTATTTCAGTTCTTTTCATATAAATGAAAACAATTTAAACTTTAAGTAAAAAATCTGAAGTAGCCAGCACATTATTACCCACGAATTCAATTTTATTTTACGTATGGATTGTATAAAACATTTATTGCAATGATATTTGTACGGACGTATATATTTTCATTAAAAATTATTTCTTGAACATACTATACTTTCTCTGTTGAGCAAAATTATATTCCGAACTCAATATGTAATTTAAATTTATCAACTGGTTTCAAATTTCTTTATTGATCAAGTTTTTTTGTATATTTATTTTTTTAATATTTGTTACAATAAGTATTGGATAATATGAATATTATATACAGGCTAACTGCTAACAAATACAAACTAAACTCTACATTACATTTATGACATGTATTTTTGTAAATAGAAACACATTAATATAGCGTTTTTTCACTTCAATTAAATAACGGAATCATCATTCTAATATTTAAAATGGCACGTATTTGCAAATTTCAATTTGGATGTATTTTTTTAACAAGAAATGGTTAACTAGAGATTAGAATAATATATATTACTTGACTAAATATTACCAAAATTGAATGACCATGATTATTGAATTGCTTTATCAAAAAATTTCTTGTGGTTAGCACATTAACTCCCGCCATTTAATTTTTATTAATTTAAATAATTACCAATGTATTTACCAGTGCTGGCAAGTATATTAAATTACTTTGCACAATAATATTATTCTAAATTTCAATGAATTATCAATCTTTTATTTTCCAAATTTTTACTATTTTATTAATTCTAATTTATTTTATAATAAAACGTGTTTATTTACCAAAATCTTGAAATGCAAATTTAACACGATCTCCATCATATCTCTCGTATCAAGGGTACTGGGATATAAAAATAAAACTCCTATTGTTTGACATTTTGTACAGAATGCTATGAAAAAATTTAATTTAAGAAAGAAACGGTTGTTTACTTCTGTATTTACTGGGGTCACTCAGTCACCGTTTTTATGACGCTACGAAAGTCACGCGTCACGGGACCCCTAACACAGAAGCCCTATTCTTGTCAATGTTTACAGGAATATTTTTGTAGACGTGTTCTGCGTTTTTATTTGAATTTTTTGTTCGTTGGTTTTGTTTTGTTTAAAAGTTCATTAACTTTTGACAAGGACAATGAATTTTATAATAGTAGATCGAGATTTTCTTTTGAGATTTTTGAAGGATTGAAAGAACCATATAATTTTATTATTCGTATTATTGGTATTATTATTATTATTATTATTATTATTATTATTATTATTATTATTATTATTATTATTATTATTATTATTATTATTATTATTATTATTATTATTATTATTATTATTATTATTATTATTATTATTATTATTATTATTATTATTATTATTATTATTATTATTATTATTATTGTTATTATTATTATTATTATTATTAGTATTATTATTATTATTATTATTGCGGGTTTTTATTTTCATAAGATGGAATCATTTTAAGGTGGCTAATGAAAACTTATTGCTGTGCTGGAATTAGCTACTGACATTTATAAATGTAAAATATAATTTCGTGCTTTCATATTGATATTAATTCATGTGTTTTTCTCCTCATTCCAATACTAAAACGCAAGGAGTATAAATTATTCATTCTTACCTTATTATTAGCTAGGTATTCATTCAGTAAATTACATATCTGCTTTCACCGAAATAATTCACAGTAAAAAATAACAATTATGTAATTAATAAGTGTTTCTTTATAGGGTGATAAAGAGAAAAAATTGTAATAAACTTGATATATTTATAATCAGTTTTAACTTATTTAAATTTGGAGACAAGTACATATACAGATTTGTAAACCCTGATTTTCATTATCGATATTTTTAAAGTTAACAAGGGAGCAAATACGGTAGCACATCATTCAATTTTAGATAAGTTTAATAATTTATACAGAAATTATGTATCTTCTATTGTTCTCGAGCTGTTTCTTTTTCACTCATTTTGAAAATACATCATTTTGTTTATTTTGCCATACAGATGCCCGAATTTCGAAGCACATAATTGGGATTTCGGTTAACTTCTGAGATTCGAAGTCGCTTAAATTAGAGAAAAGTTTCCCCGTTAGTAGACAATTCTAAAGATGTTTTTTCTCCAAAAACGCACTGATAAATACAAAAAAAAATAATGATTTTTATTTATACTTAAGTATAATAAATTGCAATTTATTTTGCAATTCTTTAGGGTACTTTTATATTCTTTTTCGAATGGAGATGCTCATATTTTCTTTGCCACTATTGGATTTCGAGATATGATATTAAAGTTATAATTATAGAAAGTTACTCCATTGAAAAGAGATTTTTTTTAACTTTTCAACGATGTATAATTTATTTATGTTCATTTCTTTCAAACATCATAAATTTAACAATTATTGAATTTATAGTGCTACGAACAATAATTGTGCAGTGAAACAAATGAAAACAAAATTATAGATTATAATTTGTTTAGTGTCTTGTCATAGCTAATTTTTGAATTAATTTCACAAAATTTATTACAGTCATTTAAATTTTAACATATTTATGTGACTGACATAGTGTGGTGCACTCTTCACGCGAGCAATGCGTGACCGTGAGGTGAAGCCTGGTAAACGCCTGGACCGTACAAATATGTCATCATCATTACCGAAATCTATGTACAAAGCAGATTGGCACACCCAGCAATGGGTAATATGTCGTGATGGGAACTGGATTAAGTTCCTTTCCATATAATTATTGATCTATTTACTATTTTCGTTTCAAATGTTACTATTATTATTTGAAATAATTAGTTTGTTGACAGTGACATACATCTGTCAGTTACATACATTTGAGATCTGAACTGTGTAACCATCGAGTTGTGTTTAAAGCGTAGGCTCCGGGATTTAAATTATAGATAATTTTATCCATAAATATATACAAAAAAGTACTAATTCAAACATATACGCACACACACATACACACAGACATCATCGTGAAAATGTTAAAATTGGATTCTAGGGACCTTAAAACGTAGTAATTTACCAAAATCTCGATATGCGATTTTTAGCATGATGCCTATACTTCCCTTGCCAAGGGTAGCGAGAGGTAAAAATAAACTTAAAAATAAACAGATGAAAAACCAGTAGTATTCTTCACGTAAGTATGGCATTACGCAATAAAAAGTGTATGATACTTGACGACATACGTAATTGTAATAGTTTCTTTTTGCCACAGAGGTAATGCATCGGTTCATAAGGCGACATACATCGTAACTAAAAAATTTGGAACTGTCAATAAAGTTCGTATACACTGGCGTATACTTTAGCGTTTTTGTGTTTCGTGTTGATCTACGTGCTTTATGAATACGTAATAACAAAGAAAAACTATCGAAAAGAGCTAGAATATTAGTCTTGTCTAGACGGATACGATCAACTGGATGAGGGCTACTGGACGATGGATAACTGGGCGCCACTACATCTGGACGATGGTCAACTGAGCGTCGAGACATCTGGGCGATAAAATAATAGATGTGTAGAAATAAAAAAATGTGCGATAGGTTAGTTAGAAAAATTAGCTCGTGCAAAATTTTTTGAAGTTTATGTCGGCCAGACGAACATTTGATTAAACCGGAAGTGAATTTGTTTGACCATTGCTCAATGTGAATTGCCCAGCTGTCGCGTGTGCGTTTTTTGATGCAAAATAAAATAGTTTCCTAGTCGGTGTTAGCACAGACTATAGAACGAATTGAACTACCTACTCTATAAACGAATCATTATTGCCCAATGCCATTCTTACGTGAAGAATACTATAACTGAAGATTTCATTTTTTTTGTCATAACTGTTGTATTTATCATACAAATTTAATAATTATGAATTTTGCTGTGTAATACAAATGAACATAGATAAGTTATACGGGTTGTGTAGCCATATAAGCACACAGTAGATAGACAAGGTGCTTTATTCCGTTTCAAAATATCTTCCACAAATATTGATACTTTGCATTTGTTCAAACCACTTGTTAATAATAATAATAATAATAATCTTTATTTGTATTACAACTTTACATTGATATTAATGGGGATGAGACGACTTTTCCTTTATATTTTGTAACATTTCGTTTGTTCACGTTGTAATGATGACGATGAGATGATGAAAGGGACATACACAAACATCCATACCTTAACCGGGATTCGAACTCGGGACCCTTCGGTTGTAAGCCGGCTACGTTGCCCACTGCACTACCGGGGTCGGTACCAATTGTTAAAACAGTTATTCCATTCTTCAGTGAAAATCGCCATTTTAAAGGCATCGATCGCTTCTTGCGGGTACTAGAACCGTTGACCACGCAGTACATTCTTAATCCTTGAGAACGTAAAAAACTCGTCGGGACTGTACCGAGGACGGTCTAATAATTCGACATTTTGCTGCTCTAAAAACTCAGTTGTTTTACAGGAATTACTTCTGGCAGACAAACGATTGTATACCTATTGGCATTAACCGTTATTTGATCTTGTAAAGGGAACGGATAACTTTTGTTAAATTCTTCTCTCCTTGAAACACCCAAACAGTGGATTAACGTTTATTTTCTGGAATAAATAAATGATTCGTCACCACTGACGATGCTGTAAACGTTTTTGAACTTCCTTTATTGAACCGTCTCAAAGATTTTCGGCACTAATTTACGCGAGCCGCCTTTTGTTCTTCATATAAAACATGCAGGATCCATCGGGAAACTAACTTTCTCACATCCAACTCATTATACAGGATCTTTTGAATCGTGGTCTTTGAAATGCCTATGGATGTCCCAATCTCGCAATACGTGACATGTCGATTCTTCTTGATCAACTGATCAACAAAAACAAAAACCAACTCGGCGAGACACTGATGTTGTCCTTTCCGAAAATTGTAAAAAATTATTGCGCGAAAATTTTCTCTACTCAATTCCATATTTTCAGACGACTTATAAACTATAAATATTCACTGTGACTAAATCACTTTCCGTATCTTGATGAAACTTTGGATTAAGGTTGACTAAATATTGAGGTTAATTTTCACTCTTGACGTTTCATTACGAGCGGCTATATGCAAAACTAATAAGACAACCCTAGTACATCGTTGAAAATCTAAAATAAATCCATTTTCAAAGGTGGAACTTAATAAATACAACTTTCACATGTTGAAATCATTTGCTACCGCTGATTATGAAACTAAACAATAAATAAAATGGAACACAGATCCTGAAAAACTCTGGCTTTAATTAAATAATTGTATTACAAAACTCTACAAATTTACAAAACATGATATATATAAAACAAGTAACTTTTCAGAAACGATGGTATTTATCTGACATATCTGGTGTGTACGATATTACTTTTTGACATTTTAAAATAATACCAGTTTTCCATACATAAAGTATATTTATTAATTACTTTTCGGCAGAATTTTAATAAATAAATATACCTACCATTACGGGTTTGTACATCACTACTCGATGCTACGTGTGTTACTCAGATTACACCATAATATATTATTTTTGTATTTTTTGCATTTTTGCAATGTGGGTAATTGTACAAGACTAGTTATTGGTGACTCTCTGATTTTTCTAAATAAACGTTAACATAACCCAACCTAACACACAATTGTGTAATTCTATGTATCTATTATTAACCTATTATTAACTTAACCTAACCTAACCCAATCTAACGCACAATTGTGTAATTCTATGCATCCATTATTTTATCGCCCAGTTGTCGCGGTGCCCATATGCCCATAGCCTAGTAGCCCTCGTCTAGTTGACCGTGTCCTAATTTGGGTAGCTCCACAGTTACATAGATCAGATAGATCCTCCAGAATGCCCCATCTGGAAAGTTTGTCCTTTGTTTTGCACACGGCTTCGCAGGTTTTCTGCAGACAGCATCCATATTTTATCTTTCCAGATATGAAGTCTGTAGGACCTATACGGTATTCAGCGCATTTGTGGAAATCAAGAACCTTTTTCTGTTCAAACCTCTGGCATAGTTTTCATGTTGAGTAATCGTATCTACTCTCTAGTATGGATACGTGTAAATTACGTCAATTTAGAAAGTTTTGCAATATACTTTACGGTACTTCAGAAACAAAAAAATAATTATTATCGTATCTTTTTAGTTGCAATTTTTGTCTTGTGTATGTAGTTATTAACATTACCTCTTCATATTTTTATGTAATATTATTCTGTAATTGGGATATAAGTGTCCTGTTGAATAATAAATAATTATTAGTGTGCTTTACTTCTTACCTACACTAATTATTATACTGCATACTGAAATAGAGCATTACATCAAAATGAATAAATAATTAATTCTGAAAAAAATCGTAAAGTTTTGTTTCTTTCAGGTCGTTCATTCCGTCTTTGAACGCTAGTCGCTGAAGTATTATACATCCAACAGTTGCAGTCTCAGACAGAAATGATTATCAGATCACGCCACTTCAGGGGTGGAAACCTCGGTGGAAACTAAATCAAAATTTGATGGGTTTTTTCCAAAAATCATACGCGCTTGTTGTTGTTTTCGGAGAAATTTTATCCACCAGTTACGATTATACAGTTTTTCGGATTACGGATTTCTTCCCGATGTTCGGATTAACGTGGGTTCGGTTTGAAGGGTCTCTACTGTACTTGTATAGTAAACATTATAATAAATTGCGATATTAATTACAAGTACCGCACATGGACAATAAACTATTGCCGTGATAAAATAAATATTAATTTTATTTTTCAGCACGTATATTTTACTTGTAAAAAGTTTATTTATATTTTTGCAAACAACAAAGTTTTCCGCCCGTATAAGTGCAGAGTATATTTCTCTGCTAATTTAAGCTATAGAGTTAGAGTAGAGAAATACTTTCCTTGATGTCTGTAAAGCTGAGAATTAGTTGCAGAGAAAGCGCAATTGTTTTACTCTGCCGGATACATATGATATAGTGCATATTATGTCAACTTTCAAATATCTCAGTAGTTTACATTCAAACTAGTTCAAGTGCCATGTATAGAAGTACATACTTACATTTGCTTTAATTTCAATTAAAACTTTACCAACTTCTATCGAAAACACTTTAATGAATTTATATTAATAAATCTCACTAATTGAAATATATTACGTGGAATATGTAAATATGAAACTTATATTTATAAGTATCTAATTTCATTGTTACTTTTTATAAATTACTTCTTAAAAAAACAGTATATTTTATTGGTTTAGTAATAAAATTAACATTTAAACGTTTATTTGTATATCAAATATTCACTTAATTATTTGTTAATTACTAGAACATAAACATATCATTATTGACTTTTTTTCTTAGTGTTCGATGAGGTACTCGTATGTGTCATTTATATTTCATTTTTTACAAGGTAGACAAAAAATATCTATTTTTTTTAAATCAATTAATTATTTATAATTTACGAAGATTTGGAGAAGGGGTATAGTAACGTCAATATGGCTCGAGCGTGGTAGACAAAGACAGGTAATATATGTATATACAGGGTGGAAACGAACATTATGTCATAAATTTAAGGGTGAGTAGTATGACATGTGTAGATTACGAAACTGAAAGATTTTTTTTAAAATTCGAAAAACGAAAATTCGACTTTTCTTAAGGAAACTTTTTTTTACTGCTGTTTTAATTCATATTTCATTAGAAATATGGTTATCAAAAATACATTCAAAATTAGTTGTATAAGATATTATTCTTAATAATTAAATTAAATAGCATTTTTAACGAGAATAATTCTGTAATAGATAAAATAATGCAAATGCGCTGCCAGTGGTCCAGTGGTACCAAAAATGTTGGTTTCATGAAAACTACCCTTAAATATGCGAATTTTTAAAAAATTCTTTCTGTTTCGTAATCTACACATGTCATACTACTCACCCTTACATTTATGACATTAAGTTCGTTTCCACCCTGTATATATATATACACTTCATATATTTCATTACCGTCCTATTACTCATTTCTGTAGAGGTTAATTTTTATTATATCATACATCAGTTTATTTCAATTATTGTCACATTCCTCGTTATTATAATTAATTCCCTGACTTTTAATGAGTCGACTCCTATATGAAGCATGACCACCGGTTTCGTTGACCGAATTTTACTTGTATTTAGTGGTGTGAGTAGTCAACCCGCAGCCTACAATGGACCGACGGCTTATAGTGACCTTGCAATCAATTTCAATATTATTAACCTCAGTTTCACTTCAATATTTTTAGTAAATAATAGTGAGTAAAGGATAATGCTGAAACATATTTATGTATATGTACATAATTACTAGCTGCCATTTTAACTCGGGCCTCCATATTTTCTTGTCAAGTCCAACAAAGTCACATGACTGCTCGCGCCCTATACATTTCTCATGTCTTTTCGTTATGTTTAGATTATTTTTAAAATTAAAATTTATTTTTTGAGGAAGTTTTCTCCTATACTTCTAAAATGTTCCAATATCTTCCAATTTCTTGACGGGATTTCAGATGGGTATATGTATATAGCTATAATTTTAAATATTTAATTGTTATTATTGTTATACAACAAGAAATAGTAAACTTAACAATATCTCAGAAAAATTCTTCAATAATACCAGTTAAACTTCTTCATTTAACGTAAAAGTATAATTTGACGTTTTACTACTTTGTTGCCAAAAAAACATTCTAAGATTTAGTTTCAACTAAAATCTATATAAAACCATATTCGTACTATGACAAATTTTGAATCGGTTATCCACTGTCATGTGTTTAGTTAAAATAGAATTAAGGTCAAGTTTTAGAATTGAGCTGCCAATACCGCCCAAACAGGTGTATGAACTACTGTTGGTTGTTGACAATGTCATTTTTCTGTTATTTACAAATATCTGATGGTTACTATAGAGTTGTTTAGGATCTGAAATTTATTACAACTGATTATTTTATATATTACTTCCTTATTTCAATATATAGAAGATATAATAAATTTTTAAAATGTATCGAATAGAGAATTTTACGTTATTTAATAATAATAATAATAATAATAATAATAAATTGCAAAAAAATAATATTTAGAATTTTTTTTAAGATACTACCACTTCCGGTTTGCAATTGGTACCAAAACCTATTCAACTCTTCCCATTAATGTTAGATCCGCAGTCAAAAAGGTCTTTAATCTTATAAAATTTGAGAAATCGTGTCTCCAACAACCTCACACACATACATTCACACACACACACACACACAGACATCATTGTAAAAAATTGGATTCTATGGACTTTAAATCTTGCTTATTCAATAAAATCTAGATATGCGATTTTTAGCATGAATCCAATACCTCTCTTAGCGAGAGGTAAAAATCTGATGTGACCAACTCAATACCTCCCGCCATTTAATTTTTATTAATTTAAATACATACATATATCTATCTAAACGAACTAATTGCATACTCGGCAATATAACGCAATAGCTGATATTGATATAAAACGTCAATTTGAACGTGACAGTTATGAAACCATATTTTGCACACCAATCAAACTGTTACATTATTAATTTCAAATGATTATATTTTTGACAGTGACATTTATCTGTAGTTACATACATTTGAAATATGAACTGTGTAACTAAGAAATTATGTTTATCTTTAAAACATAGACAATGATTATTTTATTGATTTATCTATAAAATATATAGAAAAATTATTAATGCATGCCTATAAAAAATTCAATAATCTTTCATTTTTATAATAACAAATCACGAAGAAATGACATTTAAAGGTATATTTGGAAGAAAAACTATTTTGAGCTTCATGTAAAGTGCGATTTCTGGTTAACTGAATTATACCAAAATCTAATGGCTTCCTTCTATATTAGAATAAGGTCGAAATACAAGGTTTCAAAACTTTCCGAACCTAAAGGTGACGGAAGGTAAAAAAAATATGTGAAAAAAACGGTGTTGACGACACCATATCCCTGTTTGTTTAGTAATTTTTTATAGTTCTGTAAGAGTCCAAAACTATTTTTTAGTGCGTTAGAGAGATATTATATATATATATATATATATATATATATATATATATATATATATATATATATATATATATATACGGCATTACACCTAATAAAAACTGATCTAATTATACGAACTATACGCTGACCATAATGACAAATTTGTTGTCATATTATTCCATGTACAGCAGCGTCGGAAAAAACGTTAAGTAGTATTTTTTAATTAGGATTAACTCCATAAAATTTTCCGGTAATAAATGAACTTTCTTAACAGACTGCTCGTCAAATTTTTAGAGTAAACAACCGCGAGCAACATTTGTTGATCTTTTTAAGCTGTGCGCAGTTTTAAAACATCGTTATAGCTTCATAAGAAACTGAAACGTTTATTGTCTAAAATGTAAGAGTTTAAAGTTAAATGTACTGAAAAATATTAGCGAGATATTTTGCTGGTACAGTGGAGGGTTAAAACATTGAAGTATTTATTTTCGGATCATATATTTCATGCTTTAGATGTCAACGTTCACTGTGGGTTCTTATAAGCCTTAGAACCCGGGGTTTTAATTTATCATGCTACTCAAAGCGAACATGATAACACAATTAGTTTTTCCTGGCTTAAGAACAACCCTGAATATTGCTCTGCACTATACAGGTGCATGTTTGTGTTTGTCGTGGAAATACTCACGTTTTTGTGAATTTACAATAAAGTACCTTGTTTTGTGGTGTACAACTTTTCAGCCCTAATGAAACTTGTTTTCAAAACATTGATAGCCTTGTTTGTCACACATATCCTAAATGAAATGCACTTCCTTTTTGCTGCGTTTTTTATGAAAGAGTAAAACAATTTTCTGTGCTTTACAACAGATTTTTTTTAAATTTATAATGCTTTCTTAAAGTATCAACAACATATATGAACTAAGTTAAACAAGTAACATTTTGAAAAATTTTAAAAAAACATTTTCATAATTTTTTTTTAGTACTTTGGGGGGTATAAATTGTATGAATATAACCTTAAATTTGATTAGGAAAAATTTCTGTATAAATGATTTGAAAATTATATGTTTGTGATCTATTTGCTTGGGCAATAAGATAATAATTTATTATGTAAAATTAATTTGTATTTTATAGTAACAAATTGTTTTATTTGTGAATGTAAAAAATATATTCAAAAACTTAAAATATTGTTATATTCAAATGGTTTTAGCTAAAATTTCTTTCTCGTAATTTGACACATTCACATTCTATCGTTAAAATTAAAGCAAGTGCAAAATAAACAAAAATTTAACATGATTTAATTTTTTACATCTTACCTCATTTTCATCATACAGAGGTACAATAAAAAAATTGATGATGTACATAATTCGCATGATGAATGGCTTGAAAATATCTAATGTTATGTTTTTTTTTATTACAGGTAACGCACCTTATCTTCTAAGACATATTTTTACATTCATTTTGACAAGGTAAGATTTACATTAATTAAATTTATTACATTATAATTCTTGAAATATTGACGTTGAAGCCATAACTTTTTTTATTTTATTTTAACAGAACGAAAGATAAAGTAGGCTTGTCAGGAGCAAAACAAAATATTACTTTACATTCAAATGTTTTTTCACATGTATATTTCTTTTTGAATTATTTTGAAAGCAATATATAATATATCGTAACAAATGCAAAATTTATAATTTATTATAATTTTTTTGTTATAAATTCCTTCTGAATATACTCCTCTTAGTTTTATAACAAATTATGAATCAAATTTGTAAATATGGAGTACAGTAGTGTTCACAATAATTTAGCTGTGAAGTCAAATTATCTGTTTAGGAGTAGTTTTTTTTACATTTCTCTGGAAATCATACATTTTGTTAAGTGTTATCGGGTTATATCTATTTTCAAATCAAAATTTATAACAAGGTAGGTACGCGAGATAAAAAAATTCGAGTTTTGTATTCTACCGTGAAATAATTCTAGCGCAATTGTACTTCTTTTTTCTGAGTTCCCATTGCTTTTAAAAAACTGTGCAACGGAGAACAAATTTTCATTTCTCTCCAGCGAAACAAGATGTAAATATGGAAATTTATGTTAAATATTAACAGTTAACTGATTTTATAATGTGAAAGCAAATGCCATTTACGGTAGTGTGTTATGGTTAGTTATTTTCCTCACGTCCACTTAAGGAACATATTATTTCCACACGATTATCTAGGTGCGAAAATTGACAATATCGTTCATGCAACAGAAAAATCCTAATGTACTCTAGTGTGATATTATAATTTAGAGGAGTGTTGCCAACTGACCGATAATTTGGGCTTGACTTTTATGAGAAATCGATAAATATCAAATTATGTAAATAAATAATATGGGTGTTAATCTGCAAGTATAACCTTCTTTTTTACAATAATTATGGTCGGTGCAATAAGTTCACATTTATGTCATACTGATTTGTAAAGCTATGTTTTTTGAACGATTTATAAAACAAAAAGTGAAACAT
This sequence comes from Harpalus rufipes, assembly GCA_951394225.1. NCBI lineage: Eukaryota > Metazoa > Arthropoda > Insecta > Coleoptera > Carabidae > Harpalus > Harpalus rufipes. The sequence continues at coordinate 21,279,602 of OX596280.1, forward strand.
TAAAGTTCTAGAACTTTAAAATGAAATTTTAAAGTTCTAGGACTTTAAAATTTTACCTGCACACTGAATCCTTTATTTATGCGGCATCTAAAATATTTCGAGGAATATATTTTTCAACAATTATAGCGAATAAGAATGTTAACGAAACTACAAAAATTCAGTTTCAATCTATCAATATTTCATAATTTAATAACGATTCGTCTATAGAATGTACACCACCGAGTGTCGTGCAGGTGACAACTAATTTTGAAGTTAAAAATATATTAAATTGTGTCGTTTTTGTTGTGAGAAAAATAGTGTACAAAACTCGCTACTAAGAGGTTTTCATACACTCGTGCGATTGCTGCGCTCGAATCACACCCGTTATGAAATACCTTCTTTCTTTATCCGTTGTGTAAATAAAGATTTTATTGCTATTATGTTCTATCAATGACATAATTGATTGGTTATTTTGAATCCCTAATAATACATATTATATTTATATTTGCGATTCTAGATTAATTCGGGTAAATATTATCTTTTTCAAACGACTTTATAAATTATGTTTAATATAGTTTTAGCCATTTTTGTAGTTTTGCATTGTCCACTTGCAAATGATTTGCCATAGTTCTTTCAGTATCTGATTGATTGCCTCTTTTACTTAATTAATCCTGGGCCTCATCTATCTTACGGTGCAGAGGTGTTGACATAGAATTTTCTCCATGTCTTTCTGTGTTACGCCTTTCTTTCTGCTTGTTTCCAATTTATATTTCTTTTTTGTAGCACTTTTTCCATTTCATTGTTCCAGATTTTCTTTGGTCTGCCCCTTAGGCGCTTTTTGACAACCCCTGATTTCCATATCTTCTTCGCCATTCTTTACTCATGCATCCGCATCATGTGTCCAAACCACTCTAACTGTCTCTTTTATATTTTATCTAGCACAGGTTTATTACACGTTTTGTGCACGTTTTCGGTCTCTTTTAGTTACTCCTATCACCGCTCGAAGATAACGCATCTCACACGCTTGAATATTGCTTGTATTATTGTCACTTAAAGTCCCCGTTTCACAGCCATAGGTTAGCACCGGCACATACACCTTATTAAATATTCTAATTTTTCTGTCTTTATTCACCTTTTTTGCATAAAGGCTTTGTTGAGTGCGTAGTGTAAAAAATTCATGCAGTTGTAAATATAAAAATAAATAAATATATCATTACGGCATATTACCCATTGATGGGTGTGCCAATCTGCTTTGTTCACACATTTTATGCAAATGTACTAAAGTAAATTAGAGTGGCAAATGCATTTATGCAATTATTTAATATTTGTAAGGTAAGAATAATTATTTTCATGTAATTGAAATTATTTTCTTCTTAATTATTTTATTAAGTATATCTCTGCTCCATAGATATTACCTTTGAATATATAATACATTTAAGAACGGCAACGCATATGGCCTATCAAGATACTATATCTGTCTCTTTTTATTCACAAAATTATTATAGATAGCTAGTGACTCCTACCACAAAACTATGAACTACGGTAAATCGTGCTGACAGCATTGCCAGATACTATTTGTTAGAGGTATTCAATAATCAATAATTCAAAAATATTGTTTCATAATAACCAGATAATATATTTTGAATCTTCAATGTACATGTATATTTGTTTTACAGTAGCAAACTTAAAAACCTTTATAAAATCTTAACTTGCTGTTCTAGCTACGTGGCAACACTGTGCAACATCCACCTATTATGTATTTTTTGAACTAACTCAGAAATAATTCGTATACGGAAGGATAGATGGCACCTTCTCTCGAAATATTTAATCTAAATACATTAAGTTGCCGTTCTTATATATATTATATATTCAAAGATATTACCCAATTATACAGAGCGAGTCTGGGAAGACGCCCCCCCCCCCCCTTTAACTTTTTTATTATAAGTAATAGAAAAAATGGCTATATAAAAGTTTTATTATTTTAAATATATTATTTTACGGCAGATGTAGATATTTTTTATAAAGTCAGGTGTACAAGATATGACTATCAGCTTTTATTTTTTGAATAGCAACCTATAACTATTTTACTAAAATATAAACCACCATTTTTTTTCCTCTGTTCAACTATGTTTTAGTTTTTATTAATATATTTGAAAAAATTCGAGGAAAACAAGATGTGAAAATAAACAACATTTAACAATGTTAATATCAACAAAGTATACATTTGTTTGTTACTAAGTAATTATTACTTACTTATTATTTATTATTATATCTATTTATTTATTATTTATTTTCACATAGCCGCCTAGAATATTTGAATAAAAATTATTTCTCATATATCTCAATTATATTATTTTTCTCGATTTTTTTCAAATGCATAAATAAAAACTAATATATCGTTGAAAAGACAAACAAATTACGATTTATATTTTAGTAAAATAATTATAGGTTGCTATTTAAAAAATAAAAGTTAATAGTTATATCTTGTAAAACTGATTTTATAAAATATATCTATATCTGCCATCAAATACGAGTAGTATATTTAAAATAATAAAAAAAATACATGAGCCATTTTTTCTATTACTTATAATAAAAAAGTTAAAGGGTGGGGGCGTCTTCCCCAACTCACCTGTATATCGATCTAATGCACATGTGGGTAAATCATTTTAAATTAAAATTTAAACTATCCCTGTACACCGTAGCTTAATTAATTTTCATTAATTTAAAATACAAAGCTCACGTATGCCCTTTAACTATTCGTTGCTGCAAAAAATAACCACTACACGTCCCATTAGTTTTCTGTCATCACAGCATCAAAAAAACTATCATTTGATGAGCTTGCTCCATTATCCATGCTCCATACACATTCAATGGAGCACACAGCGATAGCTCTCCTCAAAGCTCTTCTAAAGCTCATCTCTAAAGCTCTGTCACTCGATGTTTGCATAGTGCAAACAACTGCACCCATGTGTCTTTTTCCTGTCACAGCTTAACAAGCCCCGTGATGAATACTCTCAGTGATTGATTGATAGATTCACATGTGTGAGTTTAAAGCTCACCTGTAATTTATGAACGCATAAAGCTCTCATGTCAATGCAGGATGTAAGGAAAGCGAAAGCTCCATGGATGAAAAAATACGGAGGTGGACTGGTACTTTATAATGGAAAGATAAATTTTAAAGCTGTTTTTAGGTTATGAATACTTTGGGATTTAGTGATTGACAAGTGGTTTACTAGGGTTTCTTATACAATGCAAACAATTCGTCTTGATAATGGTTTCTGTGAAAAAACATATTCATTAATTATAAAATGCTGCTTTTCAACATGAAAAGTTAAAGCTCTGTATATTTTAGCTTAATTTTTTTATAAACACTCCAAAATATGAAAAGGAAGCATCAAGTATTATACAAGGATTAAATGCAATTATCATTATTATCAGGAATCGGTATTCTAATATTCATGATATTTGTAATTGTAATTAATAATTGTTTCTTTTCATTGTGTTTATCACTTCTTGACATTAATGTACTATTTCTTATTGCGTGGATTAGGTGGAAGAGCAGCTTTTGCTCCATCTACATATTATTATTGTGTCTCTAAATTACATTAATGCGTAGTTTTACATTGAATAAGAACAAAATTTATTTTTGTAAATAAAATATATGAATAAAACTTTAAATTCAATTTCATATATAACTGCTCCCATTTCTTAGTGGTAGCATGGATTTGGCATAAAAAGGAAAGAGTATAAGTAAATAATTTATTTTTAATGAATAATTGGACATTACTTTTTAGGGCAATAATAATATATAGTATTCTTATTTTCTCTTATTTTTTTTAAATTTTGAATTTTTTGAAATAGTGAATCACATTTATCGTTTGTTTATTTGTAGTAATAAATTGTTAGTATCAATAAAAAAAGAAAATGTTCATATTTTATATTGAAGAATAAATTTTATATATTTATAGAGATTTGAATATTAAATGTTCTATATGTCATCATTACCGAAATCTGTGTAGAAAGCAGATTGGCACACCCAGCAATGGGTAATATGCCGTGATGATATATTTATTTATTTTATTTATGTTCTATATTTTACACCGTCAACATCAATTTGTGTGACATTTCCATTGATTTCAAATAACGTATATAATAACGTATATTTATTTTAAATTGCATTCTGTTTCAAAAAGTATATTCTGTTAATGCTTAGTGAAAATTGTATTTTCATTTATTAATATATTGTTGACCTTTTTTATTCTATTGAACTATAAATGTATTTATAGTGTACTAGTATATGTGCATATTTTATTAGTCATTATCAATTCCTGTCACACATCTCATCTAAATATATTTTTTCTGATAATCCATAACATTTTCATTATGTACTGACAACTTGTTACAATAATGAATGATCTCGTGTAATGCATTAAAACACTCGTCCATATTTTTATTATAATATATGGAGTGCGGACGCATTTTACTATATTTTCTACATATTTCGAAATAACGAGATTGTGTTCAGTTCTGCATGAAGCCACGACAGTGATGGATGATGTATCACAGTAATATTTTTATTAGAAACTCGCTGCATTTCTTTTTCACCAGCTCTTACACTATATAGAAGATAAGATAAACGGCACGGCTATTTATACGCAAATAGTGTTTTTTTTTTAAGATAATAGAAATAAAGATGCCAATAGTACGACCATTCATATACAAATAGAATATATTACATATTATGGATCTATACAAGACGTCTAGCCTAACATTTAAAAATCTTATGATACCATATGTTTATGTTGTAGCAAAATTGTAAAATTCGTCTTTTTATAAAACGCCTTCAAATTGATAAATCTTAGTTGACTGCGATATTTTACAAACGGACTAGACAGCCTACGACAACATTGTAAAATGAATTTTTGGACAGATTCGCTTTCAATTTCTCTAAACATACCTTAACCTAAGGCAAAAAAACTCAGATCTGGAAAACTTGGGCTGAGTTTTGTGCGTTAAATTAGACTACGTTAAAATATAAATTTCGAGAAATATCCAAAATAATTAAACCAAGACTATGTCATTCTACAAAGTCAATGAAGATTTGACAATTGGCCGAATTTTATAAAATGACTAGGCGGTTGTTCAAAACTTACGTTGTTATAATCAGTCACTGTAGAGTATCCTTGCTTAATATTAATAGCATGGACGAATACGTACTTTTATTTAAGTGTCAAATATAATTAAATTTTAAATTGTTCCTAAATAACTTCTACTAAAATTGCTATAAATATTGATGCAAAACAGCCCAGTATATGTGTATATCTATTTCTTGTAGATTCGGCATTCTTCCCATAATGTCGTAAATTCTATTTAGTTCCGATGCATGTTGTTCACCTACAAACAAGGTTAAATCATGGTTACCGCTAAACGAATAACGTGAAAAATGTACGAACGCATACGTTGAGCTGAAATTGAGTTTTATGTTAACATTTTACGATTTTTAAGAATACTACATACCCGTTTTTGTTTGTTACAAATTTGGCTCCAAGTTTAGGTATGTATTACATTACACATATGATAGATAAAAAAACCAAAATATATTGTATTAAATTAGCCCACATGAATGTATTCCTTATGTTCTTTATTAAATAATGTAATTATAAATACAATAGGTATTTTTTGCTATCTACATTATCTGAACTAATAATCATCCTCGTTATTTAAATTGCGCGTAATATGAAAGCAAATAAATTTATATGGGTTGAGAATTGTTAAAATCAGCATATAACGCGCACCCGAAAATTTCAACCAGTTTTTTTAGAGTTAAAATTGTGCGTTGCTGTAATGTACGGTATATACTATTTAAATATGTTTAACTATCCTTTTCATTTAAATGATGAATATTTTTTCAGACATTTTTGTTACAAATTATGCTTTCACATAAATTAAAAACAATGTTACAAACACCATTTTTGTAAAAGCTATCAGCGTAACCATGATATTTAGTACACACGTATGTATACATATGCAGGAAATTTAGACCTCATTTTTGTCTGGTTAAGGATGTAAATGATTTTATAATTAATATACAATTCGAAGGGAGATCTACAAAACCATATATTTATTTACATAAATAGTTTAATATCATAATTATGAAACGTAAATTTTAATCCAATTTTGTACTGGTCGTCGACAAATTGGACATAAGCCACGTACATTGTTTACGCACTGTTCACATGCACACAAATGTCCACAGGGAGTACAAGCCTGGTTTCGATCATTTTCCAGACATATAGCACATTTGTCCTTGAAAAGAAAAAGTTAAATTAATGCAGATTATATATGAGTTTTAAACTGTGTAGCTATAATACGTACGTCATTTGTCGGTGGAGGAGCATTTGACAGTTGTTGTTCCAAATCTAAAAGATTGAGAAGATTTTCGTAACAACTTTTACAAATATTAAATTCGTCCAAATTTTTTTGCGACGGCGTTTACATTTAAATATGTAATAGTATATTTAGCATTAAAAGCCATAATTATATTTAGAACTAAATTGTTTTAGTTTTGAGTTTAGCTCTTGTGATAGAAATTTACATAGTCGTAAAAAGCCCATTTATGTAAATATGTATTACTTTTATCCTTTATTAAAACTAGCTCAAATTTAAGCAGTGCTTAGTGATCACTGAACTCATAATACATTGTTATAAATATATGACAAAAATAAGAGCTAAATGATCAAGAATATGTTAAATATATTTATTTTAAATAACATCTGTGTCTCGTGCCGGAATAACAAACTCATGAAAACCACCCGAAACATTTGAATTTTAGTTTATGGTTTGAAAACGATTATACATAATTAGAATTATAAAACTTGAGAGTGTATTATTTTAAATAAGAACGTTATTTTGTAATTCCTTCAAATATTTCGCCATAATCAGAATAGCTACCAATAATAATTAAATAAAAATAATGAAAACTATTTTCTCAGCATTATTTCTTAATTTAAATATGTCAATTTTAAAGAAATATTGTACTATAATCAAATTCGATAAAATACACGGTTTTCGAGGGCCTGAGTGTCTGGCCGCCAATCTGGGGTACCGACTTCTATACCGATCGACGCCAAATATTTCGAATTTTAAATGGCACAAAATTGACCCATGTGATGCACTCTCCACACCACCAATGAGTGCCCGTGAAGTGAAGCCTGGTAAACGCCCGCACGGTACAAATATATCATTATCATTACCGAAATATGTGTACAAAGCAGATTGGCACACCCAGCAATGGGTAATATGCCGTAATGATATATTTATATTCTATTTTATTTATTAAAGTTATTGGTCATTTAACCGATTTTATAAATACAATTTAAAGAATAATAATAAAGTATGTACTCGTAATTAGAAATATTTAATAATATAAAATAAATTTAAATCAGGTAAACAGAATATTAAATCATGGCACTCTTGATTGATGATAATTTTTAAAAAGATGTTTTATATATCTGAATCAATAAAAAGCAAAATATTTTTTCTTTGAAATTGATAAGCAGTAAATCCTTAACCCTAAAAAAACTTACTATTTTTATTATCACGCTATACAAAGTGTGTTGCGAAAAATGAAGAAATTCACAATATAATGTTCTCAGACAAAATTTTATAAAAATTTGAAAAGTAATATAAATTGAATCTATTTTGTAAGAAATTTTCTATAAAAAATCTTCTAAAAGATATATACTTGAAGTATCGTCATATTAACTAAACCATATTCATACATCAGCTGCTTATGATAACATTACACATATTTGATTGTCTTCTAGTCAAAAAATAATGTTTAAAAATATGTTCCCCTGTTATAATTTATCCGAAAAAAGTAAATACAGAAATATATTTACCTTGATTTTGATTTAGAAGCCCTTCAATCTCTTGGTGCAGGTTGGCAATCACTTCTAGTTGCTCATTTCTAAGAAAAATGTCTGTCTCCTGTTGCTGTTGATGCTCGACATGCAAGAAACGAACGGTCCCCTCGAGGTTCAATAGTTGATTTCTTAGGGAACATATAGTTTGTTTATCTTGATCTTGTATTATTACTAACGATCTAGCAGATTCTTCCAGTTCATTGATTTGATTTCGTAGAGATGTGTTCATTTGTTCGTCTCTTTTGTGTTGATCAAGAAACATACGAGCGGTTTCTTCTTGTTGTTGAAGCTGATAATGTAATGAATTGATTGTCTTTGTTGTCTGTTGTTGTTGGGCAGTTAGAGAACGATTGGTTTCCTGTTCTTCTTCAAGATCAGTCTTAAGTAAATCATTGATCTGCTCTTTCTGCTGAAGCTGTTTTCTTAGGGTATTAATGGCTTGTTCGTTCTGTTCTTCTAGATTTGATAGATATATATATGTCTCTTTTTGTTGTTTGAGTTCATTTTTTAGTGCACAATTTGTCTGTTCTTGTTGTTGCTGCTGATCTTTTAGTGTATTAATGATTTGGTCCCCTTCTTGTTGTTGAGTCAAAAGAGAATATATGGTTTCCTTTTGCTTTTGAAATTCATCCTTAAATACAGAATTCATTTGTTCTTGTTGTTGCAGCTGTTCATTAAGTGAACGGATTGTTTGTTCCTTTTGTTTTTGTTCTTCGCAAGTAGAGCATATAATTTCCTCTTGTTTTTTGAGTTTATCATTTAATGAACAAATAGTCTGTTCTTCTTGTTGTAGCTGCTCTTTAAGTGCAGTGATGGATTGTTTGTCTTCTTGCTGTTGATCGGAAAAAAATTGTATAATGTTTTCATTTTGTTTGAGTTCATCCTTTGGCGAGTAATTAGTCTGCTTTTCAAATTGATGGTCTTGTAGAGAACAGATTGTTTTTTCTTGTTTTCTGACGTCGTCATTTTTATGTTGATTTAGTAATGGACAAATAGTTTCTTCTTCCTGTTGATTTTGCAAATTTAGCTCTTGTCGATTTTGCGGATCCTGTCTAACATGTACTTGTTGCGCATGTTGACTTTGAAGTAGGTAAATAATTTTCTCTTGCTGGTTCAACTGGTTCTGCAGTGAACTAATGTAATTGTTTATCTGAAAACAAAAATTACCTATGCATATGGCATAAGGAACTAGTATCTTCCAGATATTAATTGAGTATAATTATTATTTTAATTAAAATAAAACAACCTTTTAGTTTAAGTTCTGTTTATATTAATCAAAACCAACGGTTCTGCAGCATATACTGCCGCCTTCTTCAGGGCAAAACATAAATAATTAAAACAAAACCGGATTAAATTAACACCATAGATGGATTAGATTGAGCCAGCCTGAGAAATCATCAGTTGCAGGGCATGCTTTGGAGAAATACCACCAAATAAAATTTCAAGATACTGGAATTATGTCAAGATCTACACATTTTAACAACAGATTAATTAAATAAACCATTGAGATTCTTAGAACCAAGAATAATAATCTCAATCATTGTGACGGTTTAGTACTTAGTTCAGTATGGCTTCCTATATTAAAAATGTTATAAATATGTATAATCCCTGTATATTAGTAAAGTTAGAAAATTATATGTTGCTTCCAGTTCCTCTACATAAATCCAAAAGTAGAGAGAGAAGATGTGAGAAGTGTTCATTTAAAACGTAACATATCCAATATTTAGTTGTAAGATAAACGTAAAAAACTTAGGTTACTGTTTCTTTTAGTCAGTCAGTTTTAAAAGTTTATAAATTAATTTTTTTACATTTTTTTTATGAAACCATCTGAACTGAAAGCGATTTGTAGTTTTAGAAAGTCTTAATTGTTATTCGTTAAACCGTAATATTTTTGTTAATACTCTGTAATCAAGAGAGAAAAAAAACATTTTTAGGGTAAAAATCAAATATGGCTTCCATTTAAAAAAAAAGTTTGTGATATCTCGAAAATTTACCAATTGAAAAATTATTTTCGAACGCCATTGGTTAGATAATAAAAATGTCTAACGTCTTTTTATTTGAAACATTTTTCCCAATTACTGATAGTTTAGAAGTAATTTCAAAATGAAAATATCGATCAAATTCTGAGAATTTTTGGCAAAACGAAAACACATCTATGATGGCCCCTCAAAGGTGCTCCAGTTGTCCCATTAAACCGAAGTCGTATCTGTTATACTTTCCGAGATCCCAATGGTGGCCATCGAAATCCGGACACTCTATAGTCCAATTCTTGATTGCCACTGGTAGCCCATGTCATTCAACATAACATTCACATTCTTACCTACCCATGAAGTCTACGTGGCATCATAAATTTAAACAAATGTTATTTGGCTTACTTCCGTTGTTTTTTGTTATTATTTTCTTCACTCTTATACTTGAAAATGGATTCCGTATTATAAAAACGCGACAGCAGAATGATTTAAAGTATTGGTAATTTTAAATAAAGTAAATGTGTGGGCGTAGATGTAGAGATGAGGACATGGTACGAGTAATAAAAACGCAATTATTTTAAAAACTTTGATAGTATTTAACATAGTTTTAAGATCTATTTTTAGGCCCTAAGTCAAAGGGTATTTTTTTTTACTTAAGAAAGTTAAAAATATGGGCTCCATTCCACATATCCAACTTACAATGTAATTGCCAATTTGTAATTCAGTTCTATGAATCTACATAAATATTATTTTCAGTTAGACTAGCTAAAATGTATTACATTTTGGTTACAAAATAAATTTCAAAATAATTGTTAATGATGCATTTCTGATTTACATGCCAATTTCCAGGCTCTCGGCAATTGCTTAGTTTGTCTAGTGGTTAATCCGGGTCTGCCTAACATAGCGTCTAATTTGTTCACCAATTTGTGCTATTAATAGTGTTGAAATTATTGTATAAATGATATGACATTTTAAAAACGAATTAATAAAAAAAAGTACACTGTTTTTAATGGACATAGAAAATATCTTCTTATTATCAAATATCGAAAAAATGTTCAAAATTTATTTCGTTTTAAATACTTAATGTATAAGCAGCGAAGAAAGACGATTATGTAAAAAAATAAAAAAAATCTTGTCCAAGAATTCAATTGAAAAAGAAACAACACAGATTACATAAATTATAGTGCTTGGCATTAAATAATAATCATTTTTTTGTTAACTTATAGAGAGAGGAACCTCTACAAATTTAATGTCTCAGGTAGGTATCAAAAATTCTATAAATCAGATCTTATTTCCTACATTGCTTGAGAACTGTTTATTTCGTATTATAATTCTTTTATAAGAACAGGTGTGTAATAAATATAATTGTACTTACTAAGACATCAATTAATTTATTGAAAATATATCTAAAAAAATCCTTGAATTTGAGGAATAATGAGAATACATTAATAACTACAAGTATTGTGACCGCAATGGCAGTAATCATATTACGTATATTATTAATTTTCACTGTAAACCGCATCGAATAAAACTTTAAAACTGTATAAATATATATTAAAATTTCGTGTTATTGTTCAGTTATCTAATCTACAATATCTTATCTTATTTTTAAATTTTACACATAATTAGATATTCAGTCTTTTACATTTCATAACATTGCATATAGTTGATATCTTTCTTATATTAATAGATGATTAAAATACGAGTATTAAAAAGTGACCTCAATAACTCTCTGCACAACAGCTTTAGCATCTTTGTGGTCACATTGTCTTCCGTTCTTTGCTTTATCAAATTCGTTCGAAAAAGGACTGGATTTAGAGTTCTAACAATTTTCAAGGACTTTAACCAAATTATTATACATTTTCCGTTGGCTGATTTCAATTAATGTCATAAAATAAATTATTACTAAAAATATATGAAAAAATAATGTAATTGTCCACTCTCTTTCGGTAAATAAGGAATATGCTACGAATTTACCCTCCTAGTTGCCTTCTTATTTCACTTATGCACACAAGAATTGCGTCAATTTATTACAAGTTTATTTAAAAAGTATGTAGGTATATTGGTTCGTAATAAAAAAGAAGTATTTCAATATTACAATAAAATAATTACATTTAATTGTTATTTATTACTACATCAGGTGGTAGCGGTTAGGAGTAAATATAGATATTTAACCTGTGATAATACAGTTATGTAGTTTCTTGCTCTCCTGATCATTTAACTGCTAAAGTGAAAAGTACTTAATCATTAAAAGTTGCATACGAAACTGTTTTTACATTTCATACACAGGTGCAAAGAAAACGGCCATTATTATTTTTTGTTAATTATCTCGACAACTATAAGAACTACGAAGTCGGTTAATTAGACAAACGTTGTCCTATAGTAGGATGCCATTTTAGCAATGTATTGTTTATTAAGAAGAAATGTACACGTCACTAGATGCAAACAAATATGTAAATTTTACAGTTTTATTGTTTTTGCAAAACTTCTCAGTATGAAATATATTTATATTTTGATTTGTATTTCTTTAGGACACTTTTTAAGCTCTTTTGAATGGCGATACTTTTTTTAACTTTATTGGATTTCAAGCTACAATACTAAATAAGAATTGTTCATTAAGGGCGCGTGTAAAAGCCTTATTATTCATAACATCCGTTGGATGCTTTCTGAAGGCGCCACTAGTACTTTTACACAGGTCATAGATTCCGAAATCCTTTGCCAAACTTTAGTTCTCAGTTGCCCCCACTAAGGTATTTCCGAGCTGTGCGGCATATCCTTTACTTTCTGTAGTATAATACTGTTTGGCGTCGGCCCATATTTTTGAGCCGCTGTGTGGATGTGTGTGTGAGGTTGTTGGAGACACGATTTCTCAAATTCTATAAGACTAAAGACCTGTTTGACTACGGATTCCTCAATCTAACAGTAATGGGAAGAGTTGAATAGATTCTGGTAACAATTTGACAACCGGAAGTGGTAGTTTCTAAAAAAAAAAAAATTTAAATATAATTTTTTGAAAATTTGTTACTATAAATATTAAAGATAATTAAATTCTCAATCTGACACATTTAATTTATTTATTATATCTCCTATAGGTTTGGAGATATAGTATATAATAATATAGAATAATCTGTTGTAATAAATATCGTTGCCCGAAAAACAGTTGCGATATTTAAATTTTTGTAATTGACAAATAATTGCAAAATGTCAGTGTCAGATTTTTCTGTGAGGTATGTGTACATTTAATATATATTATTGTATTATTAATTACGTATTTAAATTACAGGTATGCTAATATTACATATATCCTTAAGAAATACTGCTAATACCGTCAATGAATTTGAAGAATTTTGAACATATTAGAATGGTAGGATAAAATTTCTCATAGAACGAAAGAAGAGAAACAATTTCAATTATTTGTGTGTACAAGAAATGTTAAATTCGTTACTTATAGGGCGCGAGCAATCATGTGACTTTGTTGGCCTTGGCAAGCAGATATGAGGATCCGTGTCAGAATGACGGCTAGTAGTTATTTACATATATGTCACAATTGTCATATGTTATAACTTTTCATTCAAAATTTGAAAATATTCTGATGTTTATTTGTCATCCATTAGTATGGAATATACTTGTCGAGGAAAATAATCCCCATGGATTTGGAAAATCATAATGTTTCGAATGAAAACGTATCATACTTGGCACCTATGTATATTAATAGCTCTCATTCTGACAAGGGCCCCCATATCTGCTTGCCAAGGCCAACAAAGTCACATAACTGCTCGCGCCCTATGCAACATAAAATGAAAATGGCGAGAGGTATTGTGCTGGCCACAACAGATTTTTTGAACTAGGTAAGCATTCTCCGACCAATCAGAGGGAAAAATTTATATTCCTATCTATACCAGCGCTATTTTCTTACTTGAAATGAACTATAACTTCGAAACCTACTTAGTTGAACATACTGGCATGTTAATGTTTGTACGAAGTCGAACGAAACTTACTAAACTATTTAGTAGCAATATAGTCATAACTTAGTGTTTGGCGTAAACCGGACCAACAGTCGACTGTCTTTGAATGTGTTAACAAAAAGTTCGAAGAATAAAAGAACTACAACGAGGCTATTATTAAGAACTTTTAATGATTTTGCGACATATTTTTTTGAATTTTTACTTAAAATTCTTCCTGCGATACTTCTAATTATTAGCATTTGCAATGACTCCAGTTTCTAAAAACATGCTTTTATCTAAAATGGCATCTTTGTTTTAAAATCACAAGTGGATAAAATATGTTGTTCAAGATTGTGGTATATCTTGCCCCCCCCCCCCCTCTGCTACATTATGATGGCAGATGATAAATTTTCTCTTAAAAATTATCATCTTATTTCCATTCTTAATAATTTTGCAAGTCTTTTAAATGATAATTTTTGATAAAATTTATAAGCATACTAGATTCCTAAGTTCACTTAACCATCAAGGCTTTATGCAAAGACCTTCAACCACAACTAATCTCGCTTGTTTCTCGCAATATGTATCTGAAGTCTTTGATGTAGACGTCAAGTTGATGTGATCTACAGATCTCTCGCGAGCTTTTGACTCAATTGATCGTGGTCTTCTACTATCCAAAATAACTGCTTTCGTTTTAGCTTCCAATTTACTGACTCACGAAACTCGGTTGCTACATATATTTTAATGGTTTTGTTTGAAAAGAATTCGTTGCGTCATCAGGGTTCGAATCAAGGACCTTTATTATTTTTTTGATTTATAAATGGATTGCTAGATCTTTTTACCTGCCCTGCATTGGCTTATGCTGATGATATTATTAGTTTTTTGCAACATAAATTATATTAACGACACGCAGCTATTGCAGAAAAATATTAATGATATGCTAACATGGTAACACAAATAAATTAACAGCTAATATTGATAAATGTAGTATAGTTTAATATACTCGCCGTAATGTTTCATTAAAATGTCCATATAATATGCATAATAATTCAATTGCACGAAATAAATCGGTTAAGAATATAGGAGTCACTTTCTGCGTTAACTTTAATTACTTTGAACGTAGTAATGTCTCCACATTTGCAATTAAAACTCCTGGCTTTCTAATGAGAATATATAAAATGTTTAATGATATTATCCTTTTAAAAACGCTATATTTTGCATAATATGTTATTAGTAAATTGAAGTATACTAGTTTAGTTTGGTATTCCTACTACGACTTTCAATATTTGGCTTTGGAGCGAATACAGCATAGATTTTTAAAAATTGTATCTCTTAAAGAAGATACGGTTTATCCTCATAGGGGTATTGATCAAAATTCATGATTTGTATTCCACTTCATGTTCCACGCCCGGGGTCCAAACATCACAGAACGCTCCACCTACCAATCTTCTATACAGATATTTTGCATCGCTTGCCAGTTTTTATTATATGTAATAATGGTGAGCTAAAGTATGATATTTTTTTTGTAAATTATTAACAATTTTAATATTACACAACCTTTTAATTTATGTTCCGTACCCAACGCTTCGGCAACATAAAAGGTATAATTTTAATTGTATTATGAATTCTGAAAGATTTTTTAATAATTAACATTTTTTTTGTAACTAACCTATCTTATATATATTTTTTGTGAATATTATTAGTTCTGTAATTTGATACCTGTTGGACAATAAACTATTTATTATTATTAACATCACTGACGAGAGCTGCACTTTTCAAAATGGAATAGTCGAAACTCGAGATACTGAACGAAAGGTATGTTGTAATATTTTTATATCACAATAATAAATTGTGCTTCACCAACCTAGCGATTGAGCGACGTCATTGCCCAGGGCAGTGTTTCCCAAAGTTTTAACGATCGCGTACCCCTTTCGAGATTTAAACTAATCGATATACCCCCATCGAATGATTTGAGGTAGACTCTAGGAAGTCTAGGGCTAAGGTGTAGGTCAAAGTGTGAGTGTTAGTGGTAACGTTACTAGGATTTCGATGCCCACTTACTCATGTATTAGGTATTATGTTGTACTTCTCACTGTGTAATTGGGATTTATGTACTATTGGCTGAGTGCTTTAAATAAATAAAAGAAACATTGTTGAACGGTAACAAGTCTTAAATTTGAGAGTAACTACAACTTGTGGGTTTTGGCATAATTCGACTTACTTAAATCTGCAGTCTGCAGGAACAAATATTAGTAAAATCAATGAAACTATATATGTTCTTTATTAATACTATTTATAATTGTTTAGATAATTGTATTAAAACTACATACCTGCAAAATTATATTATGTATACCTAATTATTATTATTATATATAAGACGCAAAGAGCAGATATTTTATTTATGCCGTTAAAAATTTCTAATATGTTTAATTTTTTCCCATACATTCAATCGATCAACTTCACCCTTTCCAAAAATGATGGAATACTCTAGAATTTTTGTTGTAGTCGTACACTTTTTACAACTCGTTTGAATGTATATTATCTTCATTTTCTTTTCTCACTTATTTTTTGTACATTTTCAAATGAAATTTCAAAACTGAGCATCAGAATGTATTTTTTTGTTAAACGAAACGATGGTTTCCTAAGAGCCGTCATTATTTTAGTTCCATAAAATTCCGCTGATGTTGTATAATTTTCTAGTGAAGTGACCAAACCATGATTAAAAACGGAAAAATATATTCTTGTTTAAAGTAGGACTATACTAAAGTAACATTAATTACTTGTTTTTACCTGTATAAAAAGATTCCTGTTCAATGGGGTTAAGCCGTTATAGTTCGTATGTCGAGGGAATTCACCCCGCATTTTGTGATGCAAGCAAGCCGTTTGGTTTATATGTTGCTTGGACCATAACCTTTCGATTAAAGATGTAGCCACCTGGAAATGCCTCACAGGCACTGTATATTGCGGGTTGTATACCCAATTGGCGCGGTTTTCTTAAAGTTGCAATGGTGCGCAAACCATTAGATCTACAGGGCTGATTTTATTTTTGTATTAATTGCAATGATAAGGTCTTGGATGCTGCAGTACTAAAAAAAAAGTTTGATAAGATATAACGTATTCATTTTGGAGAAAATTTTGACTTCCTTGGCTTACTGCGCAAGAATGTTATGTTATACGGGAAAAAAATCCTAATAAAAATTGTAGCGGGTTCAAAAAGCTCTCGAAAGAAGCTCAGCCTCTAAATGTGTTGCCATCAGAGGCCCGTCGACACGGAAGTTTTTAAAGGGAAACGTAAGTACGTCGACTCCCCCCCCCCCTTCCCTGCGTCAGAAAGAACATTGTTATAATTGGAGCCGGAGGCCTCTGATAGCCACAGACATGACGCTTGATGAATTAATACTAGTTGAACACAAATAAGACGCACTATATTTATGAATACGACTTTAATATAACTTTTGTATTTTGTGATTGACAAAATTGACACTTTCAAAAAATCACTTCATATATTCTATCTTCCTTTTTTTTGGCTATCTTGATCTGGAATGTCTCATTTAATTTTATTCAACACTTCCACCAAATTAAATAAGACATTTAATTAGTAATACCTATTTTATTACGTAGTTCTGTAAAACGCTGACGCTCTCATAGTTTCGTTAAACCATCTGCCAGTTGATTTGTACCATCCACATGTTCTAAATGGATTTTATTTGATAACAGCAAATCACGTATGTAAAAATACTTTACTGCTATATGCTTTGTTCTATTGTGAAATGCAGGATTTTTCGCCAGTTTTATAGCACTTGCACTATCAGTATAAATTGTTGGTATACCTGACGACATCCCAAGTTCCAATAATAGTCTACTGAGCCACACAAGCTCACGTGCACCTGTGTTCGCTGCAATAAGTTCTGCTTCGGTTGTTGATTGAGCGACGACGTCCTGCAAACGACTTTTCCATGTTACAGCTCCTCCAGATGCGATGGCAACGACTCCTGTCGTTGATCTTCTGCTTTCGTTGTCTCCTGCGTAATCTGCATCGCTGTATACAACAAGTCCATCACCATCTTTCTTATAAAGAATACCATAATTAGCCGTTCCTCGTAGATACTTCAGTATTCGTAAAATCTCATTCCAGTTTGCATTCGTAGGTTTCTCTAAGTGCCGAGCAACGCGTCCTACCGCAAAAGCAATGTCAGGTCGTGTTCCCACCATTAAATACATTAAACGACCAATGGCTCTGCGATAAAGACTTTTGTCAACTGTATCTTCTGTTCCACTATCGGCTCGTTGGCAAGGTGTATGAACTGGATTTGCCTCAGACATTCTAAATTCTTCCAAAATTTTCTTTGCGTATGACGTTTGATTTACGAAAATTGAACCATCATCACGTTGTACAATTTGCATTCCAAGATAATTATCTAAAGTTCCAGTTTTCCTTTTTTAAATTTTGCAAAAACTTTTCAATTTCTTCTTTATTAGTAGCGATGACAAGCCCATCGTCTACATAAATTGCTACACACAATAGGTTACTGCCATTTCGACGATAAAATAGACAAGGATCGGCAGAACTTATCTTCATTCCTGTCTTTTTCATGAATGTTTGAAAGCGAGCATTCCAGCACCTCGGAGCCTGTTTTAGTCCATACAAACTACGACGCAGTTTGCATACACGTCCGGTTCCATCGTCAAAACCTTCTGGTTTCTCCATATAGGTTTCATCTCGTAGATCACCGTATAGGAATGCTGTCTTGACGTCAAACTGACACATCGACATATTTTTCTTTGCTGCAGTAGCCAGTAATATTCGTATTGTATCGAATCGTGCTACAGGGCTGAAAGTTTCTTCGAAATCAATACCCTCCTTTTGTGCGCATCCTTTCGCTACTAAACGGGCTTTAAACAATGGATTCCCATCATTATTTGATTTTATTTTCAGTACCCAACGATTCTGGAGTATTTTGACATTGTTCGGGCGAGGAACTAAAACCCATGTACCATTTTCATCTTGTGATTGCAACTCTTCTTTCATTGCATTCAGCCACTGACTTCTACATGGTGATTTTATTGCTTCTTCTTACGAAGCCGGAGTGTCATATGTATTGTTCGTATCTGCCATACACGCCCACTCACCACTTTTCATCCATTTAGGCTTTTCTTGATGACGAATACTTCGACGAACAGTTTCTTCGTCTCTTCCTCCGGAACTTGACTGTTCCTTGTTTAATTCAGACGGTTCTTCATCGATATTACTACCTTTATTTTCATTCGAAACATATTCTTCGTTTGGTTCAATAAATGATTTGTCTTTTAAATCATTTTCGTCAACAGATGTTTGAATTACAGTCACAGATTTTGACGTTGAACAAGTTTCTTCGGGTTTAAAGATAACATCATGGCTACATATGACTCGATGCTTTGACGGTACCCAAATACGCCAGCCATCTTTGTTATTTACATACCCAATGACATTACCAGCTAAACTTTTGTCGTCGAACTTCTTTCCTAATTGTTTTGGTACATGAACGTAACATTTCGTACCAAAGATTCGTAAATGTTCAAGATTTCTTATCGTTGTATTATGCCAAAGTTCAAATGGTGTTTTGTTTTCTATTGGTGTTTTCGACGTACGATTTAACACATATACTGCAGTATTACATGCTTCTGCCCACAGTACCCTTGGCAAATCGCTTGAACTCAACATTGATCTTGCTTCTTCGACAATAGTGCGCATTTCTCGTTCAGCAGCACCATTTAGTTCTGGAGTATACGGCGGAGTTACTTCAAGTGTAATGCCATGTTTCTTTACAATTTTCTTCACCACGTTGTTTACAAATTCTCCACCACCGTCGCAACGTAGGAACTTTACCGTGTGACCAGCTGTCTTCGTTTCATTCAGGAACGTATCCAAAAACTCAGACATCAGCGCTTTAGATTTAATTAAAAATATACGACGCCATTTACTGTATTCATCTTTAAATAAAACGAAATATTCAGCACCGCCTATCGACTTTGTATTCGGACCACAGACATCCGCATTCATTCTTTCGCCGACAGTTTTAGAACGTTCTGATCGCTCTGGTGCAAAAGGAAGGCGATGTGACTTTCCTTTTGCACAACCTTCACAAAATTCGTCGTTATCTTCAAATTCAATACACATACGTTTTAATAAAGCTATCGTTTGCGCTTTATTTGTATGAGCAAATCTTTCATGGTATATTTGTAATGTATTTTGCTGCTTTGCGACATTTATCATTGCTGCTTCTTTCGATTTGATGACGCATATCCATAACATACTGTCCACCAAGCAATGATGCTTTCGCACAAATTTGTCCACTTCTGTTATGAATCACTGCTCGATTGTTTTCAAATGTTATTTTATTGCCGTGTTTCGTCGTGCTTTTCACTGAAAATAATTGGTGACATATGTCTGGCGTATACTAAACATCGTAAAGTATAGCATCATTCGAAATACCATTATAATACATAGAAACTCGAACCCTTCCACTTCCATATGCTAAAATTTTTCGAGCCATTTGCTAGTTCTACATGTTGAGACTCATTAAATGGTATATATGTTTCAAAATGTATTTTATTGCGCGTCATATGAAACGATGCTCCACTATCGCATGTCCAACCATCAACATGATTAACGTCATTATTAAAATTCGCACAAGCTGAAAACGCACCTGTTTTTCGATTTTGTTCCACTCCATTGTATTTTATTTTACGTGTTTGCGTACATTTAGATGCAGGATCTCCTCTTTGTTGACAGTTGTAACACTTCCAAAGGAAATAATCTTTTATATTATTCTTCGTATTTCTGGTATTTTCTAAATTTGACGTACCTTGACTTTTGTTACCTATTTCATTGTTATATTTCTTCTTTCCAAAGGTACACTTTGTTTTTGCTGAAAATGCCCCATTTTCTCCTGGTATTGACGATGATTTGGAACGAAGTTCAATCGTACACAATTTTTCAATCAAATAAATTGACATTTTGCTGTTTTACTTCGATTGCTTCCCACACATTTCTAAATTCATTGTAATTCGGACCAAGTGTCGACATAATTCGATCAATTAACAATTTTTCTGACATTACTGATTCTTCATGCTTCTTTAATTCATTGTTGACATCGTGAAACAATGATTGCATCTTCGCAATATGCATGCTAATATCGTCAGATTCATTACGTTTGAACGTGAAAAATTCTTCCATAAGCATATTCAAACGCTGTGCTGTATTACGTTCAAATCGCGTACATAAACGTTCCCAGATTTCTCTCGTTCTTGTTGATCCTAAAACAAGCTGAACATATTTTTTGCCCAACACTCTCGCAATTATACTGGCCGCTTTAGAATTCTCAGCCTTATATTTTGCGAGTGCTGCATCTTGATCTGTTTTCTGAGATGCATTCTCATTAGTCGATTGTACTGGTTCTACATATTTTCCTAATACAAGATCGTCTAATCCTTCAGCTTCGAGCACTAGCAATACGTGCCATTTCCATTGTGGCCAATCTTCTTCATGTTCGAACTTATCAATTTCATATTTATGCGTACTCATAATGAATATTTTCTTACAAATTACAAGCACAAGTTGAACGTATCTGGACGCCATAACCTGATGAATTAATACTAGTTGAACACAAATAAGACTCACTATATTTATGAATACGACTTTAATATAACTTTTGTATTTTGTGATTGACAAAATTGACACTTTCAAAAAATCACTTCATATAATCTATCTTCCTTTTTTTTGGCTATCTTGATCTGGAATGTCTCATTTAATTTTATTCAACAACGCTGAGCTCTCTATGGATAGCTCTTTCTACGCGCTACAACTTTTATTAGGATTGTTTTCCGGTATAAAGTAGCGTTCCTGCAAAATTGATCAAGGAAGACTAAATTTTCTCCTAAAAAGGAACAAGAATACGTTATATGTAACCAGACCTTGTAGATCCAATGGTTTGCGCACCGCTGCCACTTTAAGAAAAACGCGCCATTTCTGTGTGGCTAAACCTCTTAATCGGTAGGGTACTGTCCCAGCAACATATAAACCAAACGGCATGCTTGAATTGACGTAAAAATGGCATGTCTCGTGCAGTGCGGCTTGACGCACTTACGCGTTCCTTTAAAAACTTCTGTGTCGACGGGCCTCTGATAGACACAGATACACCGCTGAACTGTATATCGATAGATCTTTGAATGCGCTACAAGTGTTCCCAAAGTGTGCGATACTACCCCCTCGGGGGCACTGAAAGGATTCTGGGAGACGGAGAAAGCTCTTGAGGAATTTGGAGGATCGTTTAATCAATTTAAAAGGCGGTAGAAGAAAATATCTGAACATATTGAGAAACCGGTAAAATATTATAATGGAGTCATTTAAAAAAAAATCGTTGTTTTCTTTTATAAAATCGTGAAATCCGTCTCATTTAATAAATACTTTAGTGATATACAATAACATGACATACGCGACTTTTAATTCATAAATTTTCTAATAAACTTTCGCGGCTGTAAAATTCGTGACACCACGGTTTGTGACTCGCACACAAACATTCCTCTCACGCACACGCAACGGTACACGCGGTTTCCGTTTGCTGTTGTAAACAAAATAACCTAAAATTGTGACAGGTGACAGCAGAGTTAATAGTAAAGGTATGTAAATAAAACATTTATTAAAATAAATACCAAAAGTTGTATGAAATATGTTTTTAGTTAACACCAAGCCGTGACGTCAGTGTCCAAATATTTGAAATTAAAGACAACTTTTAAAAGATTCTAAAGACTTGTAAGGTGTAAAACTTACACCTACATATTTAATTTGACCTATTCTTTTAAGAAAAAAGCTGATGTGGCCAGCACAATACCTTCCGTCAATCCTATGTATTATGTATAAATTCCATACATAAATTTTCTTGCAAAAGATTTTAAATTTCCAGTAAAATTATTTTATAAACAAAATATGCAAATTGCACACTAAGCTATTCATTCTTCTTCCAATACATTCTTCATCTCTCCTCATGACATGTTCAAACCAAAGTAATCGTCTCTCTTGTATCTTTCTAGAAACTTCTTACAGTAGAGTTATTTCCCTTATTCTTTCATTACTTACCGTAGCTTTCCGCGTCTTCCCCAACATTGATCTCAACATCCTCATCTCTGCTATATTCAGTTACTTTTCATTGATAATGACATTTGTCACTTTGAATTATCTGAATATATTAGCAGTTTCCATGATTAGTATAGCTGGCTGATTTATGAAATTTAATAACTTTAAAATTCTGTAACTCTATATCTATTGAATATGAAATGCAATCAAATCGTGTAGAGAAGAATATATGTTATAGTTAAAGTATCAACTTAGTCAGTGCATACACTGTCTAGTTGATGTATGCTTCCACTAGCTGTTTTAGTGAAAGTATACATTATTTTATATAGTGCATACTTTATCTAGCTAATGTATTTATTGACTAGTTAGTGTATACACCTTCTTTTATCACTGTCTACATAAATCCGAGTTCTGTGCGTTAGGTATTGTTTCTGTTTTTTTTTTTTTTATAAAATTTATACGCCTAGATGGTTGGGTTGGCATGTTGCGTGGGCTATGCAATAATTTATACTTTCACTAAAACAGCTAGTGGAAGCATACATCAACTAGACAGTGTATGCACTGACTGAAATGTATACTTTAACTATAACATATATATTCTTTAAGTTATAAATGTTAAATGTCAATAAATGATATTTAACTGCGTTTTTTCAAGAAAAACTGTTAAACTCTTCAAATGAGGGTACTTCCGGTTGACTGATTATAACCAGAATCTAATCACATCTGCATATGGATCCAATCTCGAGGAATATGAAAAATATATAATTTTTGGAATCGTGGTATTAAAGTTATGCAATCCGAAACATTCTTCACACATACACATACATACATACATACAGACATCATCGTAAAAATGGTAAAATCGTATTATAGGGACCCTATAACATGCTTATTCACTAAGAACTCATCATTGAATATTTTGACCAAAGACAATACCTGCCTTACCTAAAGGTGACGGAAGGTAAAAAATAAATTAGAAAATGTGAAATGACCCCATTTTTGCGTTTCGCAGAAAACCTAAAGTCACGTTAAATAGTTTATTTTACATATATCATAATTGATAGTGTCTATAAATTTGTTAATTCATTAATTTAAAAAAATCTGATGTGTTATGCGAGATACGTACGTACGTACGGACGTACGTACGTACAGACGTCACGACGAAATTAGTCAAAATGGATTCAGGGATGATCAAAATGGATATTTCCGCTGAAATCTGAAAACCGAAATTTTTCACGATTACAATACTTCCTTTACTTACGTACAAGGAAGTAAAAATACATTTTAATATTAATAAATAGGTAACAGCTCGTCAAATCTATACTTAACATTAGCATTAGAACTATGTATTTTAAAATTGTTGTTTGTAATTCATAATAAATATTTTGTCAAGTTTTCATGGTTAGGAGTTTTATTGACATTAATATTTTTTACTTCCTTGTACGTAAGTAGAGGAAGTATTGTAATCGCGAAAAAATTCGGTTTTCAGATTTCAGCGGAAATATCCATTTTGATCATCCCTGAATGCATTTTGACTAATTTCGTCGTTACGTCTGTACGTACGTACGTCCGTAAGTATGTACGTACGTCCGTACGTACGTACGTATCTCGCATAACTCAAAAAACAATAAGCCGTAGATAGTTGAAATTTTGTATTTAGGACTCCTATAACATCTAGTTGTGCACCTCCCTTTCTAGTTATTACACAATTTCCAGAAGTGGCACTTTACATGAAGCCTATAATAGATTTTAATGAAAAACTGTTTTAAAATATAATCCAAAACTTTTCAAATTGGGTATACAAGACTTTTATGTCAATCGAAATAACATAATAGATTTTGGTTAAAATAGGCTAACCGGAAGTGGTACATTACTTGAAGTTGTTAACAGTTTTTCTTGAATAAAATGATTTTATTTTGATTTTAGAAATAAATGCTTCAAATAAAAGTTTTGGAGATTTAATTTCTGCGTCCAACACATCAAGTATTATTAAATTAGCCCTTTGTATAAGCGAGATATGTAAATTTAAAAATTATATACTTTTTTGTTTTTGTAATAAAGCTTGCTATGGATTAGGACAAAAACATTAAAAAAATGTTCATGTCAAATTACGTTAAATACGTGCAATTTTATGTTTCTTACAATAACAAATATTATATTTTTATTGTGAAATTAGTCATATTCATTGTTGTAATCAAATATTTCTTTGTTGTAATCAAAACTCTCTTTAAAAAGAACCGGGTTAGATTATGGTCGCTATATATCTTATTGTTTTGAAGTTAAAATTAATATTTTGTAATTTATTTATTAATATGTATAGTTTAATAATCGTACAAGAAGTCGTGTGGTGTCCACATCAGAATTTTTCTTTCTGTACGCTAAAAATAAGGCGATGGTGAGGAGGGGTGCTAATGAATTTTCCTCCCGAAAAGGGGGCGGTAAGCAGTGTTGGAATTGCTATTACAATTGTACTAAATCTATTACAATAGCATGCTCATTACACTATTACTACAATTTAAAAACTCCGCATTTTCTATTACATTTTTAACTTTTTCATTACCAATTAGTTTGGGCTATGGTTTTCAAAATAAACTCTGCAATTCAATGATGAGTTTTTAGTGAATAAGCATGTTTTAGGGTCCATATAATACGATTTTACCATTTTTACGATGATGTCTGTATGTATGTATGTATGTGTGTGTGTGTCTGTGTGTGTGTCTGTGTGTGTGACTGTGTGTGTGTCTATGTGTGTGTCTGTGTGTGTGTGTGTGTGTGTGTGTGTGTGTGTGTGTGTGACAAAAGTTCCGGATCCCATAACTTCAATACCACGATTCCAAAGATTATAATTTTTTCGTATTCCTCAAGTTTACATCCAGAAGAACAAGTGAATAGATTTTGGATATAATTCGTGAACCGGAAGTAGCCGCATTTGAAGATTTAAAGTTATTGACATTTAACGTTAATATAACTCAAAGAATGTATTATTCTCTATACGATTTGATTACATTTTATACTTCATATTCAATAGATACAGAGTTAAAGAATTTTAAAGAAATTAAATTTTATAATTCAGCCAGCTATGCTAAACATGGAAACTACTAATATATTCATATAATTCAAATTGACAGACGTCAGTATCAATAAAAATAAATTAATGTGGCAGAGATGAGGATGTTGAAGTAGATATTTGGGAAGACACGCAAAGATACGGTAAGAAAATAACTTTAGTGTTACAAGTTTCTAGAAAGATACAAGAAAGTCGATTACATTGGTTTGAACATGTCATGATGAGAAATGAAGAATTATATTTGAACAAAAATGAGTAGTTTAGTAATAGGAAGTTGAAGAAACAGAGGAAGACCAAAGATAAGATGGAAGGACTGTATTGCGGAAGACTTGAGAGAAAAAGAACTGAATGAGAACGACACGCAAAAATAGGGACCCCTAACGAATGGGAAAAGCTAAAGAGGAAGAAGAATAGTTTGTTTATGAAATAATTTTACTGGAAATTTAGAATCTTTTGCAAGAAAAAATATGTATGGAATTTATACATTATACACAGGATTGACGGAAGGTATTGTGCTGGCCACAACAGATTTTTTATTTTATATTATCATTATATGTACATCCAAAATTTGAAAGTTTTTTTTTTATTACTTTCTATTACAATTTAGTGAAATTTTTTAGTACAATTTGGCAATCCTGAAATCCCAACGCTGGCGGTATGCCACAGAAGTTTGGGAAACACTGTGCTACAACTTCCATTAGGATTATTTTTCGGTATATAACGTAGCGTTATTGCGCAATCGGCCACGGAAGGCAAAATTTTCTCAAAAAAACAACAAAGTGCCCTGTTCAAGAGGAAATTGGATACGTTATATGTAACCAAAAGCCTTTTTGCACTACAACACCAACGACCTTATCATTACAATAATTATAATTAAAAACAAAAAATCAGCCTTGTACTCGTAGATCCAATGGTTATCACACCACTGCGACTTTTAGAAAACCGCGCCAGTGAGACATAGAACCCGCAATATACAATGCCTATGGGGAATTTCTGGGTGGCTACATCTCTTAATCGGTATGGCATGATTCCAACAACATATGAACCAAACAGCTAGCTTGCATCACAAAATACAGATGGAGGCAAATTTTCGGTCTTAACATACGGACTATTAAGCTAATAATTTATAACTTTAATAAACATAAGTAAGTATTCTTTTCCTATGGCTGTACATGTAGATTAGTCATATTTATGTTTCCTGCTGATGCTAAATATTAAAGTTAATAAAATAAATTAGACGTCAGGAAACTGCCATAGGTAGGTACTCATATTTTCATGTAGTTTAAGGTATTATATTTATAGATTTATTATTACATATATTTATACAAATTACTGTATTTTACTATTATTTAAGAATTATAAACTTTTAATGTATTATTTATTGGTTTTTGGCAAATTGGACATCTACCACGTATATCATGTACACAATGTTCACATGTACAGATATGTCCACAAGGAATGCATATTTGAGTCCGATCATTTTCCAGGCATATGGCACATTTCTCCTTAAAGAGAATATTTATATTATTACTAATTAATTTCCATTTTCAAATAAGCGAATGTTTCTATAATACGTACCTCGTTTATTGAGAGTGAAGGAATATTTGATTGTTCTTGCACCAAATCTGAAACAACAGTATTTTTTTTTAAAGATATCAATATTTCAATATCAAACAGTATGGCAAAGAATATTTTGTAATCTTAATACTCCGAATTCTAATTCAATCACAGATAATTATTAAAATATAATTATGTATGTTTTGTGATGCATTCTTCATAACAAATGTCCATAAATAATAATAATAGGTATACAGGGTAACTTTGTTTATTTGAAGAGGTTCGAGTTTGGTTAAATGAACAATATTGTGTCATTTTGAATTACAAAATTGGTGTGATCAGCAAAATAAATTTATATCAGCGGTTCCCAAAATATGGGACTTACTTTTTTAATTTTAGGAGCATACATAAGCATATTTTTTATTTGCTTATTCGCTAGAGATTTTATATCTGAATTCAATAGTATAATCGTTTCATAGCATCACTTAACGCTTTTTTTAAAGAAAAATCCATATAAAGTTTTATATGTATTTGATTTAAATATGACTATAATGAGAGTCTCGTAAAATAGATTTTTTTTTGCCCATTTAACCGTTTTTGTAGATCTTGTAGTTAATTAAAAAAAATAATTACTCGTTGTTTGGCAACCCGTGAGTAATGAAACCTTGTTACTAAACATCCGTTTTACAAACTTAAAACTAATAAGTAAACATCAATTTTACGCATTACCGTAGATAAAAAAATAAATAAATAAATTCTCACAAAATTTTAACTTACAAAAAAAAAAATCTGATGTGGACACCACACGACTTCCTTGTACGATTATTATACTATACATATTTTTTTAATAAATTACAAAATATTAATTTTAACTTCAAAACAGTAAAATATATAGCGACCATAATCTAACCCGGTTCTTTTTAAAGAGAGTTTTAATTACAACAAAGAAATATTTGATTACAACAATGTATATGACTAATTTCACAATAAAAATATAATATTTGTTATTGTACGAATCATAAAATTGCACGTATCTAACGTAATTTGACATGAATTTTTTTTTTGTCCTAATCCATAGCAAGCTTTATTACAAAAACAAAAAAGTATATAATTTTTAAATTTACATATCTCGCTTATACAAAGGGCTAATTTAATAATACTTGATGTGCTAGACGTAGAAATTAATTCTCTAAAACTTTTATTTGAAGCATTTATTTCTAAATACAAAATTTCAACTTTCTACGCCTTACCGTTTTTGAGTTATGCGAGATACGAACGTACGTACGTACAGACGTTACGACGAAATTAGTCAAAATGGATCTAGGGATGATCAAAATGGATATTTCCGCTGAAATCTGAAAACCGAAATTTTTCGCGTTACAAAACTTCCTTTACTTACGTACAAGGAAGTAAAAACGACACACGCAGTTGTGTCTGAGTGGCAGCAGAAGTCACTATAAGCTACTGTCCATGTAAACTGTGAATTGTACATGTATGTATATTGTGATAATTTGTATAGGTCATATAACCATATAACAAATAAATACATTGACCGCTAGTATGAACAATGATTAAGGGTGATTAGCGAGCACTTGATTAGCATTGTTTTATCTCTGTCAATCGTTTATAGATTATTTTAGAGAAAAATACTTCAAATAAAAGATGTGTAAAATTAATTTTTCTACAACTTTTATAGGGAATATTTTTCTCTAAAATAATAAATAAACGATTGACAGGGATAAAACAATGCTAGTCAAATGCTCGCTAATCACCCTTAATCACTTGTTCATACTAACAGCCATTATTTTTATTATTATTGTTATTGTTTTATTTCATTGGCTATCTGATTTTGACAATAATGTCATATTTTATTTTCTAAATATCTAATATCACAGATATTCTTTTGCATTAAATGAATACATTTGAAAAGTAAATATATATTTTAAACAACTTTTAATTCCTGTACTTTTGCTCTAAAATGTTCTGGAGAGCCAATTTTTGCATATTTTTAATATCCTATGTTAAACTTCTAGAGTCCGCATTTCATTGCTAACCCTGTATTATTAAAATATTATTACCAGCAATAAGATATTTAAATAAACTATTTAATATTAATTGTAACTCTTACTGATATCTCAAAAAATTATGTGTCATGTAAATGAAAAATCTGAAGTTTTAAGGAATAGTATATTATGATATAGATGTATAATGTATAATGTATAATAAATTATAATTTGTTGACTATATGCCACAAATAGAATTTATATATTTATAACCTAAAAATTGAAATAATTAAACACATGGAAGCATATGACAACGCGTTTGCACAGTAATTCAATTAGAATTCAAAAATAATTTTGATAATAAAAAATACGACACGTATAGATAACAAATAAATAAAAGTTTATCAAACATTTATATGAATAATTCAAGTAAATCAGTATCGGGATATTTCAATAAGAATGCGAAAAGTGCAATTTGCATAGTTTGTTTATGAAATAATTTCCCTGGAAATTTAGAATCTTTTGCAAGAAAATTTATGTATGGAATTTATACATAATACACAGGATTGACGGAAAGTATTGTGCAGGCCACATCAGATTTTTCTGTAAGTAAAAATAAACTATAGGTTACATTTAAAAAAAAAGTTGAAATACGTATTGCTGATTAAACAATTATTTTTGTACGCTTTTAAAGAAATAATAAATATCCAACTTTCGTATTTTAAATTTTTTTCCCGATTATTAATAGATAAGAAGATAGTAAATCAAAAAGTCGACCAACTAAATTTTTTCGTCATTTCTACTAGCGTATGAGAATTTTTGGTACTACAAGAACATACCATAGATTGCCTTCCAAATTGTATTCTTCCGAAAGCCCATTGGTGGCAATCGAAATTCGGACGTATCTACAGATGGAACAAATATGAGTTCATCATATGTAAAACTTTTTTATTATGCACATTACAGAAAATTGATGTAGATCTTTATGGGCCAGCTTTTGAAATAACTTTAGTAGTCATGAAAATAATTTTTCATCGTCTTTTTTTGAGCTACAGGCTCAATCTTGATGTTTGCTTATTTTGACAATACCTGAAATCTCGCTTACTAGGAGAGATAAAGAAAAATATGTTAAATAACTTTTGTACCTAACTTTTGAGCTACAGGCTCAATCTTGATGTTTGCTTATTTTGACAATACCTCAAATCTCGCTTACTAGGAGAGATAAAGAAAAATATGTTAAATAACTTTTGTACCTATGGCTTTTATGTAGAATAACGAGGTGTATTTAAATTTTATCATTTTTTTCCTACATATTTTTATTTTTTTACCCCAATAAAGTAATAATTAAAGTATTATTCATTTTTTAAACTAAAGTATGTAGAGTTATTATACATCGCTGAAAAGTTTATAAAATAAGAAAAAGATGAGATTATTTTCACCATACGTTTCAATTTAGAAAATAATATATTTGTGTTACATCTTGAAAATTATTAAGTTTTAAAAAAAATAATTACACCACGTTATTCTACGTAAAAAACGGTATTATGTAAACATTTTTTCTTTACTTCTCATAATAAGTGACGATGGACAATTCCTTTGGTTTTTTCATAAAAGCAGGGATGTGCTTGTAAACAATACCATGTAAATTACGTCATTGTCTACGCGTAGATAATGTTGTAGTTTACGTTATCCAAATGTGTATATTCTCTACGCGCATGTAGACTATATTTATTTAATTTAATAAGAGGACAAAAATATTACTATACTCTGTTTTTAAACTATAGACAGTAACCAGAAATTCTAGTGAGAAAATCAAAGCCTGTGATTGGCTGCTGCGCCATTTCGTGAAACCGCATTTAACCAGACGAAATTTCAAGTTAACCTTCAAACGTAATTGAAACGTCAAACTCTCAGTAGTTGTCAAATCACTTGTTGAATTTGCACGTGTTTTTTGTTTCATTTCTCTTTTTGTGATATTTCACGATTAAAAACAGTTTTTTTCAGAACAATGAAATACAACATCCAGATTTGCCATCTCTGAGCCGTTCATCATTGTATAAATTGTTGAAACAACTTAATTTCAAATAAATTCATAGTTTAATAAAAATGAAATTGATCGGTTAGGTGTATTTAATAAATATTTATGTATTTATATGTGATGCAATGCATAAAACCAAGAGTTAACAGTATTTTTAAAAATATATAAATTTTTCATCAAGGAATTACAAAAAAATAATGCAATTAATTAATTTATAATTAAAAGTTATGTATTTATGATTTTATATGAATAAATTAAGTAGATTATCTATAGTAATAGTTTCGGTTAATGAAAATATAACCTGGAAAGTATAAATGCTGACGTGACCTTCATTAGCGGTGTAAATGTGACTTCGTCTAGTGCTGTCTATAGTTTAAAAACAGAGTATAGTATTTGTTGTCTATGTACTTCAGAGTAAAATTTAATTATGTTAAAAATCTCGGATTCTTTTCTGGTTCCCATTTTTGTTTATTTATTGTCAATTACTGTCTTAAAATAAGTTTGAAATTATCTTCATTTCATTTATTTAGTTTCCGTTCTCTATAGATTGTCTACAATTGACATCATTCTTTACATTGTTTACGCATGTATATAAACTATCATATATTACGCGTAGACGAACATCTCCGCATAGAAAGAACTCTAATTTGTTCCACCCTCTACGTAACTAATTATTCTCTTTAACTCTGTGGGACATGAGGTGGAAATTTCAATTCTTTTGAAGTTTTTATTGTTATTTTGGTAGTATTTTTAAGATACTATGAAACAGTGGTATTTTTGGTTAGTAGTTGTCGCCTGCTTGATTCAAAATTCAACCTTGCATTTATTGTTAGTATATCGTTTGTAAAATGATATAAATATTTTATAATTTAATATTTATTCTTCGCTCACCTTGATTTTGTTGTAGAAGGTTTTCAATTTCTTGGTAAAGGTTTGCAATCTCTTGCAGTTGCTCGTTCTGTAAAAATAAATGCGATTCTTCTTGTTGCTTGAATTCGTCATGCAGGAAACAAATAATCTGTTGATGTTGCTGATTCTCATTTTGCAAAAAACGAATGGTCTCATCTTGTTCCTGGAGTTGAGTCTTTTGTGAACTTATTGCTTGTTTTTCTTGTTCTTGTTGCGCAAGGAGTGTAGTGGAAGTTTCTATGTGTTGCTGAAGTCGATCTTTCAAATTAAAAATAATTACTTTTTCTTTCTCTTGTTCGTTCTGTAAAAATAAAATTGTCTGTTCTTGCCTTTGAAGATGATCTCGTAACGAATTGATGATTTGTTTTTTCTGCTGTTGTTCATCTAGTAAGGAATTGATAGTTTTTTTGTCTTGCTTGCTATCCTCTTCCATTGAATTATTGGTCTCTTCCATTTTCTGAAGCTGATCTCGTAATGAACAAATTGTTTGGTCTCTTTCGTGCTGTATATCTACAAGAGAACAAATGGTTTCTTCTTGTTCCTTAAGTGAACAATTATTCTGTTCTTGTTGTTGAAATTGATCTTTCAATGAACTGATTGTTTGTTCAACTTGATGATTCAAAATAATTTCCTGTTGTTTTTCGAGTTCATTTTTTAATGAAGAATTAGTCTGCTCCTCCACTTGGAGTTGATATTTAAGAGAACAGATTGTTTCTTTTTGTTTACTGAGTTCATCTCTTAATGAAGAAATAATATTTCTTTGTTGATGGTGTAGTAATGAGTATGTTGTTTCTTCTTGTTGATTTTGCGGAGTATCGGTGGTTTCTTTTAGCTCATGTCGATTCTGCGGAACGTAATTTGTATTCTTTTGTTGGTCATGTTGATATTGAAGTAGACGAATTATTTCTTCTTGATGGTTTAGCTGGTTCCGTAGTGAACTAATATCTTCGTTTAACTAAATGAAGTAAATGAAAGGAACTAATATTTACAGATTAAGTAAACTTACAGCCGAATTTACCATTAATCGGTTGATTGATGATCAACTGATTAAGGAATTAAGTTGATTCGCAGATCAATGTTTGTTCTAATTCATCAACTTGATTTCTGAATTAAGTAATCGTGATCATAATTTATTTTTAATTATTATATGTCTGTCAGTCATCATTTTCACAACAATCCCAGCGCCATCTTTGTTAAATTCATTTTCAAGTAGCTATTATTTTGTGACTATCATCAACTATTCAAACACAGATAAATATTTATTTTAGAAATCTCTTACGAGTCATACGTGAAATCGTGATGGCATAGGGCATGTCATGACGTACAATGTGACGCAGCTGTTTTGTTATACTATGACGATCGTACTATTATTTGTGTATTATACCAAGTTTTAGTATGTGTTGAAAGTTGTG
This sequence comes from Harpalus rufipes, assembly GCA_951394225.1. NCBI lineage: Eukaryota > Metazoa > Arthropoda > Insecta > Coleoptera > Carabidae > Harpalus > Harpalus rufipes. Next base: position 21,313,515 of record OX596280.1, read on the forward strand.
GTTTGCAGGAAGTGTGCTTAGATATTGACCGCTTCATAACAAGGAGCCGAATTGACATTTTTTTTGCAAAACTGAGTTTTAGTTGTATATGACTTTGAAATAATACTCTTTTCGTCACAATAATTTACTTAAAACAACTGATTCGTACTTATGTCCCTTTAGGCGATTTCGAGCGACATATCCATTCACTTAGTTGGATTAGTTACGGTATGATGTGGTCAGTGGTGTCGCTAAAAATTGTCTGGTTCACTTCTTGGTTTTGACAGATTAACACTCATAATCAATTTCTTTGACAGTCAAAATGCAGGTAAATAATAAAATCAAATTGTGTTTATATTTAGCACTGTAGGATGAAATACATAGATTCTTTTATAAAATAATATTATTCTGATTTTGACATTTCAAATAAAATAGACGACAATATTATAGAGATTGAAGTAGTGACCGGAGAGTTGACCCAGCTCTCAAACCCGTTCAGCTGTCATCACTTATCCAAGTATATCAGGTAAGCTGTTACCAGCGCCCGAATGTGTGAACCCACCTGGACGCAACATATCGCAAGTGAACAATTGTCGCCCGAAATCGTATTGTTATGAAACCCTTGAAATACCAATAGTCGCCGTCAAATAAGTATGGACTGATGCTCAATTTTTCCCTTCTCCGCACCCTGTCCCTTGCCCAGCGGTGTTGCCGCTTCTTCCCAACTTAGCATTTTCAACATGTTCATTGAATTGGTAACAGTTTTTAAATCTCCAGTCCATACTTATTTGGCAGAAAGTATTATAAATATAATAGTACTTACAAAGGAGTCAATTATTTTATGGATAATGTATTGAAACAAATTCTTAAACTTGAAAAATAGTGGAACTAAATTAATAACAATGAGTATTGTTACTGCAATAGTTATAAACATATTATTTTCTTAATTTTCACTGTAAATCAAATCACATAAACTGAATCTATATAACTATAAGTATATAGACATATGGTGTACCTTCTACATAGTTTATTTTATTTATCTAATCTACAATGTATTATCTTAATATATTTTGCCATTATTTTTAATCTTTATGCGTAGATATTCCGATTTTTTAAATTTGTACACAATACGTAGATTTGATATTATCATTATTAGAGGACAATTTATCCTCTTAAGATAAGCGTGCTAAATATTTATATTATACGTATCTGATATAACTCCTTTGACGTCTAGATTAAAAGTAAATATAATTATAAATAAAATCAAATATAAAAATGTTCATTATTTTGCATAACAAAAAAATATGTTCGTATATTGTTTTGCTTCTATTCAAGGAAATTGTACCAACGTGTAAGTTTTCTGCTTTGGTATCATTATCTTATTTTTTATTTACGTAACATAAGTTATTACTAAAATTAAATATAAATTTTAAACCAATTATCCACTGGGTCGCGGCAAATGGGACATGTGCCACGTATTTTACCCGCACACCTCTCACATGTACACATATGTCCACAAGGAATGCATGCGTGTGTCCGTTCGGAGTCCATGCAAAATGTACATTGGTTCTTAATAAAAAGAAAATTATTGTTAATAAAGAATAGATAACTGGGCCTATCCTGTAACTCATTGGTTAATTTTTAGCAAGTTAAAAAAATTATAAATCAAGTATGATATTTAATAAACAAAATACCCCTTGCTATTTCCATTTTATGTTACATAATTAACGAATATAACATTTCTTGTACACACAAATAATTCTAATTGTATCCATTCTTTCGTTTTATAAGAAATTTTGTTCTACTGTTCTAATATGTACAATTATTATCAAAACCTTATCATCTCTTCCCATTAATGTTAGATTGAGAAATCCGTAGTTAAACATGTCTTAAGTGTTATACAGGGTGGGGCAGAAAAACCTATCCGATTTCAAAACGTTATAAAATTAAAACCACTCAACTTGTCAAAAAAATTTTTTATTAACATATCGCAAATTTTATGCCATTTTTAAATTTAAGTTTTGAAAAGCACATCACTCAAATGTCGTCCTTGGGAGCGGATACACTGATTTAGGCGCTCGCGGTAGCTTTCCATGACTTTCACCGTCATTTCCACAGGAATTTCTTCAATTGCCCGAGCAATTTCCCTTCGTAAAGCAAGAAGGGTCCTTGGTCGATGCTGGTAAACCTTCGATTTGAGGTAACCCCAAAGGAAGAAGTCACATGGAGTGAGATCCGGTGAGCGCGGCGGCCAGCCAAGATCACCTCTCAGGGAAATGAGGCGACCGGGAAACAGTTCCCTGAGAATGTCCATTGATCGTCGCGATGTGTGGGCGGTTGCCCCATCCTGTTGAAACCACACATTTTCCACGCCATTTTCTTCCATTTTGGGTCTAAGAAAATTTTCCAGCATGAAACAATAGCGCTCGCTGTTGACCGTTACGGTTTGCCCATTGGCCACGTTTTCAGGTCCTGTTGCTGTCCTGGGACGTCCAGGCGACTTCTTTTTCAATGCTGAACTCGTCTGTCTAAAATTTGACACCCACACTTTAATCGTAGCGTGATGTGGAACAGGATCATGACGCCCGAGTCCGAAATGAATTCGAAAAGCACGTTGTGTAGCAATTATCGAACCGCCGCATTCGATAAACCGCTCAATAACAAAAGCACGATGTTCACCAGACCAAGGCATGTTGACTACTGACAAATGGCATAAAACCGGCTTTCTAACGGTTTTTACCCCACTACTCTACCTGCTCCCTCTTTTGAGAAAAAGGGATTTGAAATCGGATAGGTTTTTCTACCCCACCCTGTAGTATTTGAGGTACCTTACTTCCAATATCCATACACACACATACCCACACAGACAGACACACACACACACGAAGATTTTTTTTAAGAATCTGCTATTTCCGGTTGTCCAATTGCTGCCAAAATCTTTTCAACTCTTCCCATTAATGTCCGATTAAGAAGTACGCAGTTAAAATTATAATTATATTTTTTGGGAAATCGTCCTTCCAACATTCACACACACACATACACGCACGCATACACAGGCATAATCGTAAAAATGTTAAAATCGGATTGTAGGGACCTTAAAATGTGCTTATTCATATGGATATGCGATTTTTTGTATGAATCCAATACCTCTCTTAGCAAGAGGTAAAAAATTGGAACTTTCATTGCAAAAAATATTCCAATTGGGCAGTTTTTATTATTTGCTAAAAATTAACCACTGTCTTACAGGTGGACCCGAATATGTAATTGTTACGTTGTTATATTGTAATGCATACCTCAATTCCAGATGGAGGGCAAGTATTTGATTCCAAATCTAAAAAAAAAATCATTTAAAAATCCCATATTTATTTCCTAAAGAACACTTGTGACGCAAAAATAAAATTAGGGAAAGACTATTTTTGTAACTAGGTGCCCGAAGTTATTTGGAAGATTATAGAAATGAAGGAAATGTATATACATAATAGACCAAATTACTTTCTTAATACGCATTCTTGCGAGTATTGCCGAAATGAAGCCAATATTTTCTTATGGGAATAATTACATTTGTAAAGTAAAATATTATTTTATTAAGACGTAAATGGACTATTTTTGTTCATGCAAGTTTTATTTGATGGTTATATCCGGATGCTGCCCGTATAATATATAAAAAGTGAATAAAATAATATTAAAATAAACAAAATTTGAAAATTTGAAGCGTTTATTTACTCTTTTGTCACTTTTAAATGACCTCAAACCATCCTCAAACTTTTATTTTGTTGTACTGATTCTTTTGTGAAGTGCAAACTATTTTTTTATTTATGCCTGGTTACAATTGCTGCTTGCTGATTTGAACTAATGTATTAATAAGGGCATATTTTTTCATTTTTTCTTAATATCCTTATAGTAAAAAGAAAAAAAGTTAGTATTGCAAACATAATTCAAAATTAAAAAAAAAAACAGTTTGTCACCCTGGCAGGCTGTTTGCCATTTCGCAAATCTGCTGGCAGAGGCACTATAATAAGTAATATGATCTGTTCAATAGTTATCCATATTCTATCTCATATTTCCTTATAAGCTACTAGTAATTTTTCATTACTGTTAATTACTTACATTTATTTTGCTGCAGCAACTTTTCTACTTCCTTGCGCAGCAATCGGTCGGTTTCCTCTTGAATCTGTTGCTTTTGATGTTGAATACAAATGGTTTGATCCTGTTGAATATTTTCGTTCTGCAGAAAAATTATAGTTTCTTCAAGTTGCTTGAGGTGATTTTTCATTGAATGTATCCTTTGCTCGTCGTTTTGTTGTTGGCCTAACAAAGAATTATTGGATTGTTCTAGTTGTTGAACTGACTGTTCTTGTTGTTCAAGTAAATTTCTCAGTAATAAAAGCTCCTCCTCCTTGTGTTGCAAGGAGAGAATGGCCTGTTCTTGTTGTTGGATAAGCTGTTTTTGTTGTTGGAGCAGATCTCCTTGTGATGATATACTTTGGGCTTCCTTCTTTTGCTGCTCAAGTAGTGACGTAATGATTTCATTTTGTTCCTGAATTTTTCCAGTAAGGACATGGTTATTTTCGTCATCGTGCTTTTGTTGACATCTTAAAAAACGAATAGTTTGTGCTTGTTGTTCGAGTTGATATCTCAATGAGGATATAGTCTGCTCTGTTTGCTGGAGTTGATCGATCTGCATATTTATGGCCTCTTGTTGTTGTTGATCTTGCAAACTGGCTATATTCATTACTTGTGCTTGTACACGTGTGTTCTGTTCTCGTTCTTGAACGCAATGTTCATCTTGCAGAACGCGAATTTTCTCACTTTGTTCCGTTAGTTGATTTTCCAATGAACGCATTTTTTTTTCTTCCTGTTGTTGTTCATCTAGTAAGGTCATAGTAGTCTCCTCTTGCTGGTGAAGTTGTTCTTGCAATAATTGAATTCTATCTTCTTTCTGCTGAATCAACTCACTCATGCAATTAATTGTTAGATCATCCCTCTGTAAGAATCGAATTGTATCTTCTTTCTGTTGGAGCAGAGCCTTCAAAGTTTTAATGGTTTGTTTGTGTTGTTGATCCGGTATACAGTTATTGGTCCCTTCTTTTTCATTATATTGTACATTCTGCATGATACGGTAGTTCTCTTCTTGTAAGAAACGAATCGTGTCTTCTTTATGCTGAAGGAGATTCCTGAGGGAATGAATATTTTCTGCACCCCTTTCTTGTTTATCTTCCAATATATTTTCTTGTTGTTCAACATGGTGTATGTTCTGCAGAACGATGTTATGTTCTTCACGTTGAAGCTCAATATCAACACCGTGCCATTCTTGACGCTCATTATCCCCTATTGCAGGTTGATTTTGCTCGGCAGTGCATTTTTTCCGCTGTGAATAAAAAACATCTACTTTAGAAAATAAAGTAAAACGTACAAGGGATACAAATTTTGCCTCCTATATTTACTTACTATGATGCAGTAAAATACAGTGAATGCACTGTAGGTATATAAAAATTTGGAACTTCATTGTTTAATTTCTGGTATGTTGTAAATAAAATATTGAATTCAGACATACATTTGAAACAGTTTGTGTCACTGGATATTTCACCAATCTTCTTGGTTATATAAAAAAATTATGTCATACGAAAAGAAAACAAATTTGCAGTGTAGAATATACAAGTAAACTGGAGGTCTGCGGTCATCAACAAATGCTTAGTACCTAATTAAGCGCGTTTGGTTAAAGTAGCTAACTCATTTTTAGATAGCAATGTAATCACAGAAAATTTGAAACCGGCAGTTATTTTTCTTACAATTTTAGTCAATATACTAGGTGTTAGATCTTATTGCTCTAAAGTATTTGTCTACTTGCATTATTATATTTTTTTCTGCTGATCAGGGTAGTGCTTCGGTAGACGCAACATAGAGATTTCTATATTAATTTTGAAATATTCAAATATTGGCTCCCCTAATTGTTTCTCAGCAAAACAATTACATAGTTTTTTTACCTCTCGGAGAGGTATTGGAATCATGTTAAAAATCAAATATCCAGATTTTAGTGAATAAGCACGTTTTAAGGTCCCTAGAATCCGAAAATAACATTTTTACGATGATGTCTCTCTGTGTGTGTGTGTGTGTGTGTGTGTGTGTGTATGGATGTGTGTGTGTGTGTGTGTGTGTCAGGTTGTTGGAGGTACGATTTCTCAAATTCTATAAGACTAAAGACCTGTGTAACTACGGATTCTTCAATCTAACAGTAATGGAAAGAGTTGAATAGGTTCTGGTAACGATTGGACAACCGGAAGTAGCAATATTTTAACAAAAATCCCCTAAATATTATTTTTTGAAAATTTATGTTATTACAAATATTAAAAACCAAAATTCTCTTTCCGACACATTTAATTTTTTTATTATACCTTCTATAGATTTAAAGATATAGATATATAATCTCTAAAATAATCTGATGTAGTAAATCGCACAGCCTGCTCACAGCCAAAATATCTCCATTGTAACTACTTGAGAAATATTTAATATTTCCTATTGTATTATTAATTATATATTTAAAATTATAGGTATATTACATGAACCCTTCAGAAATACTGCCAATTGGGAAAACCTCGAACATTTGGAAGAATTTGAGAAAACTTGCTCATAGAATGAATTTAAAATTATAGAAAATACTTAAATAGAAAGATTAGATGTAATTAGAATTTTTTGTGTGTACAAGAAATGTTAAATAAAATACCTATATATACCACAATGGAAAGGGCGCGAGGTATGTGATGGACACAATAGATTTTTATAGAGAAACATATAATATAAACATATTCTTTTAATTCTTCAATGTTTTTGAATCCGCCACAATAAATTTTAGATTTTAAATGACCCGAAAAAAAATCAAGTGGTGAAAGATTGGACCTAGCTAGCTATTTAAAAAATTCCCGCACTACAGCACTATTGTGAGCGGGACAACAATCCATATGAAACCATATTTTGCAGTCGTCTTTCCCAGTTGCAGTCACTACCAGTTCTACGTCTTTTAGAAGTTGTAAAAATCGTTCACCGGTTAATTTTTCACTTAAAAAGTCTTACAATATGGTGAAGGATTCCTGCCCACACATTAATTTTTTGTGAATATTGGATTCTAGTAAACAAAACATTATATGGATTCTCAGTAGCCCACATTCGTCAATTCTGAACATTTGGTTCATTATACAGCATAAATATACATTTGTCAGTGAAGCAAATATTTCTTACAAACTCGCGATCATAATTTAATTTCCCTTAATTTCAAAACTAAATGCTTTTCTCTTTTCCATGTCATCTTTAAAAGTAGTTTAGTGAGAGTTGATATTTATAAGAAGGAAATTTATTTTTGTTCAAAATACGTAATACTGACGGTGAAATGCAAAATTATCCACAAATTGCCTAAAACTTATATTTGAATTTTCAATCACAGAAGCCAGAACCTTAAATTCATTTTCAATTTCGGCTATTCGGCTATATAATTTTCTCGAATTTTGAAATTTTTATATAATTAAAGATTGATGTAGCTATGACTTGGAATAGGTCGATTAGGATATTTTTCGGTAAACAAAGCACATACTTGTCGGGAACTGTTTCCACCATAAAACCATTTCACTATTTCTATTTTATGGTATATATTTCAGAAGAAATAATGTTGATATTAATAAAAAAATCGGATGTGGACACCACACGACTTCCTTGTACGATTATTAAAGTATACATATTTTTTTAATAAATAAATTACAAAATATTAATTTTAACTTCAAAACAGTAAGATATATAGCGACCATAATCTAACCCGGTTCTTTTTAAAGAGAGTTTTGATTACAACAATGAATATGACTAATTTCACAATAAAAATATAACATTTGTTATTGTACGAATCATAAAATTGCACGTATTTAACGTAATTTGACATGAACATTTTTACTTCCTTGTACGTAAGTAAAGGAAGTATTGTAATCGCGAAAAATTTCGGTTTTCAGATTTCAGCGGAAATATCCATTTTGATCATCCCTGAATCCATTTTGACTAATTTCGTCGTGACGTCTGTACGTACGTTCGTACGTTCGTATCTCGCATAACTCAAAAACGGTAAGCCGTAGAAAGTTGAAATTTTGTATTTAGGACTCCTGTAACATCTAGTTGTGCACCTCCCTTTCTGGTTATTACACAATTTCCAGAAGTGGCACTTTACATGAAGCCTATAATAGATTTTAATGAAAAACTGTTTTAAAATATAATTAAAAACTTTTCAAATTTGGTATACAAGACTTTTATGTCAATCGAAATAACATAATAGATTTTGGTTAAAATAGGCTAACCGGAAGTGGTACATTACTTGAAGTTGTTAACAGTTTTTCTTGAATAAAATGATTTTATTTTGATTTTAGAAATAAATACTTCAAATAAAGTTTTAGAGAATTAATTTCTGTGTCTAGCACAGCAAGTATTATTAAATTAGCCCTTTATATAAGCGAGATATGTAAATTTAAAAATTATTTTTTTGTAATAAAGCTTGCTATGGATTAGGACAAAAAAAATAAAAAAAAATGTTCATGTCAAATTACGTTAAATACGTGCAATTTTATGATTCGTACATTAACAAATATTATATTTTTATTGTGAAATTAGTTATATTCATTGTTGTAATCAAATATTTTATAAATATAATTTTTAAATTTACATATCTCGCTTATACAAAGGGCTAATTTAATAATACTTGATATGCTAGACGCAGAAATAAATTCTATAAAACTTTTATTTGAAGCATTTATTTCTAAAATCAAAATAAAATCATTTTATTCAAGAAAAACTGTTAACAACTTCAAGTAATGTACCACTTCCGGTTAGCCTATTTTAACCAAAATCTATTATGTTATTTCAATTGACATAAAAGTCTTGTATACCAAATTTGAAAAGTTTTGGATTATATTTTAAAACAGTTTTTCATTAAAATCTATTATAGGCTTCAAGTAAAGTGCCACTTCTGGAAACTGTGTAATAACCAGAAAGGGAGGTGCACAACTAGATGTTATAGGAGTCTTAAATACAAAATTTCAACTTTCTACGACTTACCGTTTTTGAGTTATGCGAGATACGAACGTACGACCGTACGTACAGACGTCACGACGAAATTAGTCAAAATGGATTCAGGGATGATCAAAATGGATATTTCCGCTGAAATCTGAAAACCGAAATTTTTCTCGATTACAATACTTCCTTTACTGACGTACAAGGAAGTAATAACACAAAATATTAAATAAAAACATTTGTTTTTTGTTAATTCTATGGCACTAGTGTTTTGATTAAAATTAAAATTTTATTGATTAAAATACTAGAACTACCAAAGGCGATCAGTTGACTGTTTTCCGTTTTTGTATGTCCATAACTGCTACCTTTTTTACAGCATTCTTTTTTTTTTTTTGATTGGTTTTATATTTTACATGAAATCATCTAGAACAACCAGCAGCTCTTATTTGACGGATACTTAACTTATGACAGAAATGCTTTATTTACAAGACTGATGCCCATATTCATAAATACTCGTACAATTTTAAACGGTTCGTTATAATTTTTAGGGAAATAATTAAATGATTCGCCATTTAAATACTTGGTAAGCAAGAACTATGCAGGGTGTTCATTTTTAAGTGGCTACCATTGCGATCTCGATAACTAGAAGAGATACGAAGTTGGTTAAATTAGCAAAGAATCTCTATTTCACATAGGTATTTCAATGATAAACTGAAAAAAGAAATTCAATCAGTGGTTCTCAAAATATGGATACCAACTTTTTTATTTTAAATAGAAACATATATTTTTTATTTACTCATTCAATAGAGCTCTTTATTCTGAATTCAACGATATAAAAATTTTATACCCTTACATAACAAAATTTTCGAAAAAAAAATTAATAAAGTTTTGAATTAATTTTTCCTAAATATGATATTAATTAGAATGCCATGAATGAAAAAATTTTCCTAACTTTTTTTTAATTTTCTTCTGTCAATACCTCTTAATGTTTCTTCAGTACAATCTTTTAAATGCTGTACGTCGGGATGCACAGTGCGGTAAACTTGATCTTTTAAGTAACCCCACGCAAAAAAATCCAGTGGATTCAAATCGGGCGATCTAGCGGGCCATGCAATAGGGCCATTAGTACCAATCCATTGGTTTGGGACAATGTGTTCAAATATTCAGTTACTTGGCGGCAAAACAAAATATTCACTTTTTTCATTCATGGCACTCTAATTAATATCATATTTAAGGGGAAGTAATTCAAAACTTTATTAATTTTTTTTCAAAAATTTTGTCATGTAAGGGTATGAAAATTTTATATCGTTGGATTCAGAATAAAGAGCTCTATTGAATGCACAAATAAAAAATATATGTTTCTATTTAAAATAAAAAAGTTGGTATCCATATTTTGAGAACCACTGGTTGAATTTCTTTTTTCAGTATCTTTGAAATACCTATGTGAAATAGAGATTCTTTGCTAATTTAACCAACTTCGTATCTCTTCTAGTTTTCGAGATCGCAATGGTAGCCACTTAAAAATGAACACCTGTATAGTGAAAAATAAATTGATATTTGATTAGGTTACGTTAGATTTGGTTTGAGTTTGGTTTGGTTAGGTAATATTTGCCGCCAGAAAACATTTTAGAGCTAACCAAAACCTCAATATTATGCTGACACTGAAAGAAATATAATTCAAGACAAGTTTGATTGTATTTGTCGAAAATTATAATGAGCCGTTTTGAAACTTTACGAGTATATGAATATGGTCATAAATGTGTTATTTAGGCAGTGGTCACACTGGACAAGTGGGATCGACTAACGCCGATTGATTGCGATCGATTAAAAATTAAACTAACACTAGCTTATGGGAATGGTCACACTGCATGCATCCACTATGGTCGAACGATATCGAACGTCGACGAGCGGTTTGAAATATCAAACATGTTTGATTTTCTAGTCGGTCGACAGCGATTGATGTGTTTACGCATGCTCAGTGTTGTCATATTTTTCATACCAATTTAACTGTTTTGACATTTGTGTACAGGTTAAAAAGAATATTGTTAGAATATTACAGCCATATTACTAGTAGCATGAGGGAAATGTGGAAAGTTAATGAAATACACCATAGTTGAAAAACTGTGTAAGAAATAATGTACAATTTTATGATCAAAGCACACCAGGATACAGTAATAATTGTAAGAAAATAGAAAAATTATGGATGCAAATTTCTCTAATTTTAAAAACAAAAACTCATAAGGTTTGTCATTTATTTAAATATTCCTGAAAACATATTTGCGGCGTTTCAGTGCAAGAAAAAAATCATTTTCTTTCAATTTAAGTTGGTATCATTTTTGTGGAAATATTTACGTCGATTCATGCAGTGTGACATATCTCCTAAAATTTCGGTCGGTCGCTATTGATCTACGACAGTTGATCTTGGTTGATCGATTGCATTCTACTCAATGTGACCACTGCCTTATTCGTGAGTAGGGTGTTTTGACAATGTTGTTTTGTTTATGAAAAGTGTTGAGACAGTATGGCTCACGAGCACGGGCCTGGAGATAATTAATTATTAAAATATATCCAAAGTATATCACCCATCATTTCTGGCGATGAGAGTTCTTTCTTAGACTTAGAAAATGAGTATGATAGTAATGAATAATACGCTCTTCAAACCTCACCTCATAGACAAAGATCAGTAGCGAAGAAACCCGAGAAGATAAAAATTCCGCAAATTGTGGACCAAATATTTCGTGAATATAGTGCGCGTGCTGGTACACAACGGTGACCCATACTTATCTTTATCGTCTATGAAGTCTTCGACTTAGTAATGATAAATGCTCATACTTGATACAAAATAATCATATATTCAAACGATTGTGACGTACTTACAACTTATATATTCAGTATTGCTGAGTTATTAGACGGACTTTACAAAAAAGCAGAGTTAGAACAGTTCCAGCTTTACATGCAAAACTCTCAATAAACCATCAAACGCATACAATCTCAAATAGGTTTTTGTAATAAAAGCAAAACAAAATACCGTTATTTAAATCAGGAAAAATTGCGTATAAATCTTATCTACAATTTTTCGGAAGTGCTAATTTGGTATAATTAAAAAATATATTTTTTAAGAGTTATAATTTCATTACATCTTTTATATTATAATATTTTGTTAATGCCTAGATGCACCGCTTATAGTTAAATTTTAAATTTTGCTTAAATTACCAATATCGTATCGAAACGAAATATCAAATGATTTGTTAAATATTACTGTCAAAATTTCAATATGCACTTTTTTGTTAACCTGTAGTTAAGGCTTTACTATATGCGATGTAAATGGGCATAAATGTAATATTTAAATATTTGTGAACACTTGGCACACTTCACAAGATTTCAGTCTCTGAATCAACCTCTCGGTCTTTCGAGGCACTGAGACTGGTTGAGTGAACGGATGATAAACATCCCACAAAGATATCAAGCCAGCAGAGGTAACTAACCACATGCAGAACCACCTATCAGGAAAACCGCGAGCTTGGCTAGCAGAATAATAATAATAATAATAGAAAACTGTACAATATTGCGACACTTGGTGAAGTTGTTCTAAATATTTAAATATTTGTGCACACTTGGCATAATTCACAAGATTTCAATCTCTGAATCAACCTCTCGGTCATTTATCAGAGACTGGCCCACTCAGCCAGAACCACAGACGCGTTTCGCAGTTATTGCAGCTCATCAGTTTGGTGTACTGACGCCTCTTTCGAGGCACTGAGGCTGGTTGAGTGAACGGATGATAAACATCCCACAAAGATATCAAGCCACCATAGGTAACTAACCACATGCAGAGCCATCTATCAGGAAAACCGCGAGCTTGGCTAGCAGAATAATAATAATAATAATAATAATAATAATAATAATAATAATAATAATAATAATAATAATAATAATAATAATAATAATAATAATAATAATAATAATAATAATAATAATAATAATAATAATAATAATAATAATAATAATAATAATAATAATAATAATAATAATAATAATAATAATAATAATAATAATAATAATGAAAAGTACAATTTTGCTAATGTATTGTATTTAATTATTTACCTTGTAGCTCTTAGATGTACTAGACTTAGGTGAATAAACTAAATAATAATAATAATAATAATAATAATAATAATAATATTTTTTTTTTTAACTAGAAGAGGGCATCAACTGCTGGGGTTATTAGCCCATATACTAATCAAAAAGTATAATATAAATAAATATACGGGACATTATACTACTATATAAGTATTACAAATAGATGTATAATAATAATTTTGAAAAAAAAGTAACATGTAAATAAATATGTATATAAAATAAATATACATATGTATACGAGATCAACAAAACCCACATGCATAAAATACAATATATAAATATAAGTATTTACGCATACTTATGTATACGTATAATGAGAAAAATAGAAAAGAATACAAGAATTACATAAAGAAAATTTTTATGAGATGAAAAAATAGACAAGTCTATAACTTTTCATATATATTTACCGCACGCAAAAACTTCAGAACATTACGGATCTTATCAGAGTCTGTTAGAATAAAGGAAAGGTCTTGATCTAAATGATATAGTCGCCTGAGTAGATCATACTGTGGACATGCAACAAGAATGTGTTCAACTGTCAGAGCAGTATCACATCTGGTGCACATAGGGGCATTATCCCGATTTAAACGGTACCCATGTGTCAGACTTGTATGACCCATTCTCAGACGATGGATCTTGACTTGATCCCTTCTGGTAAGATCATTCGGCAATAAAACTGGCGCAACCAACGGCTTAATGGTTTTTAGATGGTTCTGAACCCCATCCCATGTGCGCTGCCACAAAGCCAATACCTCTTTCTTCAGATGAAGACTTATATCTGATGATTTATACATTACGACATCAACAGAGTTACTATCAGCGGCAAAACGTGCTGCCTCATCAGCCAATTCGTTACCCCTAATGCCGACGTGACTTGGCACCCAAAGAAAGTAAATATCTCTCCCTGTCTCATGAAGATGTTTCATGAGGGACAAGATATGCTGAATAATTGGGTCAACAGTAAAAGGGTTTGAAATGGCTTGTAGGACGCTCAAAGAATCGCTTACTACGAGGAACTTTCTAGAAGTTCTGACAAACTCGCAGTACCGTAGGGCTTGCCAGATAGCATAGGACTCTGCTGTGTAGATAGAAGTTAGAAGAGGCATTGACCATGAGTGCTGTGTGTTATCGACAGCAATTGCGCAACCAGTACCATGGTGGGTTTTAGAACCATCTGTATAAATTACCATCGTGTTTTTGTACCCGTGCAGAACCTCTAGAAACCTTGACTGTATCATTATCGGGGGACTGTTGGACTTGTCGTACATAGTTAGTATGTAGTTAGTCCTAGCTAATGGAAACAACCACGGCGGTACTTCAGATTCCCCTACAGGAATCGATAATGGTATATCAAAGTTTATTTGGTCTAGAAGCTCTTTCGCGCGGATACCAGCGGGTCTGGTTTGAATTTGTCGTGGATTGCACCAATTATCACTCCGAAAGAAAGTATTGAAGTTCTTGTGTTGCGGTAAGGACTTGATTTTAGAAACATAAAGCAGCAGAAACTTTTTACGTCTGACATCAAGTGGCGTCAGTCCTGACTCTGAATACAAATTTAATGTGGGGGTACTGGGAAACGCACCAAGAGCGTACCGTAGAGCCTGGTTGTGGATTGATTCTAGTCTGTTGAGGGTTGAACGTTTTGCCGAGGCATAGACGACACACCCGTAATCAATCTTTGATAAAACCAGAGATTGGTACACTCGTATAAGAGTTTTGGGTTCTGCTCCCCATTTAGTACCCGCCAACATTTTTATAATGTTAAGAGCTTTAAGACAAACAGTCCTTAGCTCTTCAACATGTAATTTCCAAGTTAGCCTTGGATCGAAATAGAGTCCCAGGAATCTGACGCTATTGACGATTTTAATAGTATTATCCCTCATAAAAAGGAGTGGTCCATAGTGTGGTCGGTTTAGGCGACAGAAGTGCATGCACTGGGTTTTTTCGCGAGAGAACCTGAATCCAATTTTGTCAGCCCTCCGGGTAATGCTGTTAATTGCAGATTGCAAAGTTCTGTTGATGTCTCCCATCTTCTTATCAGAACAGAAAATGGCGAGATCATCAACATACAGACACATACCTACAGAGCTGACAAAGGACACAAGCTCATTTACCGCAATGGCAAAAAGTGTGACGCTCAAAACAGAGCCTTGGGGTACTCCATTCTCTAATATCCTTGAGGATGATAGAGAAGTACCGACCCGAACTCTAAATTTGCGTTCTGCCAAAAAAGAAGAAATAAGTTGCGATGCAAGACGTTAAACTGATCGGCCTATGATTTGACGGTATCGATAGGTCTTTTCCGACCTTAGGGATAGGGATGACAATGGCTTCCTTCCACTTCTCAGGATATGAACCTTCTTGCCAGAGCATATTGTATACGGAAAGCAAGTGTATTTTAAAATCAAGGGTTAAATTTTTGAGCATATCGTTGGTAATTCTATCTAAACCTGGAGATGACGACTTCGATTGGCTGAGAGCATATTCCAGTTCCATAAGTACGAATGCAGCGTTATAATTAAGAATTTCAGTAGTGCTGAAATCTAGCGGTACTTCCCTGTCCGCTTTTGAGTTTTGAAACTCAGGTACGTAATTAGAAGAGCTGCTAGTACTTTGGAACTGGTCGGCCATTATTTCCGCGATAGTGGATGGATCATCCGTATAAGTTCCATCATCCAGTTTCAGGCAGGTTATGCCTGTAGAATTACCATGCCCAGCGATACGTTTAACCCTTGACCAACATTCTTGTGTTGTGGTATTGGACGAAATACCAGAAACATATTCGTCCCAAGATTTTCGCTTGCTTTCCAATATACAACGTCGTGCTAGCGCTCTGGCTTTTTAAAAAGAATAAGGTTCTCCTGCGTGGGAATCCGTTTGGAGCGGTTGAAAGCCATTTTTTTATCCCGGACCAACTCTTGAATTTCGCGGTTCCACCAGGGAACCGACCTTCTTTGTGCTTTGGACTTGCTCTGAGGGATTGCAGTTTCTGCTGCTAAGAAAATATTTTCTGTTAGTTCTTCTACATTTACATTGATGTTATCAGTCATGGGTGGAATTTTAAGGGATGCCTTGAAACAAGACCAATCGGCTTTACTCATTAACCAACTCGGCGCAAACACTTATTCACACATGGGAGTGTCTGTAGTGATCACTATAGGAAAGTGATCACTCCCGTGTAGATCATCAAGTGCCCGCCAAGAGTAACGAGTTGATAATGTTGATGAGAGTATAGTTAGGTCGATACAAGAAAAGGTCCCTGAACGGGCATTAAAGTATGTGGGCGAACCATCATTTACTAGAACAAGATTTGGATCATCAAGCAGGTTCTCAACAATTCTACCCCTTGGATCAATATGCCCAGATCCCCATATGAAATGGTGGGCATTGAAATCTCCCAGAAGAATAAAGGGAGTGGGAAGTTGCCGAATAATACCTTGAATGTCAGTCAAATCCCAGTTGGCGTCAGGTAAATATATGTTACAGATAGTAACGTTAAATGGGGCTGACATTCGTATAGCAATCGCTTGAATATTAGTGTTGAGATTAACCTGCTTGAAACTCGCATCTTGTCTTACGATGATCGCCACACCTCCATTGACCCGGATATGGGGTGCAGAATCGAACCTAACTATACTATAATTCTTCAATGAGTAAACCTGGCCTGGTGTAAAGTGTGTTTCTTGAAGACACGTACATATCGGATTAAATTCCGATAGTAGCATCTTCAAGTCACAATAATGAAAGACGCATCCCCTAATATTCCACTGAATAATATTGTTCATGACTTAAAATATAATGTAGAAGAACTAAACTGGTTTTCTTGGTTTGCCTAGAGGCCAACCCTTCTTTTTCTTTTGCTGCTGCGAAGATGCAGAGCAAAGAGAAAGATCTTCGTCAGAAGAAGAAACAATACAAGAAGTATTTGCCCTTATCTTTTCCTTAGTAGGAATAAAAGAAGGAGAAGGGCCAGGAGCAATAGACACAATAGAAGAAGAAATACTGTTTAATGTTTTCTTCTTTTGTGTAGGAATTTTTGATGGTGTCGGGAAAGGATTACTGGTGACAAGAGGCGCACTTTGTTCGGCATTAAAAGTTTCTTTCGTAACAAAGACACTTTTCAATGCCTGAACTATGTGGGGAATTATTTCTTTGGCAAAGGAAGTAGTATCCGGTTTTGCTGAGGCTAATGCTTTATTGGCATAAGAGATACCGGCCGGTGTAGAAATAATGACCTTCTTCCTTGCCTCAAGATATGTAATATTCTCCTTTATTTTCATCTCTTGTATGACAACCTCTTGCTTATAAATAGGGCAATTTTTGGAAAGAGGCAAGTGGTCTCCCGCGCAGTTAATACAGGTAATGGGTTCTATGCAAGGGGTTCCTTCATGTAAGGCCTTTCCGCATATGCAAATCTGTGGACTTTTGCATCGTGCAGCTGTGTGTCCGAACTTTTGACAATGGAAACAGCGCATTGGTGTAGGCACATACATGCGTACAGAGAGGGACATATATGCTACTTTCAACTTAAGTGGAAGTTTCGGGGTATTGAAGGTCAAGACATGATTTGGTGTGTCTTTATATTGACCATTGAATCTTGTCTTAATGCGTCGCACTTCAATAACACCCTGCTCCCGTAACTCGTTGCATATTTCCTCCACTGTACAATTTAAGAGGTCTTTACAATAAATGACACCCTTGCATATATTAAGTGAACTATGTGGGACCACTTCTATGTCCATATTTCCCATTTTGGTCATTTTTAATATTTTTTTTGCTTGCGAAGCCGAAACTGTCTCCACAAGTAGACCATCTCTAATTTTCTTTATAGTTTTTAAATCGCCGATTAATCCGAAAAGTAATTTTTGTATAATAAAGGGACTAACTTTTTCAAAATTATCACCAAGCCTTTGAATGACCAAGAACCGGGGTACTACCACCTTTTCTTGGTTCATCTCAGAAGTGGGGTTATTGGACATACCCGCACAAGATGTGTTTTTTGACGAGGCTTTCTCCCCGGGAGCTTTTAACACGGCTCCAAGCGCACCGGTTTTGGTGGTCGGTGAACCAGAGAGCGGCTTTGGTTGTTTCATTTTCATGAAAAATGATCCTTCGGTCTTTGGTATCCCCACCCTCCTTGGAGTCTCAAAAGGGACACTAATACCGCAAACCGGTATAGTGCCAGGGCTTCCCAAAGATTATAGCAATCCCGGAGGGTAGCAAGGCCAGTCCACGGGAGAGATCACGATGGGGCCGCTAAGTCCTCGTGCACGCCCGCTTCCTGGTGATCTCGCTACGTCCCCAAGACGACTCACCCCCCAGCCTCGCAATGGGATGGGAACCGATTGGTCACAGGTGGGTTAGTCTGCAACCTCCCGTTTGAGTGAATTCAGGGCCAAAGTAGTGTGTTGGGGCTTCCTCAACTACCAGGATCCCCTCCTCCACCGACACGGGTCACCGCACACGGTCAACATGCAGGTAGGCATGAAGAAAACTGTGTACGGACGATCACCTACTAATCGTCCGGTTAGATGAATGGAGGACACATAGGTCATGACCCGTTAGTTTCACCTTTGCTGGCAACAAAGGCTACTGAGCCCCCCCACCACGACAAGGTGGGCCCGCGGGGGGGAATAATAATAATAATAATAATAATAATAATAATAATAATAATATTAATAATAATATTAATAATAATAATATTAATAATAATAATAATAATAATAATAATATTAATAATAATAATAATAATAATAATAATAATAATAATAATGATAATAATAATAATAATAATAATAATAATAATAATAATAATAATTTTTTTAACTAGAAGAGGGCATCAACTGCTGAGGTTATTAGCCCATATACTAATCAAAAAGTATAATATAAATAAATATACGGGACATATACTTTATATAAGTATTACAAATAGAAGTATAATAATAATTTTGAAAAAGGTAACATGTAAATAAATATATAAAATAAATATACATATATATACGAGATCAACAAAACCCACAGGCATAAAATACAATATATAAATATAAGTATTTACGCATACTTATGTATACGTATAATGACAAAAATAGAAAAGAATACAAGAATTACATAAAGAAAATGTTAATGGGATGAAAAAAAAAGACAAGTCTATAACTTTTCATATATATTTACCGCACGCAAAAACTTCAGAACATTACGGATCTTATCAGAGTCTGTTAGAATAAAGGAAAGGTCTTGATCTAAATGATATAGTCGCCTGAGTAGATCATACTGTGGACATGCAACAAGAATGTGTTCAACTGTCAGAGCAGTATCACATCTGTTGCACATAGGGGCATTTTCCCGATTTAAACGGTACCCATGTGTCAGACTTGTATGACCCATTCTCAGACGATGGATCTTGACTTGATCCCTACTGGTAAGATCATTCGGCAATAATACTGGCGCAACCAATGGCTTAATGGTTTTTAGATGGTCCTGAACCCCATCCCATGTGCGCTGCCACAAAGCCAATACCTCTTTCTTCAGATGAAGTCTTATATCTGAAGATTTATACATTACGACATCAACAGAGTTACTCTCAACGGCAGATCGTGCTGCCTCATCAGCCAATTCGTTACCCCTAATGCCGACGTGACTTGGCACCCAAAGAAAAAAAATATCTCTCCCTGTCTCATGAAGATGTTTCATGAGGGACAAGATATGTTGAATAATTGGGTCAACAGTAAAAGGGTTTGAAATTGCTTGTAGGACGCTCAAAGAATCGCTTACTACGAGGAACTTCCTAGAAGTTCTGACGAACTCGCAGTAGCGTAGGGCTTGCCAGATAGCATAGGACTCTGCTGTGTAGATAGAAGTTAGAAGAGGCATTGACCATGAGTGCTGTGTGTTATCCACAGCAATTGCGCAACCAGTACCATGGTGGGTTTTAGAACCATCTGTATAAATTACCATCGTGTTTTTGTACCCGTGCAGAACCTCTAAAAACCTTGACTGTATCATTATCGGGGGACTGTTGGACTTGTCGTACATAGTTAGTATGTAGTTAGTCCTAGCTAATGGAAACAACCACGGCGGTACTTCAGATTCCCCTACAGGAATCGATAATGGTATATCAAAGTTTATTTGGTCTAGAAGCTCTTTCGCGCGGATACCAGCGGGTCTGGTTTGAATTTGTCGTGGATTGCACCAATTATCACTCCGAAAGAAAATACTGAAGTTCTTGTGTTGCGGTAAGGACTTGATTTTAGACACATAAAGCAGCAGAAACTTTTTACGTCTTACATCAAGTGGCGTCAGTCCTGACTCTGAATACAAATTTAATGTGGGGGTACTGGGAAATGCACCAAGAGCGTACCGTAGAGCCTGGTTGTGGATTGAGTCTAGTCTATTGAGGGTTGTACGTTTTGCCGAGGCATAGACGACACACCCGTAATCAATCTTTGATAAAACCAGAGATTGGTACACCCGTATAAGGGTTTTGGTCTCTGCTCCCCATTTAGTACCCGCCAACATTTTTATAATGTTGAGAGCTTTAAGACAAACAGTCCTTAGCTCTTCAACATGTAATTTCCAAGTTAGCCTTGGATCGAAATAGAGTCCCAGGAATCGGACGCTATTGAGGATTTTAATAGTATTATCCCTCATAAAAAGGAGTGGTCCATAGTGTGGTCGGTTTAGGCGACAGAAGTGCATGCACTGGGTTTTTTCGCGAGAGAACCTGAATCCAAGTTTGTCAGCCCTCCGGGTAATGCTGTTAATTGCAGATTGCAAAGTTCTGTTGATGTCTCCCATCTTCTTACCAGAACAGAAAATGGTGAGATCATCAACATACAGACACATACCTACAGAGCTAACAAAGGACACAAGCTCATTTACCGCAATGGCAAAAAGTGTGACGCTCAAAACAGAGCCTTGGGGTACTCCATTCTCTAATATCCTTGAGGATGATAGAGAGGTACCGACTCGAACTCTAAATTTGCGTTCTGCCAGAAAAGAAGAAATAAGTTGCGGCAAATTACCACGGAAACCCCAGCCATGTAGCTTGTTAAGAATGTGATACCGCCACGTCATATCATAGGCCTTCTCCAGATCAAAGAACACTGCAACCAAGTGTTCTTTATTATTGAAAGCAGTGAGAATTGCATCTTCTAGATGATCAACGGTGGATCTGAATTTGCGAAATCCGGCCTGGTGATCTGACAGAAAATGATTGGTTTCCAGAATCCACATAAGACGGTTGTTGATCATTCTCTCGAATATCTTTCCGATGCAAGACGTTAAACTGATCGGCCTATGATTTGACGGTATCGATAGGTCTTTTCCGACCTTAGGGATTGGGATGACAATGGCTTCCTTCCACTTCTCAGGATATGAACCTTCTTGCCAGAGCATATTGTATACGGAAAGCAAGTATAGTTTAAAATCAAGGGTTAATTTTTTGAGCATATCGTTGGTAATTCTATCTAAGCCTGGAGATGACGACTTCGATTGGCTGAGAGCATATTCCAGTTCCATAAGTACGAATGCAGCGTTATAATTAAGAATTTCAGTAGTGCTGAAATCTAGCGGTACCTCCCTGTCCGCTTTTGAGTTTTGAAACTCAGGCACGTAATTAGAAGAGCTGCTAGTACTTTGGAACTGGTCTGCCATTATTTCCGCGATAGCGGATGGATCATCCGTATAAGTTCCATCATCCAGTTTTAGGCACGTTATGCCTGTAGAATTACCATGCCCAGCGATACGTTTAACCCTTGACCAACACTCTTGTGTTGTGGTACTGGACGAAATGCCAGAAACATATTCGTCCCAAGTTTTTCGCTTGCTTTTTCGCTTGCTTTCGCTTGCTTTCCAATATACAACGTATATTAACGTATCCCCCCCCGCGGGGGGGAATAATAATAATAATAATAATAATAATAATAATAATAATAATTATTATTTTAATAATAATAATAATAATAATAATAATAATAATAATAATAATAATAATAATAATAATAATTATAATAATAATAATAATAATAATAATAATTATAATAATAATAATAATAATAATAATAATAAATCGAATCGTTCATGTGGCTAAGAAGAGGAAGAATTAAAGGGGAAACGGAGAGTTTAATAACAGCGGCTCAAGAACAAGCCATAACAACAAGATATATAGGAAAGAAAATCCATAAATCATCCGAAAACAAGTCATGCAGAATTTGTAAAGCTGCAGATGAAACCATCCATCACATAATGTCATCCTGCTCAGAATTGGCCAAAACTGAATATGTCATACGGCATAATAAAATCTGCAATCTTATTCACTACAATCTCTACAATCATTATATAGGACAAACAAATGAACAGCTATGGTACAAATATCTACCAGAGAAAGTAGTGAATAATGCAAACGGAAATGTAACGATATTGTATGATATGGGAGTGCGAACTGACCGAACCATCAATGCTAATAGACCTGATATTATTGTTAGAACTCCTTGTACTACATACTTAATTGACATCTCCGTACCAGCCGATGAGAAAATAATAACAAAGGATGCCGAAAAACAGCTAAAATACAAAGACTTGTGTATTGAAATTAAGCGTATGTGGAAAACAAAATGCGAAATAATTCCAGTAATAATTGGAGCGACAGGTTATGTAAATAAGGAATTTATTAAAAATGTCAAACGCATCCCTGGAAATCACGACCCATATGAAATTCAAAAACAAGCAATATATGG
This sequence comes from Harpalus rufipes, assembly GCA_951394225.1. Taxonomy (NCBI): domain Eukaryota; kingdom Metazoa; phylum Arthropoda; class Insecta; order Coleoptera; family Carabidae; genus Harpalus; species Harpalus rufipes. The sequence goes on from OX596280.1 coordinate 21,336,404, forward strand.
AACAGCCCACATTATAAGAAAAGTACTTTCCTAAAATCCCATATATCCTCAGCTGTATGGTTTATAGCTGGAATATGGTTGAAACCGACTAGGACACCTAAAGACCACATCCTAGTCAGCAGAAGAGATCTCCATCCTGCCAACCCGAAGTTTAGGCCATCATTACGAGCAATCTTAGAGCCCTGAAAATGAAAAGTACAATTTTGCTAATGTATTGTATTTAATTATTTACCTTGTAGCTCTTAGATGTACTAGACTTAGGTGAATAAACTAAATAATAATAATAAATCCGCAGGGGTAGACTGGCCTACAGCAGTCTATTCGGGCTTAGTGACCCCGCGTACCCGAACTGAAAAGGTGGCTGAACCAAGCACTAGTCACCTCCCATATGGGTGCGCAGTGTCTGCGAAGTGTTGCCTCCCGTTGTGTGGAGGCCCACCCGCTGTCTGTAAGTCTCATGAGGTGATGGCACCTGTGCATGGCAGAGACCTGATATTTAGGGGCTACAGCATGGCTTCGCCGCACCCATCAGGCTCTCTGTCTTTTCCACCTGGTTCCAGAGGCCCGCTCCAATATGACCACGGAATACTGGTATCAGTGTTGTGTTGCCATTGTGCCCACCCACTGCCCAGCTCCAAGGTCCTGGTTGCGACAGAAGCGCGACTATGAGGGGTTACAGCCTGGCTTCGCCGCACCCTCTGGTCCCTCTGATCCCACCTCTCGCCATCCTCCACCTGGTTACTTGGTGAAAACCCGTACCAGGTGAGTACACCGTTACCTCACCCTGAGTACTCGTCTGTAGGCGTACTACACAAAGTCACCCCGACCACCTGGGTGGCTGCCCTGATCACCTTGGCATATCGTCCGCGCCTAGCCTCTCCAGCAATTGCTGAGAGGCAGGTCAATGGTACCCAGGATTCCTGAGGTAGTGAGAAACAAAAGAGCGGAAATAATAATAATAATAATAATAATAATAATAATAATAATAATAATAATAATAATAATAATAATAATAATAATAATAATAATAATAATAATAATAATAATAATAATAATAATAATAATAATAATAATAAAAATAATAATAATAATAATAATAATAATAATAATAATAATAATAGAAAACTGTACAATGTACAATTTGCGACACTTGGTGAAGTTGTTCTAAATATTTGTGAACACTTGGCACACTTCACAAGATTTTAGTCTCTGAATCAACCTCTCGGTCATTTATCAGAGACTGGCCACACTGAGAGGTTGATTCAGAGACTGAAGTCTTGTGAAGTGTGCCAAGTGTTCACAAATATTTCAATATTTAGAACAACTTCACCAAGTGTCGCAAATTGTACAATGTACAGTTTTCTATTATTATAAATGTAATAAGTTAATATTCATATTTTTCATGATATTTTCAAACTATATACATGATATTGAATATGTTGAAATTTATTAAAATCCTACTGATTTATTTCTGAATACTTGTATTTCACTAGAAATGCCAATTTTTTTCACCAAATATCACAATATTAAACAAGTAACTGTAAATTATACAAAAAATATTGCGATTTTAGAAGATAAATGTAAAAAAATCTAGTAGCAGTCATGTGGCTGCTCGCGATCGTTATGGATAGGATGCGAACTCCGGTATTTTTTTCTTTACAGAAAACTATTTAACTATTTTGCTAAGAAACAATTAGGGGAGCCAAAATTTGAATATTTCAAAATTAACATTGAAATCCCTATGGTGAGTTTTCCGACACACTATCCTGTATAGAGAACAGTCAAGCGTAAATAAATGAACCTCTAGGATAAATGTCTTGTGTGTACATGAATTCGTCAATAGGACTGTTGCAAGAATTTTTCCATGACTTTAATTACTAATTTTTAAAATAATATTGTTCTTTAAAGAGCCTAGAATTTGAAAATATCACGAAATATTCATTAGATATTTTACAATTAATTTTTTAAATTTGTGTAATATTTTTAAATAGTCACGTGATCTGAAACAAAATGTGACGTCTAGGTACATACAGTTTAACATGTGACAAACTATCGCCTACTTTTATAACGTAGGTAATAAACAAGCTGTTTCCCTATTGGCTATAAATAACGTACTGAATGTACTGTAACTAAAATGAGTGGGGGATGGTTTTCCATGACTATTTTTCGCGCCAATCTTTTTATGTAATAATTTACGAAAATTACAACAAATTATTATGATTTTTGTTCTTACTATGAAAAATAATGCATAAACTCATTTAAAATCCTTTTAAAAAAATGTGAAACCGACTCTTGATTTTACTATTTCCAACTAACAAGAACCGTATTTAAAAAAAAATTATAACTTTTGTTTATCAAAACATATGAGATATAAAAAGAAACTTTCATGATTTATTTTTACCTCTCGCGAAGAGAGGTATTGGATTCATGCTAATAATCGCATATTCAGATGTTAATGAATATGCACGTTTTAAGGTCCCTATACAATCCGATTTAAATATTTTTATTATGATGTGTGTATATGTGTATGTGTGTGTGTGGGGGGGGGGATGTATGTGTGTGGATGTTGGAAGGACGATTTCTCAAAAACAATAATACTTAATATCTGTTTAACTACGCATTTCTCAATCCGAAATTACTGAAAAAATCTGAAAAGGTTTTGGTAATAATTGAACAATCAGAAGTAGCAGATTCTTAAAAAAAACTTCTAAATATTTTTTTTTCTTCTTGCTAGTAAATATTATAGAAGAGTAAATTCTCTATCTGATATATGTAAACACTTTGTTATATCTTTTATAGATTTAGAGATATAAAAATATAAGTTATATAATAATCTGTTGTAATATATCTCACAGCCCAAATAATGTCATGGAAACCAATGGAAAAATTAAAATGTTTGTAACTGACAGATAAATGTCAGTGACAAAAATCCAGAGATATTACTGAAGATTTTTTCTGGAAAGTACGTACATTATATTATTTCTTAAATAAATAAATAAATATAAATATATCATTACGACATATTACCCATTGCTGGGTGTGCCAATCTACTTTATAATACCTAGTTAAATAATTAAAATTCTAGGTATATTACACATATCCTTCAAAAATACTGTCAATCCCGACAATGTATTGCAAACATTAGAAATGTTAAATACAATAGGGCCCGAGCAGTCATATGTGACTTTGTTGGTCAAGCAGATAATATGGGGGCCCGTGACAGAATGATAGCTAGTAATTATGTAACATAGATGTCAAGTATCATAATTTTTTTAATGAGTTGTATTTTAAACCAGTTGAAAATTATACCATAATTTCTACTTTCAGTGATGATTTCAGAATAGCTTAGGACTAGGAGAAGTAGAGCGTCTTCTCTCATTCTCGTGTTCGTAAACTCCGTAAAACTTTGTTCTTCAATAGTTCACTTGACCACAAAAATTGTTTGTTATTATCTTAAAGCAGATCTTTATGTGAGCATGTCTCTTATAATTTGCTGCGTAGTAGCAGATAATCATAATTCTGGAGTATTCCATTCACATGTCGGATTTGGGTCTTCCTTGTTACAGAGATTGTATTTGCACACACGGTTGTTCTGTCATTTGTAGGAAACTCTTCCTAGATTTTATTCTTGTAAGTTGAAAATTGAATGAAACATAGTGTAACGTTTATTTATATGGGTGAAGTGTAAAAATAAGAGAAATATTAATAGTTAAAATAATACATTTATTAAACGATAAATAATTAGGATAAATAATAAAAAGATAATAAAAATAACTAACACTATGATCAAATAATTATATACACTAATTTAAGACTAAGAATATTATTAAATGCTTAAACACTAAGAATATTTATTTAAACAATATTTATATCACTATATTTATTTATATAACTACATTTATTTATGTTCACAACTCGTAGACTATTTATTTACATCACCCACTGTTCATTGCTCGTTGCTTCTATATATCCAACTTTTTTTCTGTCTTTGGCGAAAAATATTGTGTACACCTTGTCCGCGAAATCCTTAGCGTCCTCGAGATTGTCTCTCTCGGTACGCTAAAGAGTGATTTCGCGGCCTTGATATACAAATAACTATTAAAGTGAAACAGCACATCACAAATGGCCATGGAAATAAAACACAAAAACAACGTGACAGAGTAATATATTATGTATGTGTATATTGTTGCACTCATTGTTTTCATACAATTATAGTTGATCATATTATAATATATATATATATATATATATATATATATATATATATATATATATATATATATATATATATTATAATATGATGATATAATCTGATGATCAACTGTTTCCGAGAAAAAGGCAAAATTGAAAAAAAAAACTGCTAAAAATAGAGATCGAACAAAATTTTGTCCATGTGAGTAAATAGAATATAAAAAAATTATATTTTTTTTCTCAATTTCTAATAGTTACGAAGTTGGCCAAGGTTGCCACAACATGTAACTTAACACATTTTTTTTTTATTTTAAAAAAATCACATCTATGACCTCTGAAAGGTAAATAAAAAATCTCATTTAATCGAAGTTGTAATTCATATAGTAGACGTAAACCCCGTAAAACACATCTCACTCATCTCGGAAACTATTATTATTATTATTTGATATATATATATATATATATATATATATATATATATATATATATATATATATATATATATATATTATTTAAGTACATATTATATAATGGATGTATAACAGTACAAGGAATATTGCAACAATTATAGCAGTGATACTTTATTAAACTGTCACATGTATTGCAGATGTGCTGTAACTGCAGATTCAAGTAAACTTTTTTAATGTAAAATTTAAATTTAAAAAACTTTTTATTCTTGTATTTTTGCTCTAATATTTATAGGAGGGTGAATTTCTGCATTTATTTAAAATTCCATGTAAAACTCATATGTTCCGGTTTTCGGTGCACACTTTCAAAGCATTGTATGCATTTTAATTTTCTCGTGAACTTGTTTTTATTTTATTTTGTTATATATCTACGTCGAAGGCAGATTACAAAATTTGAGATTAAAACGTCTAGGTAGTCGTTTTCTAAATGACTAGGTGTAAAATACTGAGGTTTCGATCTAATTGCATTGCAAAACCATGAAACTCGAATCAAATTTTGCTGGTGTGAGTTTTGACCGTTGAGGTTATGTTACGGATTGTATAGAAAAATTACAAACGAAAATGTCCAAATATTCATTTTATAATTTATTTGCCTAGGCCTTTTATAAAATGAAAAAATCTGATGTGGCCAACACAATACCTTCCGTCAATCCTGTGTATCATTTACTAATTCCATACATAAATTTTCTTGCAAAAGATTATAACTTTCCAGTAAAATTATTTTATAAACAAACTATGCAAATGGCACTTGACACTGACATCTATTTCTTCATCTTCTGTAGCTCTTCCTATTCGTTGCGGGCCGCTATTTTTTATTTTCTTCTTCCACTCATTTCTATTTTGCGTGTCGTCCTTATTCAGTTCATTTTCTCTCAAGTCTTCCGCAATACAGTCCTTCCACCTTATCTTTGGTCTTCCTCTATTTCTTCCACATTCTAGTACTAATCTAATCATTCTTCTTCCAATATACTCTTTATCTCTCCTCATGATATATTTAAACCAATGTAATCGTCTCTCTTGTTTTCTAGAAACTTTTAATACTCGAGTTATTTCCCTTACTCTTTCATTGTTTACCGTATCTTTCCGTGTCTTCCCCACCATCCATCTGAACATTCTCATTTCTGCCACATTAATTTTCTTTTCACTGACACTTACATTTGCCACCATCTGTCAGTTAGAATTTTCTTAATATAGTAGCTGTTTCCATGGTTATAGCATAGCTGCATGTTTTATAGAATTTAATTTCTTTATAATTCTTTAACTCTATATACATCGAATGTGAAATATAAAATACAATCAATTCGTATAGATAATAGAATATTCTTTAATATTTATAATAACATTAAATGTGTAATAGTATATTATTCAATGAGCATGTAATGTATGCTATTACTCATGAGAATGAGTAATAGCCATTACATGCGAATAAAATACTATACTTTATCCACAACTGTCAAATAATAACATCGCTAGGTAGTTGTTATAACAAAATTATGAAGTGATTTGATATTTAGCAGAAAATTTTAAACCAACTATTCAGCTACATTTTAAGCGTAAAAAGAAAATAAAACTATAAAAAATGAAAAAAACTAGTATAATTTTGGCTTTTTATGTGGAAAAATTACTTATAAATAGTAATTTGTTTGTACTCTTTGAAAGGTAATATTTGAATTTGACATAACGATTTAATAATATTATTCCATCGAACTGTCATTATTATTAGCAACAGTAACTAAGGTCCTTAATTGATAAAAAACGGTTGAATTAAGAGTACATTATTTGACAGTAGTGGATAAATATTATTTAACAATAAAAACTGTTAAAAATTTTAAATAAGTGTACCCCCGGTTAACCAATTATAACCAAAATCTAATCAAGTCTGTATATGGATCTAAGGAAGAGGAATACATAAAAATTGTAATTTTTGGAATTCTAGTATTGGAGATACCGCGGCCGAAGCCGCGGTCACACACATACGCACACACGCACACACACACACACACATATATATATATATATATATATATATATATATATATATATATATATATATATATATATATATATATGTGTGTGTGTATATACAGTATGATGAGTTGAACGATGTGAAGTTATTTGCTCCCTTAATTATTTTAGAGCACAGTTATTATATATTAGGTTATTATATATAACTCGCAAGCTTCAAGTAAAATGTCACTTTCAGTTTACTGATAGACATCAAAATCTAAAGAAATAGTAAACTTCAATAATTATAAGGTATCATACTTTAAACTAAAAATTTTAGTAAAAAGAAGATGTTGAAATATTACTTTGTTGTAACAAAAATACTTCATCATTGTAAACGCAACGTCACAGTCCCTAATCGGTATTTATCGTAAAAATTCGGATTAATTCGGCCGAACAGGACCTACTATCCGTTTTTTTACCTTCCGTCACCTGTAGGTAAGGAAGGTATTGTCTTTGGTCAAAATAGTCAATATAGAGTTTTTAGTGAATAAGCAAGTTTTAGGGTCCCCATAATACGATTTTACCATTTTTACGATGATGTTTGTATGTGTATGTATGTGTGTGTGTGTGTGTGTGTGTGTGTGTGTGTGTGTGTGTGTGTGTGTGTGTGTGTGCGTGACGAAAGTTTTGAATCGCATAACGATTCCAAAAATTATATTTTTTCGTATTCATCAAGTTTACATCTAGAAGAACAACTGATTAGATTTTGGTTATAATTGGTGAACCGGAAGTAGCCTCATTTGAAGATTTAACAGTTAAGTTTGATTTATTGACATTTAACGTTATTATAACTTAAAGAATATATACTATTTGCTTGCATTTTATGCTTCATATTCAATAGATACAGAGTTAAAGAATTTTAAAGAAATTAAATTTTATAAATCAGCCAGTTATGCTAAACATGCAAACTACTAATATATTCATATAATTCAAATTGACAGATGTCAGTATCAATAAAAAGTAAATTAATATGGCAGAGTTGAGGATGTTGGGGAAGGCACGGAAAGATAGGTAAGCAAATAACTCTAGTGTTACAAGTTTCTAGAGAGATTCAAGCGAGATGATTACATTGGTTTGAAAATGTCATGAGGAGAAATGAAGAATATATTGGAAGAATGAATAGCTTAGTAATAGATGGTTGAAGAAACATAGAAAGACCAAAGATAAGATGGAAGGACACGTAAAACAGAAATTAGTGGAAGAAGAAAATAAAAAATAGCGACCCTTAACGAATGGGGAAAGCTAAAGAAGAAGAAGATATTAGTGTCAAGTACAATTCGCGTAGTTTATTTATGAAGTAATTTTACTGGAAATTTAGAATCTTTTGCAAGAAAATTTATGTATGGAATTTATATATAATACACAGGATTGACGGAAGGTATTGTGCTGACCACAACAGATTTTTTTTGTTTGAATTCAAATTAAGAACTATAGCAACACTATTGTCATCCTAATATCATATTCAAAATGTTTCATGAAACAGAATGAAATAATATTTATTTCATTTTTTTTTTATTTTAAACATTTTTCTTTATTTCTGTATTCATTACTAATTAATTTGATAAAGGAAAAACAGTGTTAATAAAAATAAATGCCTAATACAGATAACAAAGATACCCGTAGAAATAACTGTTTGAGAAGCATAAACAACTCGGGACTATGAAGCCACGAATAATTTCAAACATTCAAAAAATCATATCTCATTTAGTAACTCGAATTCTAACATCGCGTTTTTACTAATATTCTCAGATATTTTTATATTATCAGGAAAAAAATTGGTAGAATACCCCATTATTATAATTAAGGACACTTAATGAACTCATATTCGATTATTGCTTCTATTGATTATCTGAATAATTTGTTTACAAAGATATCGAGATATCTCAATCAATAGAAAAATGTACCCACACGAATAAGTCGGATTTCGGATTTATTTCTGCTTATTAAAAATTTAATGGAAGTATAACAGTACATAAATCAATGTTTTTATATTGTGCAGTACATATGGTTTTTTTTTTATCAAAATTCAATAATGTAATCTTTAATGATGCAATAGAGTATAAATAGACTTATACTTACTTTGCAACAAATGATTCCTCTGCATACAGTTTCTTTCAACATAAAATATAATGAGATTAAATTGAGACCGAGAAGAATAGATACTGCAATAGTGATATACATATTTTTAAATTTAATATTTATACTATAAACAACACAAAGTGGCACTATGTCACTATCATTGTAGTTTACTTGCGATAACTTTTTTTGTGTCTTATCTCGAGTACAGTTCTATGAAATCTATTTTCCTATTTTTATCGATTTATTGTTATAAAAGATAATTTTAGTTATCATTTTTATTAGCCACTGAAATAAGTACATTAAATATTTTTTGTAGATTTTGAAAATATAGATTTTATTACTCGAGAAGGAAATAGCAAATATCTTCGTTATTAAAAATTATTAATTTATAATGTTGCCAAACAAGTTGTATGTTGTATAATGAAAACAATAAAATGGACGCGTGAAATATTTCATAAAATCCAGGATGAGAGAAAATTTGTCAATACTATCGCTCACTTACTATACAATAGAACCGTTTTATATTTTACTATATGATTAAATTATATTGTTAATTTATTATGACAGATATGTCACTGTCAACAAACTAATCATTTCAAATTATAATATTAAACATCTAAGTAGCCAGTTCTTAAAATTTGTAGAGCCATGATATTTGTACCCAGTTATGTTTTCCAGATCCCTAATGATGGTCTAATTGAGACCGAAGCGTCGGTATTTTCAATAAATAATCTTCTAACAAAGGACTTAATATCCATTATTTCCACCTCTCTAAATAATAGTAACGTTTTAAAAAGAAAATAGTAAATGGAACAATAATTACATGGAAAGGAACTTAATACAGTTTCCAGCATAAGTAAATATGTAGGAATAAAGGTAAGATAATAAAAATATATAATATATCATCACGGTATATTACCCATAGCTGGGTGAGCCATTCTGCTTTGTGCACAGATGTCGGTAATAATGATGACATATTTGGACAATGTGCGCGTCTACTAGGCGTCTCTTCTCGCGAATCTGGGGAACAAGGTTTCTATTCTGACCGATGTCAAATATTTTAGAATTTTAAATGGCACAAAATTGCCCCTGTGGTACACTCTCCACGCCAGCAGTGAATATAGGTAAGTATTTAAATAAATAAAATAAATATATCATCACGGCATATTACCCATTGCTGGGTCTGCCAATCTGCTTTGTACACAGATTTCGGTAATGATGATGTGCATATATGTACCGTGCAGACATTTATCAGGTGTCACCTAACGAGCACTTATTGCTGATATGGAAAGTGCACCACTGGGGTCATTGTTGTGCCATTAAAATTCGAAATATTTGGCGTCGATCGGGATCGAACCCGGTATTTAAATTTAATTTAATTTTAAGTATTTACATGAATAAAAATTAAATTAAACAGCAGGTATTGTGTTGGCTACATAAGATTTTTACCTTCCGTCACCTTTAGGTAAGGAAGGTATTGTTTTTGGTCAAAAAATTCAATGATGAGTTTTTACTGAATAAGCATGTTTTAGGGTCCCTATAATACAATTTTACCATTATTACGATGATGTCTGTATGTATATATATATATATATATATATATATATATATATATATATATATATATATATATACATATATATATATATGTGTGTGTGTGTCTGTGTGCGTGTGACAAAAGTTCCGGATTCCATAACTTCAATACCACGATTCCAAAAATTGTATTTTTTTCGTATTCCTCAAGTTTACATCCAGAAGAACAACTGATTAGATTTTGGTTATAATTGGTAAACCGGAAGTAGCCTCATTTGAAGATTAAACAGTTAAATTTGATTTATTGACATTTATCGTTATTATAACTTAAAGAATATATTGTTCTCTATACGAATTGATTACATTTTATACTTCATATTCAATAGATACAGAGTTAAAGAATTTTAAAGAAATTAAATTTTATAATTCAGCCAGCTATGCTAAACATCGAAACTACTAATATATTCATATAATTCAAATTGACAGATCAATAAAAAGTAAATTAATGTGGCAGAGACGAGGATGTTGAAGTAGATGTTGGGGAAGGCACGGAAAGATAGGTAAGCAAATAACTCTAGTGTTACAAGTTTCTAGAGAGATTCAAGCGAGATGATTACATTGGTTTGAAAATGTCATGAGGAGAAATGAAGAATATATTGGATGAAGAATGAATAGCTTAGTAATAGATGGTTGAAGAAACATAGGAAGACCAAAGATAAGATAGAAGGACTATATTGCGGAAGACTTGAGAGAAAAGTAACTATGAATGAGAACGACACGTAAAACTGCAATTAGTGGAAGAAGAAAATAAAAAATAGCGACCCTTAACGAATAGGAAGATACAAGAAAGACGATTACTTTGGTTTGAAATGTCATGAGGAGAAATGAAGAATTATATTGGAACGAGAATGAATAGTTTACTAATAGCAGGTTGAAGAAACAGAGGAAGACCAAAGATAAGATGGATGGACTGTTTTGCGGAAGACTTGAGACAAAAGGAACTGAATGAGAACGACACGCAAAAATAGCGACCCCTAATGAATGGGAAAAGCTAAAGAAGAAGATATAAGTCGCAAGTGCAATTTGAATAGTTTGTTTCTGAAATACTTTTACTGGAAATTTAGAATCTTTTGCAAGAAAAATTATGTATAGAATTTATACATTATATACAGGATTGACGGAAGATATTGTGCTGCCCACAACAGATTTTTTAATATGCTTTTGGTTTCTTTACAATTTTAAATAAATTTCATAATTTCGGTTAGGCTTGATTTATATTATCGATACAATGACCGTGATCAGGCATTTACATTAGACGATACATCATAATAAGCCGTGACAACATAGTTTTTTTATGTATTATGACATTTTGTGGTACATATGTGATATTTCTATCAAAAGTAAAAAATATCGTGAAATATATATAAATGTATTATATACTGTGGCGTTACGATATCCTTTATCCACATATTTAATAATTTATGTCTCGTAAACTACAAATAATTAACTTATTTAAAAAATACGGGTATTTCACTTTTTATCTAGTATCATATACACGGTGTAACAGCTAAACGATATTATTAAAAAAAATAAAAAATGCTATAAGATAACTTATAGAAGACCAAGGGGGACATCCGAATAGAGATGAAAATATTTGTTTAAACCAGTGATTCTCAAGTTACAAGACAGTTATATTTTTTAAATGGGATGGTATATATTTTTTAGGCCCATTCGATAGAGTATTTTTCTCTGAATTCAACCACGTGATTTATCAGTAATAATAATAATTATTGTATTTCAAAGTATTACAAACTTATTACAATTGATAGATGGGGTGAGTCAGTTCTTTCCACAATTTTTGTAATCTTGTATTGTTGACACGGGCGCCCATATCTGCTTGCCAAGGCCAACAGTCACATGACTGCTCGCGCCCTATGCAACATAAAATGATAATGGCAAGAGGTTATGTGCTGGCCACAACAGTTTTTTACCTTCCGTCACCTTTAGATAAGGAAGGTATTGTCTTTGGTCAAAAAATTCAATGATGAGTTTTTAGTGAATAAGTACGTTTTGGGGTCCATATAATACGATTTTACCATTTTTACGATGATGTCTGTATGTATGTGTGTGTGTGTGTGTGTGTGTGTGTGTGTGTGTGTGTGTGTCGAAAGTTTCGGATCGCATAACACCAATACCACGATTCCAAAAATTATATTTTTTTCGTATTCCTCAAGTTTATATCCAGAAGAACAACTGATTAGATTTTGGTTATAATTGGTCAACCGGAAGTAGAGTCATTTGAAGATTTTAACATTTAAATATGATTTATTGACATTTAACGTTATTATAACTTGAAGAATATATTATTCTCTTTACAATTTGATTGCATTTTATACTTCATATTCAATAGATATAGAGTTAAAGAATTATAAAGATATTAAATTTCATAAATCAGCCAGCTATGCTAACCACGAAAATTGCTAATATATTCAGATAATTCAAATTGACAGAAGTCAGTATCAATAAAAAGTAAATGAATGTGGCAGAGATGATGATGTTGAAGTAGATCTTGGGGAAGACACGGAAAGATACGATAAGGAAATAACTCTAGTGTTACAAGTTTTTAGAATGATATAAGAGAGACGATTACATTGGTTTGAACATGTCATGAGGAGAGATGAAGAATATATTGCAATAATGAATAGCTTAGTAATAGAAGGTTGAAGAAACAGAGGAAAACCAAAGATAAGATGGAAGGACTGTATTCCGGAAGACTTGAGAGAAAAGAAACTGTGAATGAGAACGACACGTAAAACAGAAATGAGTGCAAGAAGAAAATAAAAAATAGCGTCTCCTAACGAATGGTGAAAGCTAAAGAAGAAGAAGATGTTAGTGTCAAGTGCAATTTGCGGAGTTTGTTTATGAAATAATTTTACTGGAAATTTAGAATATTTTGCAAGAAAATTTATGTATGGAATTTATACATAATACACAGGATTGACGGAAGGTATTGTGCTGGCCACAACAGTTTTTTTTTTTAAATGGAATGATATATTTTTAGGCACATTCGCTAGAGTATTTTTTTCTGAACGGGTCATTGAAAAAAAATCATTTTTTTTATAAAATCGTGAAATTTGTTTTATTTAATAAAAATAGTTATATAAAATATCATGAAATATGGGACGTTTCATTCATATGCTAATATACTTTTGCGGCTGTAACATTCGTGACGTCACGGTTTGTTACACAAAGGCATTCCTCTATCTCACACACACGTAGTTTCCGTTTGCTGTTATGAAAAAACTAACCTAAAATTGTGACAGATGACAGCAGAGTTAAGAGTAAAGGTATGTAAATAAAACATTTATTAAAATAAATACCAAAAGTTGTATGAAATATGTTTTTCGTTAACAATATATTAGTCACAAAATCAAACTCACAAGTGATAACCCAAACAATCATAGTTTCAAACATAACCGGTAGAGAGCTTCTGCCGCATCTGCTAAGCCGTCACGTATAGCCGTGACGTCAGCGTCCAAATATTCGAAATAAAAGACAAATTTTAAAAAATCATATCTCTGATTCTAAAGACTTGTAATGTGTAGTAAACATACACCTAAATATTTAATTTGACCTATTCTTTCAAGAAAAAAATAAATTAGAAAATGTGAAATGACCCCATTCAACCATGTAATAATTTTATATATTTACATGAAAAAAAGTATTGAGCTATATTCAATTGAAATTTAAATTTGATTTTTATAGTCATTTTTCAGTAGGCTATGTATGAAAAACAAAAAATGCAATTTTTCAATTTAAATCATTTAGGATAGAAATCAAGTAGGTACAGCACTGTTTATAAACCTATTAACAAATATTTGTTTCATTTTAATTTTGGCTCAGTCGTTTTCCACAAATAGCTTGCTGAAAGATAACTATACAGGGTGTTATATTTTAGTGGACCCAGCAAATATCTCTCTTATTTATTTATTTATTTATTTAGTAAGTAATTTCTTTCATATAACATGATTTATACAGCAACATGTAAGTTACTTGATGACGGATGTACATTCATGATACCACTTCCGGTTTATTAGTAATTAATATCAACTTTGAAATTTCAAATGGAATATACCATATTTTTTTTACAAATTTGAAAAGTACATCAAATTTGCTTTACAATCATGTAAAATAATTCATATGTTACATTATTAAAAAGTAAAATGGCGGGCACTTTTTTATACACCTAGTCGAAAAGAGAATAGTGAGCTATGGCTGTGGCTTGAAATAAAAAATGAACTAAAACAATTGTAACTATTATTATTAAACAAAATATTTTTTTTGTCATAATAATACAGAAAATAAGAATAAGGAACACTTGCTGTATAAATTATGTTATATGAAAGAAATTACTAACTCAAATTTATTTAAATTTCAATTGAATTTTTCTTAATATTCTTGTTATGTAAGAAAATAAAATAACCACGTGGTTGAATTCAGAGAAAATTACTCTATCGAATGGGCCTAAAAAATATATACCATCCTATTTAAAAAATATAACGTTGTCTTGTAACTTGAGAATCACTGGTTTAAACAAATATTTTCATCTCTATTCGGATGTCCCCCTTGGTCTTCTATAAGTTATCTTATAGTATTTTATTGTATATTTAATAATAAAGAAATTTTTTGAGGTAACTCGTTTAGCTGTTACACCGTGTATATGATACTAGATAAAAAATGAAATACCTGTATTTTTTAAAAAAATAATTATTTGTAGTTTACGAGACATAAATTATTAAATAATGTGGATAAGGGATATCGTAACACCACCGTGTACCGAGCACGACAGACAGTGTCATAACGGTGCATGTAAATCCCAAAACATCCCCTCTAAAACATTCAATTCGAAACAACTTTATTATTAGGAAACAATGTTTAACTTTTATTATTATAATAAGAAACTATAGTGGTTAATTTGTATATTTAATAACCCCTTTAACTAAATTCCATTATGGTCATATACCCCATTGGGTATATCTTCACCAATCATGTACTTTTTATTGCGCAATGCCATTGTGTCTGCATACACACTTATTTTCTCGCGTTCACTAGCACTAACTTAAAGCCAAAGTTTCCAGTATATAATTCAAGAAAACACAGTTTATTCAATATAATTGTAATACAAGATTCATATATTTTTTACATCATTTTTTGACATATCTTTCGTCTCTACTTTTTTTTATACTACTACGATCCAAAAATAGGTTTTTTATTTTTCTCATTGCTGAGAAACCACAGCCATTATTATGTGAAAAATGCTATACATTATTTGTTCCAAAAACTCCATGAACAAAAACCATCAAACTCTCACATATTCTTATTTCTTTTCTAAAATATTTAAAATGCCCGCCATTGTATATTTTTTATAACATAAGTACTACTTATTTACTGTTATCTTAATCAAATTTTAAGTACTTTTGAAAAGTGTAACGTTAATACCGCATATTATGGAACTCGAAGGAATAGCACACTTCTGGAAGAAGCAGCTTTTTATCCATGTTGTTTGTAGTAAAAATGATTGTCCCGAAATAACTATTTATCTGCGAAATGTAGAAAATATATTTCTGGTCTTATGGATTGTATGGCGGTAAGCAGCTGTAGAAAGTAACTGTTTAAAAATAGATAACTAGTTCACTCTCACTTGTTGATAAAACTATTCAATTAATATTAACACAACGGTAGCGTGGCCGAGCGGTCTAAGGCGCTGGTTTAAGGCACCAGTCTCTTCGGAGGCGTGGGTTCGAATCCCACCGCTGCCATTACTTTTTCTTTTAATCCCTAGACTCGTAACTAAAATTAAACTTTGTAACCTAGTTTGAAAAAACTCCGATACTTACTCTCGGTGGACTCGCAAACAGAGCGACATCTTTTCAAAAGCGTGGTCCTGTGGCGCAACGGATAACGCGTCTGACTACGGATCAGAAGATTCCAGGTTCGAATCCTGGCAGGATCGACTTTTTCTTTATTTACTATGTGGTGTTTTTATTTGTATAACGTAATATACTCGTAATGTATTTACTATACAATTATACAATGAAATTAGAAGATAAAAATCTGCTAACATGAACATAATTTATATATTAACAGATTATGTATTAATTTAATTTGTATAGTGTAAAAATATAATATACAAAATATGAAATACAACATGCTCTATTCTTTACAATTACGTTGATTTCTATTTATGGCGAAGTTTATGAATGTTATAAATAAAAACTTTGATCCACTCGTAAATAAATTCCTCCGTCAGATCAATACATAGTATCCCACAATAAAATTCACAGTTGAACTACATAGAAGAAAACAACACACTCCAATTCCTCGATTTAAAAATTATAAAAAACCAAGATAAAATTGAATTTGACATTGACAGAAAATCAATCTCAACAGAATATTATATTCACTCTTCATCAATTACCCATTACAAACCCAAATTTGCAGGCTTCTACTCCATGATGTAGAGACTTTTTAATATACCTTTGAACAAAGAACGATTTCAAATTGAATGACAGCCTAGTTGCCTATTAGTCGGAAATTTACATTTTGTTTTCTAAAATAAATTGGTGAAGAAATGTTAACTTATAATTGATACATAATTGTTGAGTTGCATATCAGACTTTTTATACGACCTCAAATAAAATTTCTGAAATAAAATAGATATTTGACAGACGAGAAGACAAAAATTTGAACACACGAAATACAGAGTTCACATTTGACATATAACGGATCTGAAGTTCAATATTGCAGTACTCGCTACCAAAGTGAATGTACAGAAAAAAAACTAAATTTAGGTAAGACAGCCACATGTGTATTGATGGTGATAGCCCTGTAATGTGTAAAGTAAATAAAATATGATAATTGTTTACTTTGCACACTGTTTGCCAGTTAAGTACCGAGTTTAAACATAGGAGTATAAAAAATATTTGTATTTATTATTGAGAAGGGTAAAATACGCGTAGTAAATTTGTATATATATATATATATATATATATATATATATATATATATATATATATATACATCTATCAGACATTAAAGCGTCCGTCAATTGATCTTTTACCATCATTGAAGCGTCCACCTTCAATGAAGCGTCCGTATACGGACGCTCTATTGTATCTCTGTTAAAATGGTCATTTTTCAACGTCTTATGCCATCTGTTAGTGTTTGGCAAAAATTGTCCTGGGCGCTTTATTGTAACATATTTGGATAATTTCAATCATAAACCGTATATTGCAGTTCTGCCGTTTCCCACTAGTGTCGCTAGTGTTGAACGGCGTATATCTGCGAAAATATATATTTCATACAGTTTTTCGATTAACGGGCGTCCGTACATTTGGCAACATGTTTTAAGTTATACGAATATTTGAAGGTTATATTTTCGTACCTCATGTAATTTTAACTGCATTATTTGTTGCAGAGTGAGTTAAAATTCTGTTAGAGTGACTTAAAAAAAAATCTCTAGCAAATAAACAGTTACTTATAATTGTTGCTATGGAGTTAATAATGACGGTTTAAAACGTTAAAATTGAATAAAATTATTTATAAATTCTTATTATTGTTTCAACCTCTACATAGGTAAAAATTACACTTATGTGTATCTGTGTTCCGGGTTTCTACAATTTTTTGTTTGATGGGAAATACAATGGTAAAATTTTGATAAGTTTATCCTTACTAATTGTAGATGTTTAGAATTTAAAAGTGCAAGCAATGATCCTAAATTTATTGATATAAAATAATCCTGTCACTAACTAGACGTAAATTGAAATTTCCATCTTCAAGCTGTTTCCAAAATGCCATCATAAATTAAGCAAATAACTGCATTATTTTGTATAGTTCGAGTTGGACCAATTTGTATTTTAATTCTTACATTGATTTTATTATTATTAAAAATAATAAATGAACTTTCTACAAATTAAAAAGTTTTTTATTAGTGCAAATAAATTTTTATTTTAACTTACACCCCATAATAAATATTAATATTTATTTGGGTCTGTCTGATTGTTTAATTTCTCTTGGTACTCTGTTAACAGGTTGAATACCTATGAATATTTTAATTTACCACTATTTTGTGACAGGAACGTATTGTAACAATAAAATTGTGGTCATTGGATATGCTTTTTAATTCTATGCATCTTTTATATTTACAATTTTATTCTAAAATTAATAGGGAAGAACTTATTGTCAAATAAATGGTCATTCAACAAAAAATACTGGTCGAAATTAGATAAAGTCTAGGTCGGTTTAAAATAGTGGTTTTATCCACCTTGATTTAAACCGAACACCCTTTCGAACATGTATATTTTTCATTTTTACAATTAATCATATTTGATTAAAAATCGGCAAAATAGATACTAGTTCATTTCTGATATATTTCACTATTTTTTGGAACGTATTATACATTACGTGTATAACAAATAAAATATGAAATCAAAACCCTTGTCTATTTGAACGCGAAAAGTCACGAAAATATTCAATGTATAGTATTAAATTCTACATTTTCAGTTAATTCCATAGTATAACATTCAAATTTAAAAATGTTCATTAAATGTAAATGTAATTTAAATCGCCTTAAGTAAACATACTTTTGTAAAAAACTTATCCAATAAATACTCTCCATATTATTACTTTTTTCTGGCTTAAGATTATTTTTTATTACTAATTATAATTATGATGAAGAACCGATAATAATGGAAGAAACTTTCAGAACTCGTTTTTACAATAAAAGAGCTTTATTCAATAAAGTTCTGTAATATTTATTTTCTACATCAGTGTCGCCTTCTTCAGAATTTTTACTAATTTTTTTTATTCTGAAGAAGGCAACACACTGGTTTCGAGATGTTGATTCAATAAAAATATTACAGAACTAGTACCCAATACAAACATTGTAAAAACTTATGTTTATTTTAGGACATTGACTTTAATCAGAATAATCAGGATGATTCCGTGAAAGATCTCGATTATCAGCCAAGTCCCCCAGATGTTAGTATACAATTATAATATTACAGAACTATACCCAATTAAGACATTGTAAAAACCTATAATGTTTATTTAAAAACGTTGACTTTACTCAGAATAATCAGAATGATTCCATGAAAGATCCCAGTTATCAACCAAGTCTGTTTGATGTTAGTGTTCGACTTACAATATTACAGAACCATACCCAATAAAACCATTGTAAAAACCTATAACGTTTATTTTAGGACGTTGACTTTATTCATAATGATCAGGATGATTCCGTGAAAGATCCCGATTATCAACCAATAAGTCCCTCTGATATTAGTATTCAACGTACAATATTAACAATTTATTTTAATAAATATACAGATGTCCGATTTTCGATACGCACTATTGGGATCTCGAGAACCGTAAGAGATACGAAGTCGGTTAAATTAGGGAAAAGTTGCCTCATAACCATCTTAGATGTGTTTTTGTTTTTCCATTAAAATGCACAGGTACCTAGATAGAAGCGAAAATGTAAATTTTGCCAATTTCGTTTTTGGCTTATAACTTTTTTGTGCGAATTTATACAAGTTTCTAATTTGCACTTTTTTATGAAGAATTCACAACCGTCTTCAAAATTTTCAAAGCTCGTACAGTTTTCGAGAAATTTATACTAACTTTCAATTTTCATGCAGAGCACAAAGTTGTATTTATTACTGTTGAATAGAGATTTTTTTTCTGTTTCAAATGGTATAAAACATATGTACATTAACATGAAAATTAACTGAGAAATTAAAAAATTATTGATTTTGAAGAATCTTAAGTTTGACAGGAGTTCAATTGTTACAAATTTTATGTGAAAATGCAGTAATTTTTAAATGAAGATATGCGGGACGTGTTAGAAATTTGTTGTCCGCTTACAATTTGATGTATATAGTTATTCGTTATTTTTACATATAAAATATCTGTTTTATTCCTTGGTAACTAGTTTTAGATTAAAATCGTTTTGAAATTGGTACTCAATTTATTCTTATAAACCTTTTTGTATAAATGTATTCCTGTAAACTGTAAACCAATCTCAAAATTTTTTTTAAATTGATTCAAATTTCTCATTACCGAGGAGATATGAAAAACCTTGTATAATTACAATAATTATTGCTAGTAGTTTTTTTTCTTAATAGTTTATATGCTTTTAAAACTGTTGAGAACCTAAACTATGATGATTTGAATTTGTTGAGCATAAGATTACCGACCATTTTATTAATCAGGATGCTCCCGAACTGAAAATAAGAGTTTAGGACCTCAAAACAAGAAAATTTAATTTTCTTGTTTCTTGTTCGGAGTATTTATAAATAAAAACAGAAATCGATTTTTTAAACTTAAAAATAAACAATGTCTTCATTAATTCCTGTGTAAAAAGTCCGTATCATTTAAACAAAGCTTTTGGAAGTATTTTGTTTTGAGGTTCTAAATTAATATTTTAAATTGGGCTACTTCGGAAGCACCCTGTACAATCATTTATGTTAATTTTGATAATTGGTAAACGGTAATTATTTAATCGTAAGACATTCAGCAGCACGAATAAATCAAGGTAGCCCTGATTCGAGACCAAATAATGAAGTGAAATCATAAGTACGTGAAGTATCTGTGGCAACACTGCTGGACGCTTTAATATCTATTAATTATATAGAGATGTATATAGCGGACGCTGTATAAGCGACAAAATGAAATATATTTGTATATTTCGGACGCTCTAATGATACCTATGTAGAAGGACGCTTCAATGATGATTAAATTGAAATTTATTTTATTAAAAGCTATTAGTAATAAAAATATCAATTATTATAAGTTAATTCTGGAATATACTTGTACGAACATCTATTAAAATACTTTATACAACATTTAAAATAATCGGACGCTCGACAACCGGTTTTCGGAAAGACGCTCGGATGATAGTAAGATGTAAATATATATATATATATATATATATATATATATATATATATATATATATATATATATATATATATATATATATATATATATATATATATATATATATATATATATATATATATCTCCAGGTAAGGAAAGTATTGTCTTTGGTCATAAAATTCGGTGGTGAGTATTCAATGAATAAGCACGTTTGAGGGTCCTTACAATACGATTTTACTATTTTTACGATAATGTCTATGTGTGTGTGAGAGCGTGCGTGTGTGTGTGTGTGTGTGTTCGTGTGAGTGTGACCGCGGTTTCGGCCGCGATATCTCCAATACTAGAATCCTGAAAATTACAATAATTATGTATTCCTCTTTTTTACATCCATATACAGACTTGGGATTTTAACAATTTTTCTTGAAAAAACACTGTTAAATATTATATACACATTTAATGTTATTATAAATATTAAAGAATATTCTAAAGGATTATAAAGAAATTAAATTTTATAAATCAGCTGGATATGCTATAATAACCATGGAAACAGCTTTTATATTAAGAAAATTCTAACTGACAGATGTCAGTGTCAATGAGAAGAAAATGTATGTGGCAGAGATGAGGATGTTGAGATAGATATTGGGAAAGACACAGAAAGATACGGTAAGGAATGAAAGAATAAGGGAAATAAGACGAGTATTAAAAATTTCAAGAAAGATACGAGAGACGATTACATTGTTTAAACATGAGGAGAAGGTCGAAGAAACAGAGAAAGACCAAAGATAAGATGGAAGGACTGTATTGCAGAAGATTTCAGGCAAAAGCAACCGAATGAGGCCGATCCGCAAAACAGAAATGAATGGAAAAAGAAAATAAAAAATAATGACCTCTAACGAATGGGGAAGGCTAAAGAAAAAGAAGAAGAAGAATAAGAAGAAGATGTCAGTGTCAAGTCCCATTTGCATAGTTTGTTTATGAAATAATTTTACTGGAAATTTAGAATCTTTTGCAAGTAAATTTATGTATGGAATTTGTACAGAATACACAGGATTGACGGAAGGTATTGTGCTGGCCACATCAGATTTTTTTAACTTGAGATTATTTGTGTCAAATATAATGAAATATATTACTGGGTTGTTCAACTTCCGGTAAAAACTTTAAGGGCATATAATACTGACCAAAATGAGTAAAAATAACAATCATCGTGGGTCTGATCTTCAATAATCTCCGAGATATAAGGCA
This sequence comes from Harpalus rufipes, assembly GCA_951394225.1. NCBI lineage: Eukaryota > Metazoa > Arthropoda > Insecta > Coleoptera > Carabidae > Harpalus > Harpalus rufipes. The sequence continues at coordinate 21,358,858 of OX596280.1, forward strand.
GTGAAAAATGAAAAATCATTTTTTACGGGGTTTACCACTACTATCTTGAAACCTAAGAGTTGCGAATATGACTTCGATTAAATGAAACTTTTTGTTTACCTTCAAGAGTTTGTAGTGACCCTTTAAATATCAATATCAATAGAAACCAGTTGCAACTGATTTTATAAAACTTTAGGCTCCAATTGTATCTTGAACGTAAAATGTATCCCAGATATTCGAAACTTTAGAGTAATTGTTTTTTTTTATTAAAATTAGCAATAACAGTTCTCCTTGACAATTGAATTCGTTTATCAAAAATAGACATTATTATGACACTAAAAAAATATCAATATAATTATTATCTCTTCTTGTTTGAAGTTTCTTATTTCCGTACTTTTATCAAAGTTGGCTTCTTCGAGCGAATTCGCGAATATCAGAAACAACGATAACTACTAATTACCTTCGTTCATCGTATTTCGATTGTACGGCATTCGGAGTGAAATCTCTTTCAATCTTTGAAACTAATTACACCTGCTGTCATCATATTTAATATCTTACACAAATGTAAACTAACTTTTGATGTTAATTAAAATTTAGATTAATTCTGATTAATAAATTATTGAGCGAAGTAAAAAAAGACCGTTTTGTGAACATTTTGCTAAGATAATTAAAAAGATGTAATATTACAGTCGGATTTTCTTCTAGTTTTGATAATGAATAATACTTATAATAATAATATTAATAATCGTAATAATATGTCTATCCGTTTTGAAATTATCATTTTATTATACCGAGTGAACACTGAAAAGTGACATAGGCGAGTAATTAATTTCACTGTAACTGTTTTTTTTTTTCAAACATGTGTATAATTAATTTCTCTGTAACTGTTATTTGAAGTAGTTTTCTATAAAATAATCCATGAACGATTGACAAAGTTAAAATACTGCTAGACAAGTGCTCGCTAATCACATTTAATCACTTGTTCATGCTGCCAGCCGTTGTATTATAATAAAGAAATAGTAAATTCAATAAAATACGTGATTTACCAATTTTTTTTTTAATTTTGTAATTTATTATTAATACAATTTACAAATATTAAAAAAATAATAATAAAAACAAACCGGGCAAGATTTGAAGTCGTGAATAATTATTCGGAGTGTCGATCTATTGAATACGTTTCTATGAGTATTGTTTGTCATAAATTATAAGTAATAACTGTCAAATAGCACTTTACATTTCTAAATATTTCAATAAAAAGCCACTAAATTAGGAGCAATTACATACTCTTCGATGCCAAAGTAAATAATCTTTCTAGCCATATCAAAATCTCCCACTATAGTCTTACACGGGACAGATGATATTTGAAAAACAACCGTTTTCCTATGTTAACTGCTTATGTCACGGTTTTCAATGTTCACCCTGTATATATTCTCATATGTACAATATGAAGTCAGTTAATTAGCTGAAAGATAATGCAAATTTAGCAATATTTTATTTTTACAAATACCTGACATTCAAATATGAAATCATACTGGATGTAACGTAGTTAGAAACTTATTTAAGACACGTTTTTATGTTCTCTATAATGGCGATGCTTAATTTTTTATCACTGTTGGATTTCCAGTTATGTCAAAGATATAATTTTTATGTGGGCGTCATATTGGAAAATTACACTATTAGACAGAAATATTTTTTGCTTTCCAACGATGTACATAGAATTCGTTTTTGGTCATTTGTTTCAAAGGTCAAAAATTCAACAATTATCCATGTCCGGAAATTTTATCGCCGGTAAATTGATCGCGGAAAATTTATCGCCGAGAATTGATAATGGGGTAAAGACATCGCCGGTAAATTGATCGCTTGGAAAATATTGCCAGTAAATTGATCGCGAGCTCAATTGATCGCCAGCAAATTAACCGCGTGGAAGATTAATCGCAAGAAGAATTGATCGCCGGTAAATTTATCGCGAAGAAAATTGATCGCCGGAAAATTGATCGCCAGAAAATTCATCGCCAGAAAATTGATCGCCAGAAAATTGATCGCTAAGAAGTTTGATCGCTAGGAAATTGGATCGCTACGAAAATTGATCGCTGGGAAATTTGATCGCCAAAGTATTGTTACCGTGGTTAATTGTGTAAACCAAGGTCACCACACAATTGAGGTCATAATAGTTTGTATTAGTATTTCCAAATATTGCAGGATAAGCAATAGTAATATTAATGTTTCATAATTAGATTATCTGTCTGCGGACTTAGCTTTACGGTAATATAAAAGACTTATCCACAATATTGTAGTTAGTGGGTACGTGAAGAATACATTGGATACGTGGACTCAAGCGTGGGTACGTGAAAAATATAGTAGGTACGTGGACCCGTACAGTGGGTACATGGGCCATAACTGTATATGTATAGACAAAAATCTAGTGAAGACGGAAACCCTATAATGGGTAGTGTAACATTATTTATATCTTATTACTAAATGTATTTATTATTTTATATTTTTGTAAACAAGAATATTTATATTCTACCATAGTCAAGTATTTCAGCCAATCAGCAGCAACAGTAAGTAGAACTTTTATTATTGTTTTTAATATTTAGAACAATACTTAATTGTACCTCCCGGCTGGCACTATTGTACACTATTATACATGATATACATACTACGATCTAACCTAACAATTATTTTCAGGATAAATAACTGTTCCACCTCTTCCTAACTTGGTCATAAAGTAAGAATTAATTTCTTAATTAAATTACTGTTTCTAGTTTGTAATTTCATTTTTTGAATTATTTATTAAAAAATCTGATGTGACCAACACAATACATCCCCTATGGGGTCTCGTTACCGCGTGCCTGATGTCTGGTCACGAATCTGGGGAATCCGATTCGATCCCGATCAACGCTAAATAATTTTAATTTTAAAAGGCATAAAATTAACCCTTGTGGTAAACGCCCGCACAATACAAATATGTCATCATCATTACCGTAATGTGTGTACAAACCGGATTAGCACACCCAGCAATGGATAATATGCCGTGATAAGATATTTATTTCTTTATTTAAATACATACTTGCATATTTACTAATGCTAGAAATTATGTATATTAAGTTCCTTTCCATAAAACTATTGTTCTATTTACAATTTTCCTTTTAAAACGTTACTATTATTAACTTTGTCAGTGACATTTATCTGTCAGTTACATACATTTGAGCTGAACTATGTAACAATGGAGATGTTTTTAAAGCATAAGCTCCGAGATATAATTTTTATATTACTTTATAAATTTATCCATAAAATATATAGAAAAAGTATTAAAGCAAACCTGTAGAAAATGGAATCTTGAGCTTCAAGTTAACTGCCATTTCCGGTTATCCGATTGCCACCAAAATATAATGGCTTCTTTCCATATTAGAATAAGGTAGAAATACATGGTTTCAAAACTTTCTGAATGATAGTATTTTAGTTAGAGCGTAAAGAAGATCCACACACAGACATCATCGTGAAAATGTTAAAATTGGATTCTAGCGACCTTAAAACGTGGTCATTTACCAAAATTTCGATATGCGATTTTTAGCAAGATCTCTATACCTCCCTTACCAAGGGTAGCGGGAGGTAAAATGCGTCAATATTGTAGTTATATAGAAATTGAACTCGATCTGCTAATTTAATTAAAATATAGTACTTTCATTTATTATATTATTTAATTGCTGTTGAAATAATTGTTACATTGAATATTAATACAACATGATATTTAATGAAAACCAAATGCAATATGAATTATTCTTTATGTAACGCTGTCGTCAATAAAAATATTTGTTTGAAATATCGGTTACATGCGCACTCATGCACTAACATATATATTATATATAATGTAATGTATAAACTTTTGTTAATTATGTATGAATGGCAAGAATGCCAAACTTTAAAATTAATAATTCTATTATCGCTTCCCGCATTTATTTAATTAAATATTTGTATCCTTATGAAATGTTTTTTTAGTAACTGATTGGCAGAATGTATTTTTACCGTCTAAAAAAATTGTCTTACGAAAAATCTTGCATAAAGTAATTAAAAATACATATATTCATATATAGTACATGCCTTAATCGCTCACTTCATATAGTGAGATTTCAAAATATTCTTCTTCAATTATTATATTATACTTGTGTTCTTCTCTTTATATTCGTAGTAGCATTTATTTTTTCCATTACAAAAGTATTTCTTTTCCAGCTTACTAAATACATATTCAACATTATAAATTTGTCTTTAGTGGGTATCATCTATACAACCTATAGTATTGATTCATTAATCAAATTATGCTACTCTTAAAATATACAGTTTTGTATACATATGTATTCAACATGTAATATATATGGCTACATTTTTAATGAATAAATAGTTGTAACTTATGTAGAATTATATTCTTTTAAAACTTAACGCTTTTCTCAAAGTTTTACAAATTTAAGTAAAAAAAGAAAAATGTAAGCTTGACACAAACCACGGACCATTATTGCAGGTATTCGTAATTTCAATGGGTAAACATTAAAATGTAGTGAAATAGATAAACATGTCTGTCTAACTTATCGATATACTTGTACTTTACTACTAATTTTTGAGTTTTAATTTTAGAGAGCAGTATTAAATTGCAAATTTTGTGACAAAATAATTTATATACAGAGTGTTGATATCGGCACCGTAACGTAGGACTTTAACACGTAAAATAGTACTGTCATAATTTCTTGCGTCCCTAATTAATTTAGGTAAAATAGCTTCAAATAAATGTTGTAGAGCATAAAATTCTACATCTGAATCTCTGACTAATTAATTTTGCATGCTCTATAAGGACAGAAATTAGGTAACAAAATAGCGAAAATCATCCCAATAGCAATAGCCATGGAATTTTAATTAAAAATTAACAAATGTTAGCGATTTATCTATCAAGCTAAATTAATTTGTTTTTGTTATTATTTGTAATTTATGTTAAAGTGAAAAAAAAATTATTTAAATTAATAGATAATTGTTCACTTGAACAAATATTACATATAATATCTATAAACAAATCTTGACAGGTATAACGTCGTCAAACATTTATTGTAGTATATTAAGTATTAGGAACGGTAAGGACAATTGTTTGGGGGGAGGAGCGTAGCGACGCCTCCAATTATTGTCTGAGATCGGTATAATCCTTAACGTTCGTAATGCTTATATTACTCTTTGTACGATCAAAACTAAATTTCATTCAATATGAAAAGAAGTATTCAAAATGATGTGTATCAAAATTTATAATAATTAACCACAGTAACCTTTTATGAAAAATTAAAATTGGTTTCCACGTTACTTCCACACGTTCGTTCCATTTTTTTCAAAGTGTTGTCATTTAGTGGTGTTTTTGTGATTGTAGAAGAAAGCCTACAACCTGGAAAATGAATCATTCGGACAAATCCGAAACTAAAGATAATTATAACAAATTTAGAAGAAGCATGGAACATTGGATGTTCCTCCTTATTTCCTGAAAAATCTCGGGAGCGCTACGAAACGACATATCGCCTTTTTAAGAAATGGTGTGAGGAAAAGAACCTAAACAATATAAGCAAAAAATGTTTGATGGTTTATTTTGTACAAAGATGTGTGCAGTTAAAGTTTGTGAGCCGAATATTCTATGTTGAGGTCAACAATATGTTTTTATGTTTTTATGATGGAATAAATATTTCCAAGTTTTCCACCCTTATTGCGTTTCTAAAAAGGAAGAATATGAGATGCAGGCCTAAAAAAGCAAGTGTAGAGAAGATATGTGCTGGTTTCATGAAGCCCCCGATGGAACATTATTCATTTATAAGGGATGAGTTATACAACATGAAAATGAAAGATGTTAAAAATACGAAAAAACAATAAGCAACTCACCTTTACTATTGTGAACCAAGAAGATGAAGAAATTCATTATTTAGAAGTACGTAAAACTTCGATCACGCAATGCAAAATCTGAGCATTTATTTCTAAATTTTCGTAACGGGAAATGTACAAATCAGGAGGTGGGGAAGGGTACAATTGGGAGTTGGCCTTCCAAAATTACGGAATATTAAAATTAGAAGACCCAGCTAGTTACACCGGCCATTCATTTAGACGTACTTCGGCTGCATTGTTAGCCGACATGCCGACAAAGAGGTGGACGTTCTCGGACTGAAGCGATACGAAGGTTGGAAATCTTCAACTGTGGCCGAGAGTTACGTTGAAGATTCCATGGAAAATAAAGTGGAAATTGCAAAAAAATGCATAATAGCAAGACATCCTGCAACATCCCAGAAAATGTACAACCGCGGCCTTCCGGTTTTGTTTCCTGCGACACATTTTCTATGTGCAAAAATAACAATGAAAATTCGTTACCATTGTATTTTAATAATTATAATGTTAATAACTGTACTTTCAGTTTTAATAATAATGAATAAAATAAAATATATCATATGTGATATAAAATAAACTATATCATATATGATGATAATAATGCAATAAATAATTTCTGTGTATTTGTACTATATGTGAATTTACTTACCGTTCACTCAACATTTTATACTTCATATTCAATAGATACAGAGTTAAAGAATTTTAAAGAAATTCAATTTTATAATTCAGCCAGCTATGCTAAACATGGAAACTATTAATATATTCATATAATTCAAATTGACAGATGTCAGTATCAATAAAAAGTAAATTAATGTGGCAGAGATGAGGATGTTGAAGTAGATGTTGGGGAAGACACGGAAAGATACGGTAAAAAAATAACTCTAGTGTTACAAGTTTCTAGAAAGATACAAGAAAGACGATTACATTGGTTTGAACATGTCATGAGGAGAAATGAAGAATTATATTTGAACAAGAATGAGTAGTTTAGTAATAGGAGGTTGAAGAAACAGAGGAAGACCAAAGATAAGATGGAAGGACTGTATTGCGGAAGACTTGAGAGTAAAGGAACTGAATGAGAACGACCCTCAAAAATAGCGACCCCTAACGAATAGGAAACGCTAAGAAGAAGATTTGAATAGTTTGTTTATGAAATAATTTTACTGGAAATTTAAAATCTTTTGCAAGAAAAATTATGTATGGAATTTATACATTATACACAGGATTGACGGAAGGTATTGTGCTGGCCACAACAGATTTTTTAAAAAATAAATAACTAATAATTTCTACAAAGTTATATTTCTTTTTATAATGTTTTTTTTTTCAGGTTGATGACGTGAGTCTTCTGCCTAATCATTTTCACCATATCGTTATTTTAAAGGGTGATTTTCGACAATTTCATACTTAATTTCTACTGTTACAAAGCAAGTAAAATTAATTTCGCTTATTAATTTACATGTAGAATTTTGAGCTCTACAACTTTTATTCGAAGCATTTTTACCTAAAATAGTTAGGGAAGTAGAAAATTACGAATTTATGATTTCATATGTTAAAGTTGTATGTTTCGGTGTCGCGGTCAACACCCTGTATAACATACATGCGTCAAATAAGCTACCTCTCTTTAATAAAAGATAGTCACGTTCTATTGTAAATAAAGAGTTGTTCATTCTTCCTCCTGAAAAATATTCTTGATTGGTCAGCTTTCAAAAATCCGATTATACAGGTTTACATGTTAAAATAATAACTGAAAAGGATGACGAAAAGTAATGTACCGGCCTTACAAGAATTTAGTTTTTTTTAATAGTGCACCTGGTGGAAAGCAAGCAAATTTTAAACATTTTCATAAAAATGATACTGTCAAAAGAAACAAATACTAATATATGTATCTCTTTAGTGGTTAGATATTTTTTATACGTAATAACTTGGACTTTTGGACACGATAACACGAACTCCGTGAATCATTGAGATATAAGTATGTGTATAATTTCAACCTAGTTACGAAATTCATAAAAAGAGTGTATTATTTGTAGGAGAATGCAATCAGTACATTCGAGTATTATATTATTTGGCAAAAATATCAACGTGAAGCTTTCCTCAATACTACAATTTCGTCTAAACTTCGAAATAAGCTTAGTCTAGGTCTAGGTTTACCTAATTCTGCAAAGTAATTTATTAAACGAGATACTCGTATATTATTTGAAAGGGAATACAGTTTGGTATTTGAAGACTATTTTGGCAATACAATTTGAACATGAAACTTCACTCAACGCTATAAATTTATCCAGATGCCGATATAGGCTCCATTTGGGCTTACGTAGACCGTCACTAAAACGGCAAGTCCATTATTTGCAAGTGTATAGAGTTTGGGCTAGTAAGTAACTCTACTAGGAACGAAAGATGTGTGACGCCGTTTCCGCAACAGCTTTGAGTTTACGGTTTACGCGAAAAAACACCTGGTAAGCACATTATAACTAGATAAGGTACATTGCCATTACCGAAATTAAAAATAATTGGCGCACTCAGGAATAGGAAATAAGATGTGATAATGTATTGTAATACTTTTTATGTTAAATATTCAAGTTCATTTGATTTTGTCCACTATTGCTATCTCGAGAACTATAAGAGCTATGAGTCGGTTAAATTAGCAAACAATTTCTATTTTACAAGATTATTTTAATGAGCATAAAAAATATTTTTTTCAACCAGTGGTTCACAAACTATGGATACCAACTTTGTTATTTTAAATACAACTATATTTTTTATTTACTTATACAATAGAGAATTTTAGATAACAATTTTTATGAGAAAAATGCATGTTTAGATTTATTTTATTATAGCTAAAATAAGTGTGCCATGGATGAAACAAGTTGAATATGGATTCAGATTTTAGAGGGCTCTGACCAAAACAATAGCACTATTTATTTTGTTTACAAATGTCAGTTGCTATTATTGAATTATTCTTGTTGTATGAATACTGAATAAGCCCAATAAAATAGAAAAATGCATAATTTTACTCATAATAGAAAAGTTGATATGTACGAAGTGTACATTTTAGCAAGAAAAAAATACCTTTGCCGCGGTTAGAATGTATCAAGAGAAATATCCTCAAGGAGGAGTACCATCACATAGATATTTTCGAAGATTAGAAGCCAGATTAAGTGCCAATACAACTGCATTTATTGAAAAACAAAGAACTACAATAAATAATGATATTGGAATAGATATTTGGCGTATTTTGAAACAAATCCAAGGGCATCTATTAGAATGGCTGCTATCGAGTACCAGTGTAGTGTAGAAAGAGTACCTATATAATATTTTAAAAAGAAATAAATACAGAGCGTTTAAACTTAAAAAGTCCAATATTTACATCTTGGAGACAATGAAAGACGTCTTGAGTTTTGTCATTTGTTGTTAAATGAAGGAAGAGAGTTTTTAAAATTTATTATCTGGACAGATGAAATTTTTTTTTCAAATAATGGCATGTTTAATGCAAGAAATAATCATTACTGGAGTACTGAGAACCCTATAATTATGCGTGAGAAGGGATTTCAAAGAAAATTTAGTGTTAACATTTGGTGTGCTATTTTGAAAGATCCTTCAAGATCTTCATTATTACCTTATCCCAGTTATCTCTGTTTGTACAACATTCGTCATCTATATTTTTCTCACCGGTCTATCTTCGTTCTTTCTGATCATGTAGCCCCACCAAGCTAGCTGTCTCTGCTCGATGAAGTCCAATACACATACATTTTAGTTGTTCTCTAATCATTTCATTTCTGATTCTATCTCGTAGTATTACTCCCAGTACTCTTCTTAAATATTTCATTTCAAGTGCTTGAATTTTACTTTGCATTGTCCTGGAAAATACCCATAATTCGTAGCCGTATGTTAAAATGGATCTCTATATTGAATTTTATATTGTTATCTTCGTTTTGATGTTAATCTCCTTACCTATGAAGCTGTTCTTTATTGAGTGGAATACTTTCACTGTGTTCTGAATACTGACGTTTATGTCAGCCTCTTGTAATCCATTATTTTCAATTTGGACTCATTATAATTTACTAAGTAAACAATGGTACAGCAAATAATGACATTGCTATAATTTACTTGAGCTCTTGCCATATTTGCAGCTCTGTACAGTTTATCTTCTTCTATCTTTTTTTGCAAGGAGCATTGGCTAATTTAGAAGGGTCCCAATTTATAAAATGTATTTCCACATTTTCTCAAAATTGGCATATGAATATAAAAAAATTCTTTCAATTCAATATATTCATCTCTCCTCATGACATGTTCAAACCAATGTAATCGTCTCTCTTATATTTTTCTACAAACATCTAACACTAGAGATATTTCCCTTATTCTTTCATTCATTTACTTTTTACTGATACTGACATTTGTCAATTTGAATTTTCTGAATATATTAGCAGTTTCCATGGTTAAGTTAGCATAGCTGGCTGATTTATGAAAATCAATATGTTTATAATTCTTTAACTCTATATATCTGTTGAATATGAAATATAAAATGCAATCAAATCGTATAGAGAATAATATGTTCTTTAAGTTATATTAACCTTAAATGTCAATAAATCATATTTAACTTTTAAAATCTTCAAATGAGGGTACTTCCGGTTGACCAATTATAACTAAAATTTAATCGCTTGTTCTTCTGGATGTAAACTTGAGGAATACGTAAAAAATATAATTTTTGGAATCGTGGTATTGAAGTTATACGATCCGAAACTTTCTTCACACACAGACAGATACACATACAGACACACACAGATGATTATTCACTAAAAACTCATCAATGAATTTTTTGACCAAAGACAATACCTTCCTTACCTAAAGGTGACGGAAGGTAAAAAAATATGATGTGGCCAGCAGAATACCTTCCGTTATTCCTGTGCATTATACATAAATTTTCTTGCATAAGATTCTAAATTTCCAGTAAAATTATTTATATACAAACTATGCAAATTTCACTTGACACTGACATCTTCTTCCTCTTCTTTAGCTTTTCCCATTCGTTACGGGCCGCTATTTTTTATTTTCTTCTTCCACTCATTTCTGTTTTACGTGTCGTTCTTATTCAGTTACTTCTCTTTTCTATAAACTTCTAATACTAGAGTTATTTCCCTTATTCTTTCATTCCTTACCGTATCGAAAACAAGCAATCGGAAGTAAAATGTGTTGAACGACTTTGCTTGATTTGCTCGCAAGCAATCCATGCGCCAAATTTCTCGCTTGACTTGCTAACTTATGAAATATAATGGCGGGAAAGGCAAATTATATATATATATATATATATATATATATATATATATATATATATGAATTTAACTTGTACTATTTCTATCTCATATTATGGTGTGTTTATATCAATTACATGTCAAAAAAGCTTTGAAAGTTTTGTGATGAAGGTTCATAACATTGTTAAATTTGAAATATTTTCTTAGACATAAAAAATGTTCAAAATTAATTCTACTATCTGCAAATAACTGTACCTACCTATAAATTCATTTTGTATAACTTCCAAACCAATAAAAGGGATATTAGAGATACATATGTTATATTTGACAACTATATAATTTTCTCGATTACATTTGTGAATATCAGTTCGTCATATAGCTAGCAAATCTGTCAGTGTACTAAGCAACAAGTCTCGTTTGCTTACCTAGTATTTGCTTGAACTGCTTACTTCAATGAACGCATCTATTGATACTGACATCTGTCATTTTGTATTATCTGAATATATTAGCAGTTTCCATGGTTAGCATGTCTTGCTATTTTAAGAAACTTAATACCTTTATAATTCTTTAACTCTATATCTACTGAATATGAAGTATAAAATGTGATCAAATCCTATAAAGAATAATATATTCTTCAGGTTATAAAAACGTTAAATGTCAATAAATGATATTTAACTGTGTTTTATCAAGAAAAACTGTTAAAATCTTTAAATATGGGTACTTCCGGTTGACCATTTATAACCAAAATCTAATCACTTGTTCGTCTGGATGTAAACTTAAGAAATATGAAAAAATTATAACTTTTGGTATCGTGGTATTGAAGTTATGCGATCCGCAACTTTCGTCAAACACACACACACACACACACACACACACACATACTTACATACAGACATCATCATAAAAATGGTAAAATCGGATTGTAGGAACCCTAAAACGTACTTATTCACTAAAAACTCATCATTGAATTTTTTCACCAAAGACAATACCTTCCTTACCTAAAGGTGACGGAAGGTAAAAACATAGTGTACTGAGGAACTCGTACAAAATATGTATTTTTTTTATTTCATGATTTTATTGCAACGGACCACTCATTCAAAAACTGTTGCATTCAGGGCCCGAGACTAAAAAAAGTTAATTTCCTTATTCAGCGAAAATGAAATAAATATTAAATACACAATATGTTAAAGGAATTATTAGATGTTTATTTTTAAGTTAATTTTTGTTTAAAATATCGTTTTAGGTAAATATATCATTGTTTACATAACGTTCATATAAAAATATTGCAATTAATTGAAATACACAAGACTTTATAAAAGTTTGAGCTTTGAGCCCTAAGTTAGAATATTAGCACGTTTTTTGTGACAGACTGTATTGTATATAACCTGTATACACTTAACACAAATATTCCAATGTGCGTGTAATAAGCATTAACTTCAATTAATAATTTAGGTAATGATATAGGCAAAATGTAATCCGTGTATAATGGATGTTTATATAGAAATCCCTCGTTTTATTTTGACTCGCGTCAGCTAATATGGAGAAGATAATAAATACGCCCCATTTTCTAAATAATTTCTCTTTAGGGCTGTAATGTCTTACACGGAAAAATTCCGTTCACGGAGGCTGTTTTTCATAGCATCCAAAGCCAACGATATACGACGCGGGGAGTAATTCAATTGCTGGTCCCGGGTAGGGGGGAAGGGCGCGGAATTTAAAATCTCCTCTAACACAATTACTCGCGTCGCTTCTCACAATCTTTGTCGGCATGCACAAGTAGCTTCTTAGCAGTTTTTTCCATGCCACTGTTAATAAATCGGTTTCCATCTCTGAAGACACTATTATAAGGATTCTTGGACGTAAATTAGTTACTGTTAAGTGCTTTGTGACGTTCTTGGTGGTGCTCTTACTGCATATAGCTTCATACATCAATTACGAACTAGTGGTTTGATGTTAGCTTCAAGGTTTTGACACAAGCTCGAATGGAGAGACATTAATTATGTTCCTACAATTATCTAATAATTCACGAAAAACGAAAAAAAACATGCATCTGTTTGATTATGTTACGATCCATTACTAATTGATTAATTGTATACATAGTCTTTAAATTATTATGATGATATACAGGCTGGCACTGAAAAACGGGCCATTCAGAATAACTTTTTTTATTTCTCTTTATGTATTTGCAAACTAGGCTTAAATCATGGTATTTGGCATGATGGTATCACTTCCGATTTAACCGGAACTGAAATATACATTCATATTTGAAATGGGATACCTATATATTTTTATACATTTTCAATCTACGTAAAATTACGAATTCAACGATATGCTTGAATTGAATTTTTGTTCAAGAAATGAATTACGAAAACGTAAGAGAAAATTATAAATAATTTACCTAGCTTAACATGTTAACTATGACCCGGGTTCGATCCCGACCGACACGAAAAATTATTTCGAATTTTAATGGCACAAAATTGACCCCTGTGATGCACTTTCCATGATAGCAATGAGTGTCCGTGAGGTGACGCCTGGTAAACTCCCACACGGTACAAATATTTCATCACTTACCGATATCTGCGTACAAAGCAGATTGGCACACCCAGCAATGGGTAATATGACGTGATGATGTATTTATTTATTATTTATTTATGTAACATAAAACGGAAATGGCGAAAGGTCATGTGTTGGCCTCACAATTTACTTAATATTTCATCTTTTTTTTCACATCTTGCCTGATACCATGGCTTACCAGGTTAACACGTTGACTGTGGATGACGTGTTAACACGTCATGTGCTTGTATTGTGTGAAGCGGGTGTCGTGTGAACGCTGTTAAGAGGATTCAAAACAGTTGTGATACTTCAGCCCGGGAGTGAATAACTACAAATTAGCAAACGCATTGATTTTAATTATTATGCATAATTTTCTTTTACGTTTTTGTAATTTGTTTCTTCAATAAAAATGTACTTCAAACATATCTTTTAATTTGTAATTTTAAGTAGATTTCAAACATATAAAAATATATAGAGGCTCCCATTTAAATTATGAAAGTTAATGTCACTTCCGCTCAAACCGGGAGCACTACCATCATGCCACATATCATGATTTGTGGCCTGTTTTTCAGTGTCATCCTGTAGTATATATACAGGGTGTATCAAGATAATGGAACAGTGCCTTTCATTCATGTATGTGAAAAGCTACACAAAAAAGTGATTATGATATTTTGTAAGGCATAGAAGGGGACACATTTTGACATAACCATTATTATTATTTTAAAGCCAGTGGTACTCAACTTATGGATTAATGCTACATTTTTTTAAATGACATTATATATTTTTTATTAATTCATTAAATAGAGAATTTTCTTCTAAATTCAACGATATAATAATATCATACTCTTACATTGCGAAAAATTTGATAAAAAATAATTCAAAGTTAGTAATTCATTTCTATTTTAAATTTTATAAGTAGGTTGTGCAAATATTTCATCATTAAAATAAAATAAAATTATGTCATTTTCGTATTTCATTGTTATCCATAATTATAATTAAGGTAATTTTGGTTACCTTATTTGTAATAATTAATTTAATAATGGCAGGAGATTTTATTTATTGATTCGAGACCCATTAAAATGCATTCCTAGCATGCAAATTATTTCCAGAAAGTTATGCTAATTACGCGACTAAATAGTAATAACGCCAAATGAAAAAAATAATAATAACGAAGTATGGAACATTTCGAAAAAATAATATAATACGTAACAATTATATACAAAAATGACAGATAATTTTATTTTGTTTTAATAGTTGAATGTTTGCTTAGCTTACTTGAAAAAAAAAATAAAATACTAACTTTGAATTAATGTTTATGAAATTTTTCGCAATGTAAGTGTATGATATTGTTATGTTGTTGAATTCAGAAGAAAATTCGCAATTTAATAAGTTAATATAAAATATATAATGGCATTTAAAAAAATATAACATTGATCCATAAGTTGAGTACTACTGGCTCTAAAATAATAATAGTTATGCCAAAATGTGTCCCCCTCTATGCTTCCCAAAATATCTTAATAACTTTTTTATGTAACTTTTCACATTCACGAATAAATGGCACTGTTTCATTATCTTGATACACCCTGTATAGTACTGACCGAATTGAGTAAATAGGCTTAATCAACATCGGTCTGATCTTCAATAGTTTCCGAGATATAAGGCAGTGAAAAATAAGTTTTTATGGGGTTTACCTCAATACAATACAATACAAATAAATCCTAAGCTTGAATAGATCCAAATATATCTACAATTGAAGCAATGTAATAATTTATCTAAAGCATTTATTTGTCTCAAATAAATATATATTGAGATCAAGTATGTCTACTATTTCATGAGAACTATGCATTTAATTACATTAAGAATTATTTTAATTGCGCTAAATTTATTTCATTACTACTGGATATATAATAATTTATTTGAACCAAATTTATATACCTACCTCTCATAACCTGTTCCTTCTAAGATGATTCAAATTGAAGGAAAATGATTAAATAAAGACCAGTATAGGTATTTAACTTTTTTGTGCTCTGTGTTTTTATTAATTCACAAATACATCCTTAAAAATATTAATGTACATATAATAAAACATTATAAAAGTATAAATACACACTCTGTACTACGTATATTCTACAGTACATTCGAAAAAATGTCAAAGTAGGCCTATGTTTTAGTTTAAAATAATTTAATTTAATGTTACTTTGATACGAGACTTTGTTAAAAATATTCAGACGTACTTTCCTTTCTTTGATCACAGAGCCTACTTTGAATTATTTTTTCAATCGCACTGTATTACAAATTATTTTTTTAGGATATTAGGATCACTGTAAATGCATAAGTACTGTGAAGCATTTGCACATACATGTACCTATATTATTTATTGTTTAGGAAATACAATATATTCGTTTCTAATTTATATATAATGGTTAGGTACCGATGCAGTGCCTTGCATAAAATATACTTACTCTGAAAAATGTAAAGCAAATATCCAAAATTCCACTTAAGTAGTATATTTTTCACTGTTTCGTCACCCATATTCACTACTTTGTACCACACGAATGAAAAACAAATCACCAGAAATGAACACTGTCACTCCATAAACTAGATGAAACGTAAGTGAAGAAGTCCATACAAGTCGCTTAAAATCGTCATTTGACAAATAGAACGTTGTTCGCTCAATGGAACTATTATTTGTCACAAATAGTATTTATTTGTGACAAATAAATGTAGATTCATACAATAAAAACTATTTTTTCATTGTAATAAATATATTGTTTACACAAATATAATACGAAGTTAATTCAAAAACAATAACATATCTGTAACAAACAAATAAATATTTGAGAAAATTATAAATTTATTTATTAAAAATCTCAATTCCAAATGGTAAACATAAATATATTAGTTTATTTGAGAAAATTAAATTAAATTTAAGTGAAATAAATCATGGTCAAATAAATAATATGACTGAATGAATAAAATACATTTCATATTGAAGATTAAATTGTATTTGTTACAAGCATACAATATTTGGATGAATGAAGTACCCCTTTATGAATATTTATTTGCTAAAAACCAGTCATTTTTCTCAGTGTATGCGAAATAGTGATTCTTTGCTAATTTAACCAACTTCGTATCTCTTCTAGTTCTTAAGATCGCAATGGTAGCCACTTAAAAATGAACACCCTGTATAAGAAACATCAATACACATACTGGATGTTAAAAAAGGATATTTTTTTTGAGTATATTCAGTACCGATCAAAATGAGCAAAAAATAAATACCATACAGATTATGACAACTGTTTGAAATTAGCGACTCCGCCTTTTCCCGTTGGGGCGTCCATGTCGGACATGTTGCATCCCTACTTGGCCGTTTGCCAACAGGCAATCTCCGCGCAAATATTTCACCTTGGCGAAAAACACGAAACAATATACACAATATACAATAGGAATCATACAAGTAATCGCTCTTGTCTAAGCACAGTTCTACGACAATTTGGCGGAAACTATTGTTCGACGGAAAAAAATATTGAGAAGAATGGGATAATAGACCACGTCTGAAATATGATATCAAATAATAAACAAACGTGTACTTTTATTTTTTGAAAATATTAAACTAAACAAATGTATCATTAATAATTCTTGGTTTTCAATATATAAAATAAAAATTCCAATAAAAATTCCATAAATAAAAAAAATCTGATGTGGCCAGCACATTACTTTCTGTCAATCCTTTGTATTATGTTGAAATTCCATACCTACATAAATTTTCTTGCAAAAGGGTTCTAAATTTCCAGTATAATTATTGGATCGCTATATTTTATTTTCTTCTTCCACTCATTTATGTTTATGGGTCGTCCTCATTCAATTCTTTTTCTTTCAAATCTTCCGCAATGCAGTCCTTCCTTCTTATCTTTGGCCTTCCTCTGTTTCTTCAACCTTCTATTACTAAGCTATTCATTCTTCCAATATATTCTTCATCTCTCTTCATTACATGTTTAAACCAATGTAATCGCCTCTCATGTATCTTTCTAGAAACTTCTATCACTCGAGTTATTTCCTTTATCCTTGCATGCCTTATCCTATCTTTCCGTGTCTTCTACAACATCTATCTCAATATCCACGTATCTACCACATTCATTTTCTTTTCATTGTTATTGACATCTGTCAATTTGCATTATCTGAACATATTAGCAGTTTCCATGGTTAGCATAGCTGGCTGATTTATGAAATTTAATATTTTTATAATCCTTTAACTCTATATCTATTAAATATGAAGTATAAATTGCAATCAAATCGTATAGAGAATAAAATATTCTTTAAAATTTATAATAACATTAAATGTCTATCAATTATATTAAATGCGTTTTTTCAAGAAAAACTGTTAAAAGTTGCAAATGAAGGGTACTTCCGTTTGACCAATTATAAACAAAATTTAATCAAGTCTGTATATGGATCTAAACTCGAGGAATACGAAAAATTATAATTTTTGGCATCGTGGTATTGGAGTTATGCGATCCGAAACGATCGCCAAATACAGACACACGCAAACACACAGACGCGCGCGCGCGCCCCCACACACACATACAGACATCGTAATAATAGTAAATTCGTATACTAGGGACCCACAAACGTGCTTATTCTATAGAAACTCACTATCCAACTTTTTGACCAAAGAAAATGGTCCGTATTTCGATCGCATTTTTATGATAAACGCGCTTTTACATTATATTCGTATGAAGAGTGTGCTTTATAAAAGCACTTTTATTATAAAACTGCACTCGGAATATGGGCTAATACCTTCCTTACCTAAAGGTGACGGAAAAAATAATAATTATTTCCGGTATGAAACATATTAGCTAGAAATATAAAAATTTCTGTTGTAGAAGAATTGAATAATAGTTATAAAAAATATTTAATTCTGAAAGACTTTTACAGAGACCAACGAAAATATTTGGTTTGCAAATTGGGGAAAACATGATTATGTTTTGCTTAAAATACCACAATATCCGCAAAAAATCAATATAAAAGGCAGAGATGTATTCCGAATTTTGTTATTGGTTATTATATTTTAACGAATCGCTTAAGAACGTACATTACCAAAAACAAGAATATAAATGTATAGACATGAATCATATGACCTTAAAACGTTTTATGCTCTGACAACAACAATTTTGGTGCTGATTTGAAGTAAAATGTTAAAGAATCAACTTCTTATTCATAAGAAAAGCTACCTATTGCAAATTGAGACACGAAGTGGACAAGAACTACAAATCAAACCTCGTTAACTGCTTTGAAATTCAAAGTGAAAAATTTATATTAAGTACCTACATCTGTCTATTGCAATGTAGTAATATTTTAATAATTCTTAAATTGTCTCGTGTTTGATGATTCTCATATCTCATGTATTTTATGTAATGTACCCGGTTAAGTGGAAGAACAACCTTGGGCTGAACCTCGCCTTTTACTTTTTGGAATAAAGATTATTATTATTATTATTATTATTCGATATTTTCACTCTCACCCTGACGAGAGGTTCTATTATATATACGGCTATAAAACAGCAAGTGTATTATTATTATTATTATTATTATTATTATTATTATTATTATTATTATTATTATTATTATTATTATTATTATTATTATTATTATTATTATTATTATTATTATTATTATTATTATTATTATTATTATTATTATTATTATTATTATTATTATTATTATTATTATTATTATTATTATTATTATTATTATTATTATTATTATTATTATTATTATTATTATTATTATTATTATTATTATTATTATTATTATTATTATTATTATTATTATTATTATTATTATTATTACTATTAGTATTATAATTATTATTATTATTAATATTATTATTACATAGTTATTACTAACATTTTAATGGCACAAAATTGACCCCTGTGGCGCACTCTCCACACCAGCAATGAGTGCCCGTGAGGTCACGCCTGGTAAGCGCCCGCACGGTACAAATATTCCATCATTACCGATATCTGCGTACAAAGCAGATTATCACACCCAGCAGTGGTAATATGCCGTGATGAAATATATAAATATATATTTTTATTGCTATTATTTTATTAGTAAACTAATTAGTAAAAATATGTATATTTATTATAAGTCTGAAGTAACAAAAAGAAAGTTCTAAAACAAAACAATAAAATCTGATGTGAATGATGAATCAGGAGAACCGGATTCAATCCCGGCCAACGCCAAATATTTCGAATTTTAAATGGCACAAAATTGACCCCAGAGGCATCAATGTTAAAATCGGATTCTAGGGTTCTTAAAACTAAAATCTCAATAGGCGATTTTTAGCACGATCCTATATCTCCCTTACCAAGGGGAGCGAGAGGTAAAAGACAATTTTCCTTTCTAGATTTTTACTTATATAGGAAAGATTACATGTTATTAATATGTAGTTATATCATTTTATTTATTAATTAAAGGTAGATTGTGATGAAGAAATGTTAGGCGTATGCACATTTGAGATTGAAACATTACATTAGAAACAAACGAATTTTAGTGAAGAACGTCTTTTAGCAATGCTTGTAATTAGTCCATATCAAATATATCACCAAGGGAAACTAGTCAACAAGATAATTCTGGCTGCTTTCCGATTTATAGATTTTCGCAAGATATTTAGTAAAATAGAATGTATTTATGTATACATGATATTATAATTTTGAAACTGTAAGATTAAGATCTTACACTTTGTGTGATAATGCCCCTGTTAATGTTGGGTATATATCGTACATTAATTTGTTTTTTGAATTGAATGCATGTAAACCGTAATTATAAGGCATAAATATCTTTGTAAGAATAAATAATGATAATATATTTTCCTGCTAAAAACAAATAGCACTTACATCGAAGCCAATGACAAATATGACAATCGGAAACTTACTCGCTTTCCCTTTTCTTATAACTAACGTCAATAATAGCCCGTAATATGAACGCACTATTATAATAATAGTGCTTTTGCGAAGCGCTCTTTTACGTTATATTCTTGTAAGGTTAATCGTCACTTTCAACAAAAGCGCTCTATAAAAGTAGATTCGTAATACGGGTCAATGTCCCTACATTTAACCTAAAATTTTATATTTTACGTGGTATCAAATATTATCTCAGGAAATAAAAAGAAATTGTCTTTTTAAAAGCATTAAGAGTTGAAGACAGGATCATACGGTTTTTATAACGTAAGACATAGCACATACAACTTTTTTATGATTTTAAATCTTAGTTGTTTTGACACATAAAACATTTTGAACTCATATATTTCATTTATCTTTGTCAAATGCGAAATATCAATCCAGAATGTCTATCAAAAATACATAGTAAGGAAGAATACTTAAAGTTTAAAAGAATGTTTCTGTCCTTTGGTGCAAGCGTCAGTTTAAAAACTTATTTATTTTTTCCTGGAAAGTTTCATGATTGGCAAAGAAAATAAAGTTTAATGAAATAAGTTAGTGATCAGGTGCATGAATCCATCCTAGTTTGTGATGGACACTTAACCGTGTGGTCTCTCTCCTTTCTTCTCGTGCTCTCTAGGTTAATTAAATTTATCTGCAGAAGTCGCCTGCTGAATAAATAATACGCCCGAGACGGTCCCAACACAGCTTGACAACTCCCTGCGGATTTCTTTTTTTTAATTATTTTTAAATACAATTTTCGTTCATTGTGTTGTAACTGCCATCCTCTCCGCTGATTAAAAGGCCAATTGAGAGGGGAAATAAAACCTGGCTTTACCAAACTAAGGAGTAAACGCTTCTTATTTAATCAATTTTTAATGTAAATCGTTTAAATCAGATTGAGGTAAATTCTCTAAAGAATTTTAACAAATTATAAGGTGAAAGATAATTAATTATTCAAATAATTAACACATTACTAAGTGGGAATGCGGTATTTCTATTATTAATATTTGAAACGTTTAAATTGGTTAGTGGATTATTTCTTCGTAACTAAATGTACAGTTTTATTTTTAAAGATGTCCGATCAAGGTTATCTGTATCATGAACGAATTAACAAATTGGGATACAATAATATCTCTCCTCTGCAAAGGCTATAAGCGTGTGCGGTAAGGCTGGATATAACATGCTTGTCTTTTAAAGATACATATTGTATCGACTAAGTTAGGACATTCCACTTTAAAACGATGCTTGTTGTTGACAATACTTTCGCTGTAACGTAAGTTTATTTATTAATTCAGATACATTACTTTAATTCATAACCGTACAAATAACGTTATTTTCTGTCAGTATCCTATTTTTCACATTTATATATATTTTAATCTTATGTACCCTCATAAAAACTAAGCAAACGACACTACTGAATTTGTCAGAATGGGCGGAGCAAAAGTCATACAATTCGTAGATAACCTTGATCGGACATCTTTCAAAATTTTTACTGTACATATATGAACTGTGATTTTTGAAAGGCTTTCTGGGATATTTTCTATTACAGTCGAACTTGGTTAATTCGTAGCTGAAAAGACCACCAAAAAATTTAATTATCTATATAGATATCCGAATTAGACAAGTTGTTGATAGTAAGGTTTAAAAGATCGAAAGTAGGCATAAAAAACAATACAGTGGAAACTAAATTATTTATTCATTAATATTGTTAATTTACAAAACATTCAGTATTTAAAAAAAGCTTGATATTTTTGTGTTTTTTAGATTTTAAATTTTTATTAATGTAAAGGTCTTCCAGCTCGTTGAGCAAGTGAAAAATAGTTTCATATTTTGTTGCCATTTCACAAAGCGTCTAAATTCCCTTAGAACCCTACTCTTCGAAATCAGGGGAATCAGATTTTTCTCTCTGTATGGCGACAGCCATTCTGGCCTGCATAATGCTAATAACGGTATAATGCGGGATGATTTTTATAATTTTCATAATGTAGAGGAACCGCGGGAAAAGAATGAAATATGCAAGATTTCGAATTACAGACGTTTAAACTTTTGGACTGTGTTATTATTTGTTGTAATATGTTTATTTCCTACCTAAGGTATGGAAGATATAAGCAACCACGACAAAAACTACTGTAGTCGAATGTTATTCTGCGAAGATGTGTTTGAATCCCAAATAATATCCGCATAAATTTATGATATTTAATATTTCTTATTAATGGTTAATTTGAAATAATATCATACTTTTTTGTGATTTTTATTAGAATATAAAATTTTGTGCTGCTTGAAAAAATAAATTATTAACAATTGAATTGAGAAACCTGGCGTGACATTAAAAGTAAACCCCGTTTATTTATAAGGTTTTTTTGGCTAGGACTAGGTTTAGATTCAAATTATAAAAGTTTGTGCTGTTTATTTATGCATAATATTAAAAATTTAAATGGGAAATCTGGAGTGACACAAAGATTAAACTCATTTTGTTTATAACAATAATTAGATAACACAATTCGCAGTTAGTGATAGGTTTGTACTGCTCAGATCCAAATTATGAAAGTTTGTGCTGTTTCTTTACGCCTTTTATTAAAAATTGAATTGGGGAACCTTGCATGACACAGAGTAAACTCATTTTCTTTATTTGTTTTTAAAGTAGCATTGAGTGAGAATATACTATTGTAAGTTGGGCTATCAGAGTTCCTAGATTTTTTTAATATGTGGTTAAGTGTTAGTATTTTTTTTCTGTACGTGAGTTGTTGTTCTTCCGCTTCTACAGGAATGCTTTTGATTGGGCTCGTTCTAAAGGCGCAGGTGCCTATGTTTTGGATTGTTTCTATTGCTTTAAATTTTGTGTGGCTAGCCGTGGAGTAGATCATGCAAGCGTACTCCATTTTTGATGTAATTAACGCGCGGTACACGTTTAGTGTGGTATCTCTATGTGCGCCCTATTTTCTGTGACGGATTATTGTAATTATGTTGATACTTTGTATGCAATCTTTCTTAAGGTTTTGTATGTGCGGTGTCCAGCTTGGCTTATTGTCAAAGATCACTGCTACGATTTTTACTGTTCCTGTAGTTAATGTTATGGTTTTTTCGTACTCACTACCTAGAAACTAATGTTTCCCGCAGCCAACTCACAATCCGAAAGGCCATATTCCCGTTATTGTTTTACTTTCGCGCACTAGTGTTTCAATGGAAACTGTTTTGATTGAGTAGCTTAAAAGGGTTATTATATTTTTAATTTTTTTACACATTACAACAAACTTAATATAAGAACAAGATAATTGAGGAAAATTAGTTGAATGAATAAAAATTATCTAAATTAAATTAGAAATTTCATTGCTAATTTTGACATTTTAATACTACTAGCGCTATCTATTAGCAATTAAAAAAATGAAACGAGAAAAAATATAGTTTATAAATTTTTCGAAAATTGACGATTTTCATGCATTAAAAACCAATAAGAATAAATAATTTATTAATAAATAATAAATTTGCCTACCATCAGTGCAATCTGTTTGAGAACAATCTGTCATCTGTCCAATATCAAAATAGTACATAACCTTAAATTTAAATTATCAGATATTACACTTACACTGACAATTAAACTACCAGTAAAATAGAGGCATGTGCCGGACATTGTTCTTTATTTAATTATTTGAAAAGTTGGTAAGTACAACATACAATATGCGTTAGAATTTCTGCTTAATTTAGTTTATATGTTATTTACATACTGAATTACAGGTGAATTAACACATTTGCCATTATAATAAGTTAAAAAAGCGTTTATTCGTTGTCTCCAGCCTTAAATTTCGGGAGGCATACAAGAAATATCAGAATCAGACATTTTGACAACTTTTAAATCTGAAAAATATGCAAACAATTATGTTTTCGAAATCAACAATTTACTTAACAACCGTTGCTATGAAATTGCTGCTGTGCTATTTACTTGTATATTTGCAAATTTTGTACAATTATCTTGACATTTATACTCTATTAATAATGATTTTGTTCGTTACAAAAAATATTGTACAAACTTCTTGCGGGAAGACGTCATCCACGCATTCGCGCAAATGAAGCCCTCGCTCGCAAGCTCGCTCGTGCCTCAAATAAGCGCTCATGCGGGATGAGTGTTTTCCCGCACTTAGTATGTAAATAACTATTTAATTTTGAGTATGGGGTGTTCGTGTGGTTTTCGTATTTTGCAGAAGTCTATTGAGCGTAATATATGTCCATTAAAGTTATTGGATTTGAGTGTTTGTATTATGTGGTATTTGCAGGTTGTGTCATGCGCATTCTGTAAATCAATTCATACTGCTATGAGGTGTTATTTTTTTCCTAAAGGCATTTTGTTATGCCGTTTCTAGACTTATTATTTGATCTATAGTGGATCGTTCTTCTCGGAATTCGCTTTGTTCTTTAGTTAGTATTTCATTTTTT
Organism: Harpalus rufipes; assembly: GCA_951394225.1. Lineage (NCBI taxonomy): Eukaryota > Metazoa > Arthropoda > Insecta > Coleoptera > Carabidae > Harpalus > Harpalus rufipes. The sequence continues at coordinate 21,383,905 of OX596280.1, forward strand.
TCTTATTGCCATATTAGTCTCTTGTTTACCATTTTTTCGAAGATTTTACTTAAACAGTTCAATAGTGATGTAGGACGATAATTTATCGGATTGGTTTTGTTTTTGTTGGCTTTTGGAATAGGTATTGTTATGACATGGCTTCACATACTTGAGTATACATGTTTGCCCATATGAAATTGTAGATATGAAGTATGTACATAAAAGTTTCTTGTGGAAGGTGGATTATTACTTCATATGGTATTCCGTCAGGGCCTGGGTTGCTTTTCCCTTTAGTGTTTTGTAGTGCCTGTTGCAGTTCATTATTTGATAATGGTACGCTTATGGGATTATTGTTGTCTTCGTTTATTATTATTTGTTTATTTTCGGTTTCGTTTTATGACTTAGGAATTGTGAGAATTTTTCGTCTAATGAGTTATTTTCGAATGTCTCTGCAAATATGTTTGTAATGTCATGATTATCCGTAATAATTGTATTTTGTATTTTTAAAGTAGTTGTTTGTGGCAACGGTAACAGTGAACCATGTTATAACCGTGTGCCAAAAATTTAACCTACAAAGACTAAAACACAAAATTCCCCGATATATTAAAACTGCCCTATCAAACACTTCAATAATGCAAAGTAATATTATACAATACCTGCTAGACATATATGTAAAAATTTCAGCTTCACACACTTGCCACATAATATACTATTATAAAATTGTAAATTAGGTCGAAAAAGAGATATATTTTATTATTATATTTTTTGCATGTAAACAATTATGGAAACTCGAAACAAAATGATCCTGTTTTTACTATTTTCCTTATACAAAAAATATATGTTGAATTTTTTTTAATTGTTACAAATGTTCCGTAAAATTTGTTGCGTCTACTATTTTTTCCAATCGATTTCATGTTGTTTTTTGTTTGCCGCAATCAGATATTTAGAATTAACACTGTGAGTTTCAACAACTGCGCACTACATTCGTATTCTTTATAACAGATTTTTGACTACTTTTGTCAATTTTTTAATATTGTTGATTACCGTTCGTTGGCAAGATAATAATTCTTTGCCTTTGTTACTCAAATAAAAGGAACTTCACAATTACTAATATTAAAATAATGGTCATTTCTCTTAATATTAAAAGGCAGATACACAAACAGTATTAATCTTTAGCGGTGAATAAAACAAATGGAATCTACTTATAATAATCCGCATTTCCGTTTGTAAGAGGATTGCAAAGGCCGAACATATGAATGGAAATTTAAATGAAATTTGGTTTTCATGTGTGATTATCATTAAGAAATTACATATTCATAAAATGGACTCTGATTAGATTAGTTTTCATAAGAAATAAAAAGTAGACGCGATTATTGCTTTCCTGTCAAATAAACTGCCCATATTTCCTACTTGCCTACTAATTATACTGCTCGTATAATTTCCTTATATTTTTTCTATAATTATACCTGATAAATAATAATGGAACAGTGTTTTATTCCTGTGTATGAAAAGTTACACAAAAAAGTGATCAAGATATTTTGTAAGGCATAGAGGGGGCTGCAAAACGTCTTGACTGGAAAGGTGATTGGGAAGGAGGAATTACTGGATATCAGTCAAATAATCATTTATTTTCCGCCTCTACCGGTTTCGACAACTCATCATTTGTCTTCTTCAGGAGGTGAAAATCTATATTAACTTATTAAATAGATAATTTTCGCCTTAATTCTACGATATTATATCATACCCTTACATTGCGAAAAATGTGATAAAAATTAATTCGAAGTTAGTATTTCATTTTATTTTTATTCATTTTAGTAGTTTGAGCTAACATTCAATCATTAAAACGAAAGAAAATTATCTATCATTTTCGTATGTTATTATTACCCATTAAGGTAATTTTCGTTACTTTTATCATAATTAATTTAACAATGGCAGCATATTTAACAAATACAGATTATTTTATTTATTGATGTAAGACCCATTAAAATGCATTTTCAGCATGTAATTTATTTGCAGCAAGTTATGCTAATTAAACAAGACTAAATAGTAGAGTACTTTTAAGAATCAAATTGACCATATAACAATAGAAAGAAAGTGGAGAAATTCGTTAAAAGACGTCCGAGTGATGAGAGCGGCGGACGTTGGACCTGACCATTTTCTTTCAAGAGCAAAATTTAAGATCAGTTTAAAAATAAATAAAATAAGAAAAACAACAATCCAGAAATAATGGATAAGTTCCAGGCTAACTTAAGAACCAAAGTAGGCAATATTACCCAACTAGGAAATAAAGAAATTAGAGTGGTTTGGGAGAAATTTAAGAAACAGCAGATGAAACTATCGATTTAAGAAAAAAAGAAAATAAACAATGGATGTCACCACAGACCATAGACAGGATCAAGGAGACGAAACAAATAAAAGGAAAAATAAATAAAACAAATAATGAAGACATTAAAAAGGAACTACGAAAACAATATTCGGAAAAAGATAAGGAGATCAAGAAACAAGCAAGGAAAGATAAAAGGAAATATATTGAAGAAATGGTAGAGAAAGCTGAAGAAGCATCAAGATTACATAATCTACAAGAATTATACGAAATGGTGAGGAAATTAACAGGGAAACAACCTAGACGTATTATGAATCTGAAAGGACAAAATGGAGAAATTTATAAATCCCAAGAAGACATCAAGAACAGATGGGTCGAATTTTTCACTCATATGTACAAAGAAAAAATACTAGAATCAGAAGAAATTAATATCTCGAACATACCAACAACTAAATTGAATATCACAGAGGAAAACCCAAACAGACATGAAATAGAGGAAGCTATTAAATGCTTGAAGAATAACAAGGCTATAGGAGGAGACAACATACCTGCCGAACTATTTAAAGCAGACATAGAGACAGCGGTAGAAATATTTTACATCCTGCTAAAGAAAATATGGTATGACGAAATAATTCCTGAAGACCTATCTAATTGTGAAAATTGGAGACCGATAACCTTGACCTCCACAGCTAGCAAAATTGTTACCAGGATCATACTAGTAAGGCTTAAAACTGAAGTTGATAAAACGCTGAGAGAAAACCAAGCTGGATTCAGAAGCCAAAGTTCATGCGTAGACCAGATTTTTACCTAAAAAACAATTTTAGAGCAGACCAACGAAATGAATAGGAATGCTTTTGTATTATTTATTGATTTCGCTAAAGCGTTTGATTCAGTAAATAGAGTAAGTATGTGGAAAATCCTATACATTTATGGAATACCTGACAAATACATAAAACTAATTAAAATTATCTACGAAAAGTGTAGCGCAAAAATCTAACATGAAGGAAAATTAACAGAGAGAATCGAAATTAATAGTGGAGTACGACAAGGCTGCCTGTTATCCCCAATGTTATTTCTCAATGTTGTAGATTGGATTATGAAACAAGCAGTAGACAACATAACCGGTATAAATTGGAACGTCTTCAACAAACTTGAAGACTTGGAATTTGCTGATGATATTTGTCTTACAACACATACCAAACAGCATATGCAATTAAAAGCAGACCGACTAACAAAAGCAGCGAGTCAAGTAGGTCTTCAATTAAATATTGGAAAAACTAAATTAATGACTAAAAATATCAACTGCGGGCAAGAAATCAAAATTCAAACTACACGAATAGAAGAAATAACAAACTTTCGCTACCTAGGAAGCACAATAAATGCCGAACGAGACAGCAAAGCCGATATAGAAAATAAAATAAAACAAGCAAGAAGAGGGTAGAGATTTAGTCTTTTAGTTACAAAGGGGTAAAGACGTGTGGTGGCAGGCAGCGGGTGGGTTGGCCTGCTCGCAGAGTCACATTGCTTATGATTGGTTACATTTTTTTGTTCCTGATACCCTTGCCTTTTTTTCAGTATCTACTTGTACATTTCTAGACGAAAAATTGAAAGCAGCAAAATTTTAAATTTTGTTGATGCAGCTGACCTTTTAAACACAGTATTTGTACATTTCACTCTTTTTAAATTAATTTTAGTTTTTGTTTTTACCAGAAGACACCGGCTATGCTAAATTTATTATATTTAAAAAAATATATTTTTAAAATGCAATGTTTCTATTAATCAACCACTCAGCATTCAAATAAAAATTATAGATGAATGAAAACATCCATATTTCACTAAAATAATAGTTTATAATAATATTTATAAACATAATAATAATAATAATAATAATATATTTGGTTGTAAAGCTTACACTTTTTACCAAAGATTGGCAATATATACATACTTACATAGTATTGATACAAACTTACAAAAATACATGAATAAGTTGATTTTATCGTTGACAAAAATCATACTTAAGTATATACATACATACAGATAAATATATAGTATTGATATACACACAAATATATAATATAGGAAATTTTATCTATAAGCAAAATGCTTACTTGTTAGATAATATTTATAAACATATCAATAATAAAAGACATACATACATTCATATAATAAAATATAAAAACTATTTTCTGTTTAATTTGGGATTTATTATTTCAGGTAATAACTGATCGTAGTCGTAGTAGAAAATTTGTACCTTTTCCTTTTCCAGCAGCCCGCAAAGCTCCATCTCCGGGTATATAATTTATATGTTTATTATTTTTTCTCGTACAGAAATAATCCGCACAATTTTTATGATCTCCAAATACGTGATATGGGATATTATAAATATAAAAAAAAAATATTTCATCACGGCATATTACCCATTGATATTATAAATATCATTTTTAAATTTCGTAAATTTAAAATATAATTTACATTTTCATTTCGTCGATATGCTGCGGCTTTTTCCACGGCAATTCTCGATCTTTTTATATTATTTTTTAACTGATGCCGCAGTTGTATGGGTACTACTTTTCCAGTGCTACTGTATCTTTTCTGGCTTAAATCACGAAGGCGATTACAGAAATTCCTCAGAAAATGGTTGGTACATTCAATTTTTTCTACTATTAAGTCATTTCCGTATGGCTTTATATCCATCAACTTCTTGTATACGCTGCTATCACCGTCTCCAATAAGTTTGCCATATTTAATTCCATGCATTTCCAAACTTTTAGTGAAACCTTCAACTATTATGTCACTTTCCATACTAGTTGATGTTCCAGTCCAATTTTTATAACAAACATGTTGTTTCGGTGTTTCATTTAAACTTTCTGCTCGAGCACAAATGCAACAATATTTATTACGCACAGCAAGATATAACAGTATTCCTGTCTTTTGCCCAATAATACAACCCTATAAATAAATTAGAGTGTTATTTAAAGTGTAATTTACAGTAATAAATTATAAAACTATTGATATTATACTGGCACTTGTAAATTAGGCAAAATAAAATAAGGTTATATATGGTAAAAATACTTACAACTCCAGATAAAGAATCGTAATTTGATCCATAACTTCTTTTACACCAAGCACCATCAGCAATTACTGTGATAAGTGGAAACCCATCCTTGTCTACGGAACCTGAATCCTTTGCAAGTTTCGCTTCTTCTACACCCGCTTTTTTCATAGATTCCCAAGCAGTTTCTTGATATATTTCAACAAGATATGTTTGATTTCTTGCATAAAGTTTTTTACTCATACATGGTATATTTAATATACTAGAAACTTCAAATAATTGTGCGAATGTCCCACCTGTTGCAATCATACTGTTAACTGCAGAAGTATTAATATTCATTTGATTTTCGTTTTTCTCGGTATCAACACATTTTTCAATTTTACACATCATACACTTTATTAAAAACGTGGACTTGAAACCGACACCTTTTTCTTTTATTATTTTTAAATGTTTATTATGACAGCTGAAAAGCTTGTGATGATTAAAATTTATAATTTCGTTGAAAAAATGTTGTACATCGATAACTCGCCGTCCTTCAACTTCAAAGATTTTCGGTTCAACTAATCTAAAAAAAAAAAAAAAATTTTTAGTGCTCATTATAGCACATTATTGTTCTTATTTTTAACACTATCGGCATCCTCAACGATACGGATACGTCGTCATTACCGAAATTTACAAATAAAAGCAAATTGGCATACCCAGCAACGTGTATTTTTTACTCGTTTACGTAAACAATTAAAACAAATCAAGAAATTATTTAAAAGATAAAACTTTTTGTTAGATTACAATTTTGTTGTCTATTATCTTGGTTTATGAGGGGTATATTAGGGACCGTGCTATAAATAGCATTGCAATATTTGTTTACTAACAGAAACTTTCTCTCTTCTATGATTCAGATATACTAGAATAACAAATAAAACATTGTAAATTCTTTGCTAATAAAAAAGTGACTCAACATTTGTCCTTTTCGGTACCCCAGCTCTTTTTGCAAAAACGTGCCGAAACATGGAAAAATACGTTATCTCCATAAAATTACGGTTTTGTCGGATTCGTCAACTTTAAAGGGAATTAGGGAATATATATTTATATATTGCCGAAAATTTGTTTTTCTACAAATATATTAAAAGTAGGCTTTTTAACGTTTGTGCTCAAGGTTAAAAATGTTATTTTACATTAGAAAAGAATTAAAAAAAAAATATTCATTATTATTTAAGTGGGGACATATAGTTTTATTAGTTTATACTCAAAGAAACTTAATTATGAATTCAATGACATCATATTTTTATTCAATTTTGAAGTTTTAAACGGTCATTATTAACTCCGTTGGAACAATAACTAACTGGTTATTTGCTAGTGAATTAAAAAGATATAATAATAAATCATGTTTGTAATTTATAAATAAACGACTTGACGTCTATCAACAACGATTGCCATGTACAGGCTACTAATTGATTAGTTTTTTATTTTTATTTTGTCAAAATTAAATTTTATAATGACTTTATTATTATTTCGTCAAATTTGAATAAAATATTATATAAACCACGTGAGTTAAGAATGTTTATATACTCAAAGTATTTAACCCACTCGCCCTACGGGCTCGTGGTTTAAACTTTCTTTTCATGAATAAACTTTTTTTTAACTCACTTGGCGTGTTATCTATTATTACCACTATATGAGTTACAGGAATGGTACAATTGAATAGGTACATATTATTTTTGAACAATTACAGTCCCATGAAAGGAATTGAGGTTTAATAAAAATAAAAAAATGATTTATTAGCGGAACAACATTCATGGCATTCTTGTTATAGTCATAATTAAATAAAAATATTATAAATCTTTATATTTATTTATCTCAAATAAACCTTATGTGAAAGTAAAAATCGAGATAAAAATATTACATCATTAAATTCAGAATTTAATTGTACACGGAATAAATAAATAAAAATTTGTGTTCCTATAAAATTATATTGTACGCTATAATGTGGAATACCACTGGACATTGAAAACTAAAACCATTGTACATTATGTAAAATAATTTGTAATTCATACCTGTTCCCGTTGTTTTCATGAATTGGTACAGGTTCAGGATTTGTGATCAAATAACTAACAGTTTCATCCAAATCTTTTTCACCATTATTAGACCTAAAAAGTATGCTTATTAAATTCTTATTTATCGAAGATTCAGTTACATTTTCTTTATTATTATTTACAAGATTACAAGTTAACTCCGTACTATTTTTTTTTTAAAGGGAATATATAATGAAAATATCAACATATAGTACTTATAACAGTTTGTTCATTACCTGTTAATTTCTTCCGATTTATTGACATTTAATTCTGCCGTCAAATTTATTTGAGCGTTATGAAATTTATTCCTAAAGTAAAATACTGTTAGTGAAACGTTACAATACAAACAAATAAAAAAATAACACCATCTTTTTGATATCAATTTTCTCATTATTCTTTTCAGCTTACTTGTTCGCACCATATTTGATACAATAATATAATTATTTAAAAACACAAAATGATTTTCACTTTCAGCGCACTGGTAAACACTAAATACAGTAAAGAGATATTTTGGCTTTTTCGGTATTTTCATAATTCCGCTAAATTTTCTAGAATTGTGATTTGAGGACAACCCCCTGTTGCTATGGAAACTGAGCCGAGAGGCGTGGTTTCTAATCTCTACACGCTAAGTAAAATCTTCTATAGTATCGCCATCTATTTTTTTCTATGCGGACTATTTATGTCCTAACGTTTTTAACAAATAAGCGAAACAGACAACTTTTTAAATAGTAATCCTGCAAAAAACTTGAAAATTAAAGTCTTAGAACATTTTGATATGACTTTTGTTTACATTTACACAGTATAAATAGGAGATAAATGAATTTGAAAAACGCATATTTTGATGAAGTTTAACGTTGTTTAAATATGAACTGGAATTGTTTAAAAGAAAATACATACATAAATTAGTAGATACACCTATTTTCTTTTAGATAATTTATTTCTGATATTCTACGGTTAATAGTTGATTAGTTATTACACGTTAAAATTAATGAATTCTGTATTTTCAGAATTTTTAAATAAATTTAACTCCAGAAGTATTAATTATATACATTTCTTTAATATGCAATATAATTAATATCATTGTCAGCTTCAAAAAAAAATATAAATTATATCTCTAAGTATATGGATATCAACTTTAGAACAGTTTAAAAAGTACAGTTTTGCACAATTTTGGAGTCTATCCTCTTCTTTTCATCACAACTCACCCACAATTTAAATGTAAGACTTTTTAAAACCAACGTTATACGTAAGTGTATTGCTATATGGAGCCGAAACGTGGCCGGAAAACAAACAAAACATAAAGAAACTACAGATATTTATAAATAAATGTCTCACATATATTATAGGTATATTCTGGCCAGAAAGAATAACTAATGAGGAACTATGGCAAAATGCTAAAACAACCAAAATAGAAACCATAATAAAAAAATGGATATGGCAATGGATCAGCCATACTCTACGGAAGCCAAAGAAGAATCTAACAAAGCAAGCACTCGACTATGCATTTGAAGGACGAAGAAAAGTTGGTAAGCCCAAAACTACATGGAAACGAAGTCTACAAGAAGAATTGAAGAAACAAGCTATGAGATGGGATGAAGTTAAAATATAAGCTAAAGACAGATCGCAATGGAAAAAATTAGTAACAGATATTTGTCAATAAAGAAGCTAGGAACCGGACAAGAGAAGAAGTAAACAAGAGAAAGAAGATAAGACCAGATGCGTGTGACTAGCTATCACACCATCATCCTGGTACCCAGCTAAGAAACGCATTTTGGCGCCTCTAGCTCCACGTGGGGCTACGAGCAGAAGAAGAAGAAGAAATAGCAGAGTAAAACGAAAAATATATACTGTTGTTATTACCACAAAAGTGATTTCCTGAACAACAGGAACAGGTAATTATTAGGACAGTAATCAGATGTAGTGACTATTACTATATTTTTGTGGTAAAACAAGTACTGCAGATTTTACAACAATTTGTACTTAAGGTTTAACACAAAGTATTGTCATATGTACCATAATGACACAGAATTACCCATATAAATTATTAAAATTAACAAAAATTATAATCACAACAATAAATATATAAATTATCCATTTTAATAATTACTTCAAAATATTTATTGTTATAAATTCGTTACATATTTGTTGCTAATACTGATAAAATAATCATTTTAACGTTATATACTGCTGAAATTACAAAACTTACAAATATTCAATCTACCACAATTAATTTGATAATTTTAAATAAATAAAAAGAAAATGCATGTCACATTTATTACATATAAGAAATAAATAAAAAGCAAAATAGAATTCTAAATTATAAATTTACGCAACTGATCTCAATGCTTATTTGAATAACCAACAAAGTTAATATAAAAATCTTTGTCGAACTGGAAAAAAAATATGAAATCATTATCATTGTGTTATTTATTTCACAGTAATTATTTACCAGTTCATAATCGAGTGGTTGTTTGAGGCAAGTATATGTTTTAAAATAATCGAATATACGAGTAGTGCAGGATTTACCATTTAATCGCAGTTTCGATGTAGTTTGACAATATTCTATGACTGTGCTCCAATGCTGAATATAATGGTTTAGTTATTGTAAATTATCTTTTGTTAGTTCAGCACTTTCGTCATATGAAGTAGAACTGAAATCACCTAAAAAAAAAAAAAAATCTGATGTGGCCAGCACAATACCTTCCATAAATCCTGTGTATTATGTAGGTACGTTACAAATTCCATACATAAATTTTCTTGCAAAAGATTCTAAATTTCCAGTAATATTATTTCATACAAATGGCACTTGACACTGATATTTTCTCCTTCTTTAGCTTTTCCCATTCGTTACGGGTCGTTATTTTTACCTCCCGCTATCCTTGGTAAGGGAGGTATAGGGATCGTGCTAAAAATCGCATATCGAGAGTTTGGTAAATGACCACGTTTTTAGGTCCCCAGAATCAAATTTTAACATTTTCACGATGATGTCTGTGTGTATGTATGTACGTATGTGTGTGTGTGTGTGTGTGTGTGTGTGTGTGTGTGTGGATCTTCTTTACGCTTTAACTCAAATACTATCATTCATAAAGTTTTGAAACCATGTATTTCTACCTTATTCTAATATGGAAAGAACTGATTAGATTTTGTTGGCAATCGGATAACCGGAAATGGCAGTTTACTTGAAGCTCAAGATAGTTTTTCTTCAAAAAATACCTTTAAATGTATTTATTTCTCAATTTGTTATTATAAAAATTAAAGATTATTCCATTTTCTACAAGTTTGCTTTAATACTTTTTCTATATATTGTATGTATAAATTTATAAAGTAGTATAAAAATTATATACATAGGTAAATGGCGGGAGGTACTGTGTTAGTCACATCAGATTTTTTTTTTTTTTCCATTCATTTGTTTTGTTATCCTCGTCAAAAATTTTCATTCAAAATTTCATTTTTTGGTATTTTATGATTCCTTTTCTCGGCAACTGAATTCCACACCCCTGATAATAAATAAACCACATGAAATAAGAAAATCATGAAATTTTGAATAAAAAATTATGACATTTGTCAGTTATGGACGTAATTAATAGCTGTCATTTTGGCACGAGTCCAGGGCCGGCAACAACAGTGGTGCTCGCGTTCTCGGGCACCATACGTAAAATTAAATGGTGGTGCTCCGCACCACACGCTTAAGCGATAAATTATCACTATTTTTCTAATAATAATTTTATGTTATAAAGCTAAAATAATTATTAGTATTAGTAATTTAATAACAATTTTCCAATTCTGGAATAAAAACTACTAGCATTCGAATCACTGCCATCTACTCATGTGTTCTGGAACAAAATCCAGGTTATGCGCATCGTAGTTGCGCCTATGCGCGTACGCGTCCCTTGTTCTCTGTATGGTAATGAAAATCTTAGCGACGCAGGTTATCAAAACCTGAGCCTGTCAACTGTGTGAATTTTAAGGAATTGATAAATAATACTTTTTTCAGTTTTTTTAATAGGTAAGGTACATAATTTCTGCTACTATTTTTATATTCACAATTGTGTTTTGTAATATTGCTAGATAGATTCTGGGAGAAGAAAAATAATGGATCGTTTCATAAAATTGTGGAGCAAAAAGAACAAACTTAATGAGTCTGGTGATGGTTATAATGACAGAGAGAAAAGTTTATCTGTAACTATAACGCCGGAACTGTCTGCTGCTGAAGAAAATTCTGCATTTGCTATTGATAGTAATTTTACGTCTACGTCACAAATTATAAAAACCCCATCGCCAAACTCACTAGCATTAATTGCGCAAGGTATGTAGATAAAAATTCGCAGATTTAAGTCAGATTTTACTTATTGTAAAGGCTGTAGTTGTGAAAATTATGACCTCCGCTTGCAAATTTTCAAAAATACTTGAACCTAACATAGCCTAACGCATAGAACTCAATATAACGAAATTATTATTATTAATTTTTTTAGTCTGTATTTGTGGAAAATGTGACTTTTCGCTTGCAAATTTTCAAAAAATACTTTAACGTAAACTGACGACGCACAGAACTCAATTTGATGAAATTCAGGTGGTTGCATGCATTTTATTAGCCTTTCGCTACAAAATGATAATTAGTTTTTTAGCCAGTATTTGTGAAAAATGTGACTTTTTCGTTTGCAAATTTTCAAAAAAATACCTTAATGTAACGGTTACCTAACACACAGAACTCAATTTGATGAAACCCAAAATAAAAATTTTGAGTAGTAGATATTCTAGACCTGTCTGTAATTGAAATTTTAAATAGCCTTTTAACCGAAGCCGATTATTTTTTTATATTTATGTTTCATAAGGCGGACGTAAATTTCAACCGCAATGGAAAATTAAATTTCCATGGATTGACATGAACAAAATTGGATATGCAGTATGCACAATTTGCATTAAAGCAGTTGAAAGAAAGCTACTTTTTCCTAAAGGATTTCGCTCGTCCCATGCAAAGGAAGCGTTCGTAGATAAAGGTTTTTGTGCATGGAATCGAGCTTTAGAATCTTTTGTAAGACACGAAAATTCTGAATTTCACCGCCAAGCCGTAGCAGGAGTTGCAAATCTAGATAAGGCTAGTGTTTTAGAGTACATATCGGGTGAAAAACAAAAACAGATGAAGGATGCAAGAACTGCACTAGAAAAATTTTTCCATACAATTAATTTTATTGCGCAAGAAGGATTACCTTTCACAGGTAGTAATAATGATGAACGTTCTAAGTTCATAAGCATTTTGAAAATGCGAGCTACTGATGTTCCTGAACTCAATACATGGATGAAACGAACAGATTATAAGTGGCTCCATCATAGCAACATTGAAGAGATTTTGAAGCTTCAAGCAGACGCAGTATTAAAAAAAATTATACTAGAAATTAAAAATGCTACATATTATGGTCTGATGATTGATGAAACCTCTGATATTTCCCGTCTAGAGCAAGTATCTATAACACTAAGAATTGTGCAGGAAGATCTTCAAATTAGAGAAGAGTTTGTTGGATTTTACGAAACAAGTAGTACGACATCTGAGACATTGTATAAAATTGTCACTGATGCCTTGCTCCGCTTTGGATTAGACATAAAATACCTTCGCGGTCAATGTTTCGATGGAGCAGCAAATGTACGAGGTTCTCTCTCTGGTCTGCAAGCGAGATTAAGAGAAGATGAACCTCGCGCTATTTTTGTGCACTGTGTTGCGCACAGATTAAATCTTGTTGTGCAAGATGCTCTAGAGGACATAACATTTGTGAGAGACTTCCTGGGAGCTGTTAAAGAACTTATAAATTTCGTAAGAGAATCACCTAAACGTCTTGCATTTTTTAAAGAACTTCAAGAGGTGAATGCACCATTACTCTCCAAGTTCTGCCCCACAAGATGGTGTGTGAGGATAAAATCCTTAAAATCCATTCTAATCAATTACGAAACCTTGATGAATTTTCTTGAAGAAACTGGCAAAAATAAGACTACAAATTGCTCTTCTGCCTCTACAGCGTTAGGGTTTCTGAGTAAAATGGAGAGTTTTACATTCTATTTTACTTTAAATCTACTTATTTCTGTATTTGACAGAGTCGAAACCCTAAACTGCGAGTTGCAAAAAAAGACCTGCATGTAAATGAATCCCACTCCAAAGTTGAATTGATGAAAACTAATATCAAAAACTTTCGTGAAAAAGGTTATGACGAATTATGGCATCATGTGGAAACTGAGGCTCGCAAGTTGGGACTAGAACCGCAGATACCACGATTACGAAAAATACCTCGCAGATATGACAGTAACAGTTCCCCACACACATTTTCATCGCCCTGTAAATATTATGAAAAATTATTTTATGAGGTTATCGATTTGACATTAACATCTTTACATGATAGATTCCAATCAGAAACTATACAATTATTAAATAATATTGAAAAATTTTTAATTAAAAAACAAACATCCTCCGTCAAGGATGTTGTAGGGTTCTTCAACGTAAAGGACGACCAAGAGTTTGATGAAGTTCGACTAACATTGCATAGAGATATGTTAGTTGATACGATGTTGACCAAGTCTGGTAAAGCACCTACAAGTTTAGAAGATACAATAGATTTTTTGAAAAAAAATTCTGAATTTACTTGCTTGATTCCAGAAATTAAAAAACTAATCAGAATTCTTCTTACAATACCTGCATCGACAAGTACAGCAGAACGATCTTTTTCTGCACTTCGTCGACTGAAGACCTATATACGCTCCTCTCTCAGTCAAGAACGGCTGAATCACATTGCAATTCTTCATGTTCACCAAGATTATACAGAAGCACTCGATTTAAAACCACTTATAAATGAGTGGATTTCCCGGGCATCAATTCGTATATCTACTTTTACCATGTAGAATTATTATAATTTTATAAGTATGTATTATTAAGTTACGTATGTAAGACAGACTGATGTATATATGTGTAATAAAATATGACATTAAATTTAATTAATATTTTTTGTATTTCTATATATATATATATATATATATATATATAGAAATACAAAAAATATTAATTAAATTTAATGTCATATTTTATTACACATATATACATCAGTCTGTCTTACATACGTAACTTAATAATACATACTTATAAAATTATAATAATATATATATATATATATATATATATATATATATATATATATATATATATATATTTATTTATTTATTTATTTATTTATATATTTGAGCACCACACGCTAAAATTAAAAGTTGCCGGGCCTGCACGAGTCCATATTCGTATCTGCTTCCCACAGTCAGCAAAGTCACGTCACTGCACGCGCCCTACACATAATAGATCCTATATTTCCAGTTAAATTATTTCATAAACAAACTATGCGAATTGCACTTGACACTAACATTTTCTTTTTCTTTAGTTTTTCCCATTCGTTAGGGGATCGCTATTTTTTATTTTCTTTTTCCACTAATTTTTGTTTTGCGTCTCGTCCTCATTCAGTTCCTTTTCTCTTCTTATATTTGGTCTTCCTATGTTTCTTCCACCTTCTGTTATAAGCTATTCATTCTTCCAATATACTCATCTCTCCTCATGACATGTTAAAACCAATGTAATCGTCTCTCTTATATCTTTCTAGAAACGTTCAACATTAGATTTATTTCCCTTATTCTTTCATTCATTTACAATTTATTGATACTGACATCTGTCAATTTGAATTACCTGAATATATTAGCAGTTTCCATGGTTAAGTTATCATAGCTGGCTGGTTTATAAAATTTATTATCTTTATAATTCTTTAACTCTATATCTGTTGAATATGAAATATAAAATGCAATCAAATCGTATAGAGAATAATATATACTTTAAGTTATATTAAATTTAACTGAGTTTTTCAAGAAAAACTGTTAAAATCTTCAAATGGGGGTACTTCCGGTTGACAAATTATAACCAAAATATTATCAAGTCTGCATATGGTTGTAAGGAAGAGGAATACGCAAGAATTGTAATTTTTGGAATTCTAGTATTGGAGATATCGTGTCTAAAACCGCGGTCACATACACACACCCACACATACACACATACACATACACACGAACACACATACACACATACAGACATCATCGTAAAAATAGTAAAATCGTATTGTAAAGACCCTAAAACGTACTTATTCAATGAAAACTCACCACCGATTTTTTTGACCAAAGACAATACCTTCCTTACCTAGAGGTGACGGAAGGTAAAAAACCATCAAAATTATTATTATGTATTATTATATGTATTAAAAACTTTATTTACCTGTGTTATGATGACTGAAATGATGATATTATTATATTGTTGAATTCAGAAGAAAATTATCTATTTAATGAGTTAATAATATATATATATATATATATATATATATATATATATATATATATATATATATATATATATATATATATATATATATATGTATATATATATATATATATATATATATATATATATATATATATATATATATATATTATTAAATAATTATAACATTGATAAAGTTGAATACCACTAGCTTCAAAATAATAGTTGTTATATTAAAATGTGTCCCGCTCTATACCTTACAAATGTCTTAATCACTGTTTCGTGAAACTTTTCATGTACACGAATAAATGGCACTTGATACACCCTGATATATACCGTGTGGATACTTTAAACCCGAACATAGCCCGTTAACACGGGAAAATCGTTTTTCGCAGACTATGTTGCTCCCCATTTGAACAGACAACAATGGTCGTAATATTAATAGAAAGATAAAAAAATTCTGCATCAAATGACACCAAATATATCTAAATTACGTAATATCTTAGTCCCAAAAATTAATTATTAAATTTAATCAATTTCTTATAAATGAAGATAGCCATGGCATTTGACCAAATGTTTGACATTTTATCTGTCAGAATTCGTTACAACCTATAATTAAAGTAAATTTTATTATTCATAGTTTATTAACTTTTTTACCTCTCGCTAAGAGAGGTATTGGATTCATGCTAAAAGTCGCATATCCAGATTTTATTGAATAAGAACGATTTAAGGTCCATAGAATCCGATATTAACATTTTTACAATGATGTCTGTGTGTGTGGATGTGTGTGTGTGTGAGGTTGTTGGAGACACGATTTCTCAAATTCTATAAGACTAAAGACCTGTATAACTACGGATTCCTCAATCTAACAGTAATGGGAAGAGTTGAATAGGTTCTGTTAACAATTGGACAACCGGAAGTGGTAGTTTCTAAAAAGAAAAATTCTAAATATTATTTTTTGAAAATTTGTTACTACAAATATTAAAGATAATTAAATTATCAATCTAACACATTTTTTTTTTATTATTATATCTCGTATAGGTTTGGAGATATAGTATATAATAATATAGAATATTCTGTTGTAATAAATCTCGTTCCCCGAAAAACAGTTTCGAAATTCAAATTTTTGTAATTGACAAATAAATGCAAAATGTCAGTGTCAGATTTCTGGGAGGTATGAGTACATTATTAAATGTACTCATTGTATTATTAATTTAATATGTATTTAAATTACAGGTATGTTATTATTACATATATCCTTAAGAAATACTGCTAATACCGTCAATGAATTTGAAGAATTTTGAACATATTGGAATAGTAGGATAAAATTTCTCATAGAACGAAAGAAGAGAAACAATTTCAATTATTTGTGTGTATACAAGAAATGTTAAATTCGTTACGTATAAGGCGCGAGCAGTCATGTGACTTTGTTGGCCTTAGCAAGCAGATATGAGGATCCGTGTCAGAATGACGGCTAGTAGTTATTTACATAGATGTCACAATTGTCACATGTCATAATTTTTCATTCAAAATTTCAAAATATTTTGATGTTTATTTGTCATCCATTGTCGAGGAAAATAATCCACATGGATTTGGAAAATCATAATGTTTCGGATGAAAACTTATGATACTGGACACCTATGTATATTACTAGCTCTCATTCTGACACGGGCCCGCATATCTGATTGCCAAGGCCACCACAGTTACATAACTGCTCGCGCCCTATGCAACATAAAATGAAAATGGCAAGAGGTATTGTGCTGGCCACAACAGATTTTTTTCAAACAATTTCTAATCTGTTACAAACTTTTAAAAATAAACTCAAATAACAAAATCGTAGCTAATGAATTCTGACAGATAAAATGTCAAACATTTGTTTATCTTTTTGTTCAAATGCCATAGCTATCGATATTAATAATAAATTGAATAAATTTAATAATTTATGGTACTAAAATATGACATAATTTACATGTGTTTGGTGTCATTTGATGCAGAATTTATTTATCTTTCTATTAATACCATTGTTGTCAGTTAAAACGGGGAGCAACAGTCTGCGAAAAACAATTTCCCCATGTTAAGAGGCTATGTTCGGCTTTCAAGTATTCACCGGGTGCCTACTTTTTTTGTGGACCATAGGAAGTACAATAGTAAAATTTACATGCTGTAAATTCAGCCCTATTAATTTTAGAACAAAAGTTTATATAAAAAAATGTTCAGAATTCAAAACTGTATCTAACAAGTCCAAAATTATTGTTTTCATGCGTTTTGTTTGCGAAAGGAAAGCAAAATAAAAGTAATAATTTTTAATTAGTTATAGAGAGCCATAAGCCATAGCACAAAATTTTAAACAGTTGTATTCCTTGAGTTTGGTAGATGACATCTGTCATAAAGTTTTAATAATTATTTAATTCATTAACTATTTATCAGTAATCATGGATACATTTTACAGCAGAAAAAACTGAATGGAACAATATTAACAATTAAATATCAATGAATAAACTTTTTTCTGTCTAAGTCAAACAATACGAGTATTTGAATTTCACGTTTTGACTTCCATGGCACTCTGTAAAAAACTCAAAGACGGATATTTTATTTTACGTTTCTCTCACGACAAGAACCCATTATATCAATAAATTTTGCCTCATTTGATGCAGTATTTATTTCTGAACATTTTTTGTATTTACAATTTATTTCTAAAATTAATAGGGCAGAATTGACAGCCATATGGTTACACTAAAAAATGGGCCACTTAAAATAAGTTTTTTATTTATAATTATTTTTTATTTCTTTCAATATTTGTAAACTAGGCTTAGGGGCTCACAAATCATGGTATTTCGTATAATGATAGCACTTCCAGTTTGATCGGAAGTGGCATTAACTTTCATATTTCAAATGGGACAGCCTATATATTTTATATACCAGGTACGCTGTGATAACAAATTGATCATTTTTTTTGTAACAAACTATGGAATATTACAAAAATAACTTAAAAATATTTTAGAGAATTAGAAAATAATTAAAGTTTTTTTGAGTAGCCCGTTCTTCAGTGTCAGCCGGTATATAAACTAGCCCAAAATCATATTAGTTTGGTACAAGATTTTACCTTGACATTTCATTTTAATACAAAAAACTCAAAATATATTTTATTCGTACAAAATTATATTACCGTAAAATATACAATTTCAGCTTAAATTAACAACAAAAGAAAATAGTGTTCATAAGAATCATTAGGTTTTAAACTAAATTAAATTTATAACACACGAATCAGAATAGTTCAGCCACTTATCAATTTTGCACAAAGTAGGTAGTGTATGATTCAACTGTTGACAAAACAATTGATATATTGTTGAAATCAACAAAGTGCTTGATATTTATTGTAAATGATAAGTTTTTACACTAAAATGTCTCGTGGCAAACCATATAGTCAAGATTTAAGAAAATCCATAATTAATGCTCATATGAACGGCATTTCGACACGTAAAAAAATCTATTTCTCACTCCATTCCGCGATCGACAGTATAAGGTATTACGTTTAAAGAAAATGGAAATGTTATGGAAAGAAAAAAACTAGTCGTCCACCGTCAACTTCTAATGCTGATCATCGAGCTTTACGGAAAATTGTGAAACAAAATCGCCGATCACATGCTCGAGATATTACCGTACAATGGAGAAAACAAATTTTGGTACCTATTACTACAAGAAAAATTAAACAAATAGGATACAAGTTTTATAAGGTAATTTCTATTTGAGATTTCATTGTTAAAAAGGATTATTAGTATATTTGTATGTTTCACTACGCCAAAGAAAGCCTTTGCTTACAAAATTACAACAGCGTAATCAGTTGAAATGGGCTACGGATCACTACAATGGCATAGCGTCATTTGGAGTGATGAGTCCAAATTAGAACTTTGTCTAGGAGATTGTAGAAAACTCGCATTGCGTACTTTTTCCGGGTGGACAAGATACATTTTATAAATGGTACTGTTAAAGCTCTTAAATATAAAGATATACTTAGATATTTTTACCATCGATTCCTTTATGCCAGTCTATCGAACGGAGCTACGTGTCATTCGACAAAAATCGTTAAAACTTGACTTGAAAATCATAATATTCCTACTCTAAAGTGGATATCAAGTAGTCCGGATTTGTTGTCAATTTACTCCCTTTGGCATAAAATGAAAAAGGAACTGCGTAAGAATCCGGTACGAATTAAAAGTAACATTGCAACAAGTATAGGATAAGATTGAACGTGACGAATGTGCAAAGTTACAATGCCTAACAGAATTAAAACCGTTATAGCGTTGAGTGAATAATGTATTATTTATTTTTACATTATTCACTTAACGGTTATAGTCAATAAAGGAAGCGCAACGCAATATTAAAATAGTAGCCGAACTATTCTGATTCGTGTATTAAAGTTAATTTAATTTGGTTTAAAATCAAATTGTTTTCGAAACTTTTTTCTTTTTGTTCTTAATTTAAGTTGAAATTGTATATTTGCGGTATATTCAACCCAAGAGAGGTTGTATGCAACGTGCAGATCTAGTATACTTTTGTGGAGGTAGCCAGCGTCACAGAAACATTTGAGATGCACACAGTTTTAGATATGTACTAAGAATTATTGTTATCCGATTGAGTGCGATAATGAAATTATTACCATACTAGAATTTCATTATTGCATTCATTGGAATAACAAGACTATTACATATCTAAAATGAGTGCGATATGGCATAACTTATCCCATGGTGATAAATAAAGATAATTAAAATCCAAAAAAACTTATTCACAGGCTACCTTCGCAAATCAAGAACTTAATGACCGCTCAACGTTTTATATTTTAATTTAGCTCCTGGTATTTTATGTTAATGTAAATTTGAAATACAAACTCTTTTTCTACCATATCCATTTACTTGCCTACTTGCACTAATTTTTGTTTGTTCGAATAGTTCCGGAACCGAAAATTTAATAAATAAAATGAAAAATCCCTTCATGGCTGTCATCGATGACGTCATGTTAAATATCGACTTTTATCATAAGATAGTTTGGTTAAAGGATCGTAAAAACAGCTGGAGTTAAAAACTAAATTTCTAAAGCAAACTAATCCGAGCATCTACCAAGAATTAATAATATGGAATTTCATGAAATTCTGTCTTTTTGCTAGCAGACTTACCTTGATTTGACCTTGCGGTTAATTTAAGTTACAAAATGTTGGAAGAGATATGATCCTAAATCCTCTTTCGAGTGAAAACCCCGTTAATCTTTCATTGAGGTATAATATATTGGAGATTATACTTTGGGGTGTTCTCGTCTTTACAAAGGGGTAGATATCATTCATTTTTATGGTGCAATTGAGTTAACGTCTAGTTATAAAATTATACTAAATAAGCTGAAATTAAGGCGCGGAATGGCGTGACCTAACATGTGGTGGTTGAACACGCAACGTACCAGTGCCGTCCATCATGGAGGGAGAAAAGGGCTCTTTCCCTAATGTTGTTTGCGCTCCAGAAATTTTCAATTTAATTTTATTTTCTAGACGTAATTCCAACAAGCTAAAAACCTACTAAAATTTTGTTATAATTTCCCCTTTGTGCAAAGATATAAATGGGATTATTAATACATACTTTAACAAAAAAAGTATGCAAATATCTAAGGTCAGACTGGTTACTAATTAAATTAAAATTTTATTCATAAGTTTTTTTAAGTATGCAATAAACTTTGTAACTAGAATTTAGGAAAGCTGAATAATTTACAGATAATCCCTGTACTTTAATTACCTTGTAACTTTTAGAAGCAAATAATCGAAAGTTCTTGTATTGTTGAAATTCTTATGTAGTTGTGTGAAATATTTAGGATATTTTCAGGGCATTTAAAGATGTTTTGCATACCATAAATTTTCGTAAAGGCCACTGAATTATCTGTAATTCCTATGAAGACTTAAAGAATAAATAAAAAAATATTAAAAGGAAGACGCATACCTAATTGTAAATTTGTATGTCGATGTTTGAGTACTTATCTCATACATATACGTAATTGTTTAATCAGGGACGTAGCCAGAGGTGGGCCTGGAAAAACTCTGGCCCATCCGTTTAAAAATCAAATGAGAGAAAACAGTTCACGCACATTATTTGAACTGCATTTCTCATTCCAAAACAATAAGGGCATAAGGTAAGTAGCAGTACAAAACTTTCTTAATGGCCCACCTAAAACAAAATTGGACCACCGCTGGCCCACCCTACAAAAATATCCTGGCTACGTGCCTGTGTTTAATACTACAAAATTCAAGCAGAATATATTCATTTAACTCATCAAAAGTTTTATCTCGTAAAATACACTAAAATTGTCTGAAAAATAGACCAGAATAGACGTTGGTATTTTTCATACATTTTTTTTTTAATTTTTAAAATCATGATGATGATCATAAGGACCTTATGCTTTATAATTTCCAAATCACTAGTTCATGAAATTTAGTGATTTATGACTCTAAACATATACACACATCGCCAGAATTAGGGAACGCCAAAAAAGCTATGTTTTTAAAAAAAGTATGAACCATCTTGCTTTCATATTTATCTTGGTAATTCTACATCTACAACAAATAACAAATGACAATATAACACCTAAATATAGCCATCAAATAAAGATTGATATCATTTTTCGAGGTGTTAAATTCTTCTCGGTCTTTACTAGTTTTATTAAGTATGCGTGTTTAATTCGTGTTCACAGTATATCAAGGGTTAACAATGATTTCTACTTTTGTTGTTTTCCAATTCTAAGTATTTAAAGTGATAAATATTTTTAAAAATGGAAAATTAATTTTAAATAATAATAATTTATGCATAATGGAAAAATTAATTTTTTCATTAAACTAAATTTTCCATTATTTATACACTTTTATTAACCATAACCATGTGGGAATAACTTGCATCATTTTCATTAATGTATCATTTCGTATATCTCTCTTTATTTTGTTAATTTTGGATATGCTTCTTCAGCAGAACGCTGAATTTGAACCAGTAACTTTTTGTTATTATTTTAAGTTTCAAAATGATGGCTATGTTAGCACAAGTGCTAATATGAAATTTCATACTGCAACTAGTGTCAATATGAAAAAAAAAACAATTTTGTGGTTTGGAGGAAATTTATTTAAAATGGATGATATTACAGTTATATAAATTTCAGTTATAAATACCATTTGACAATGAAACACAGTTCATCCGATATATGAATATTTCACGGCAATTAAATTGTAAATACATTTATTATCTAGGTATGTTGTAAATGACAAATCCTATTTTTTGTATATTGTCCGTCACCAAGGTCACTAGCTTATATCATGTGTTAACTAAAATACCAACCTCTTACTCGTAATAGTACCTAAATACGTGAAAACGAAATGCCATAAAGTAAATTTTCTAATTTTTATATAAATTTACTCTGAAAATTGCAAAAATCATAGTTAAATAGTAATCACGACTAATTATGGTCAAAAATTTACAGTATGGGAGTATGTGGAAAAATAACAAGACTGCTGAAAAATATGTAATTGCACTATATATAGCAGATTTAGAGCACGAATTCAACCACAAAATAAATATTATATCTCCACAATATGCCGACGATCTCGGTCTTTTCCAACTTACCGCGTGATATTAAAAATAAACTTACAGCATTGAAAGCCTATTGTAATAGTTTAGATCTAAAAATAAATTGTAGAAATTTGGAAATCCTGCATTTACACAGAGGACGCCCAGTGAAAAAAAAACAGAAATTATTACTGCCAATGAAATGAAATACAACATATTAAAACGTACACATATTTAGGTGTGACTTTTGTAACATCAGGTTCAATGAATCTACATGCATAACAGCAAGTAGAAAAAATCTGATGTGGCCAGCACAATACCTTCCGTCAATCCTGTGTATTAGTATAAATTCCATACATAAATTTTCTTGCAAAAGATTCTAAATTTCCAGTAAAATTATTTCATAAACAAACTATGCACATTGCACTTGACACTGACATCTTCTACTTATTCTTCTTTAGCTTTTCCCACTTGTTACGGGCCGCTATTTTTTATTTTCTTCTTCCAGTCATTTCTGTTTTGCGTGTCGTTCTTATTCAGTTCCTTTTCTCTCAAGTCTTCCGCAACACAGTCCTTCCAACTTATCTTTGGTCTTCCTCTGTTTCTTCAACCTTCTCTTTCTAAACTATTCATTCTTTTTCCAATATATTCTGCATCTCTCCTCATGACATGTTCAAATCAATGTATCTCTTGTATCTTTCTAGAAACTTCTAACACTAGAGTTATATCCCTTATTCTTTCATTCCTTACCGTATTTTTCCGTGTCGTTAGCTCGCAAGCACACCAAGCGCCAATTTTCTCGCTTGTCTTGCTAATTTATGAAATATAATGACGGGAAATGCAAATTATATATACATGAATTTAACTTGTAATGTTTCTATCTCATTTTATGTTGTGTTTATATCAATTACATGTTAAAAAGGCTTTCAAAGTTTTGTGATGAATGTTCATAACATTGTTAAATTTGAAATATTTTCTTAGACATGTTGCACATGTTATATTTGACAACTGTATAACTTTCTCGATGACATTTGTGAATATCAGTTCGTCATATAGCTAGCAAATCATTCAGTGTACTAAGCAACAAGTCTCGTTTGCTTACCTAGCATTTGCTTGAACTGCATACTTCATCGAACGCACCTATTGATACTGACATCTGTCAATTTGTATTATCTGAATATATTAGCAGTTTCCATGGTTAGCATATCTGGCTAATTTATGAAATTTAATATCTATAATAATTCTTTAACTCTATATCTATTGAATATGAAGTATACAATGCAATCAAATCGTATAGAAAATAATATATTCTTTAAGTTATAATAACGTTAAATGACAATAAATGATATTTAACTGCGTTTTTTCAAGAAAAACTGTTAAAATCTGCAAATGAGGGTACTTCCGGTTGACCATTTATACCCAAAATCTAATCACTTGTTCTTCTGGATGTAAACTTGAGAAATATTAAAAAATCATAACTTTTGGAATTGTGGTATTTCAGATTCAACCAAGATGACATATGTACCCTGTGCAATACATATGAACATGACAACATCCAACATATGCTCTTCCACTGTCCGATATTCAGCACTCCGAGGAATGAATTTTTAAAGAAGTTCCTGGCACTCACTTTAGATAAAACATGTAACATATACAAATTTGTCAATACTGCTCTGAAAATATGTTCTTTTATATTTAATGAGTAAATGTACATTGTGTACATTTTGTATTTCACATCTTTAATGGCATTATTTATTGTACTTACTAAGCACAAATTCATGAGTTACGTACCCTATATTTAACCAATCTCGTTGTATAGATTTTTCTAAATCAAATAAATATTATTATTATTACTATTATTATTAATATGATTATTATTATTATTAATATTATTATTATTATTATTATTATTTTATTTATCTCAAAAAGATACATTTCATTCACAGGTTGGTATACAATAAGTTTTGTAATTATAATAAATTATAATTTGTGAATTTGTACTTACTAAGCACAAATTCATGAGTTACGTACCCTATATTTAACCAATCTCGTTGTATAGATTTTTCTAAATCAAATAAATATTATTATTATTATTATTATTATTATTATTATTATTATTATTATTATTATTATTATTATTATTATTATTATTATTATTATTATTATTATTATTATTATTATTATTATTATTATTATTATTATTATTATTATTATTATTATTATTATTATTATTATTATTATTGTGTGTGGGTGTACCTGGTCTATTTTCATAAACATATTTTTAATTTTATTAGAAACATTATATAGGATTTCCAAACCACCATTGTAAAATATAAGTAAATATAATAAATTCATAATCACGAATAACAGTATTATTATATTTTTGACATATCAATTTTTTTTTGTTCCAACAACAAGATTTTACAATTTATGCATTTGTGCACAATCTTTTTATTATCTCTAATTTACAAATTAAAAGTGCAAAAAATGCATTAAATGCATCATAATGGATATATCATAGGTTTTCTAAAAATTGTGTCCTTTTTAAAAATATAATATTATCTAAGTACATTTGTTCGCGTAGACATGTATATTAATACTTGAAAACATGTGTGGCAGGAAATTTTTCATTCCGCCTTCTTCCCTTATGACAATTTTTCTCGCGCGTCCATGTCACCAGCTATTTCAGCGTCAGATGTGCGAGGTTGACTGTCATGAAAGCAAATTATATGCAAAACGTGTAATTACGGTGAAAGAAAGCGGAACATAAATTTAATAAACCCCTATTTTACACACGCATTGTTCCCGAGTGCCGAATAACTTCAGTTGCAGCGACACTCGTGTATATTAACCATAACACTGGGCTCGACACTCACCCACGAGAATGTTACGTGATTTTTGATCATTTTAAGCTCTCTGTAGTTCATATGGAAATGAAGGGTGTTACGATGCAAGCAGCGTAGATGCGTATCAAAACTATTCCAGGAAAATGCGGAAATGTTGTAAACAGTTTTATTAATTGTCGATTTATTTTTAAAATGTATTTTTTTTTCAAACAATGTCAATAATATAAAAGATTATACGTGGTTTTAGTAGGGTACCCTCTAATACATAAATATTGAAAAATTGTTAATATTTGTACGATCCAATTATGTATTTAGTTATTTTAAACTTTTAAGTTTAATCATTTCATAATAGTATTTTATATAACAAGTGGCGCTAAATAGTGCTTTTTTTCACAAGCGGTAGCGAGTGCTTTAACGCTCACAAATGAAAAAAGCACCGTTTAGTCACGAGTTATATACATATATTCACCACATAGTTCAGTTAAACAAATTAAAAAAAAAAAAAATTAAAAAATGTTATTTTTCTACGAGCGCAATGAAAGAGAAACATTTACGCTCTCATTTGTCATCGTAAAGTTGATGTTTGTTGAGGAGCGAGCAACAAAGTTCTATTTCGTGCGTTGCTATGAGAGACGCGAGAAAACGAAGTTTTTCGCTCTTTCGTAAAATAAAAATTTATTTTTATTTAATTATTTACAATATTAAAATAGATTTTACACTTTTGATACATTTTATTATTAATTCTTGAGCTCAAAATTATACTAGATAAATTTTTCGTTACTTCCTGCGTGCCACGATGCCACGTAGATAAAATAATGTGTTACGAGTGTAAAATGTTCCGCTTTTGAAAGATTGTCAACTTCTTTTTTAAGTGACAAAGTATCACTTTACGCTCTTGATTCACAAATAACTATTTAATCAAAATACAAGAGCACAGTTCACTAAATATGTTGTGGTTTGTTTTGTTCTTTTGATATTAATAGAATTTATTTTGATATTTTTGCAATTTAGTTCTTCAAAATTAAAGGAAATTAGCGATAATAAGATAATTAGTGATGCTGACGAATAAATGTTTGGATTAAAGCAAAAGCAAGCGCCGCAAGCTAAGAAGAAAGTTTAGAAATAAAATCAGGGACCCCGAGGAAGATATTCGATAGTATAAATTTCAATGTGAACTTGGTTGAAAATGAAACCGTGGTAATATAAAAAGAACAGGTTTATATAGCAAAATCATCATTGGAAAAACGTATTCTTTCAACAATGATTATTAATAATGTAAATAATAACACTATTCATATATTTTGGTAAATTATTATTTTCAGGTTGCAATTAAATATTAACAAAACTTACTTTGTTCTGGTAATTTTTTATTTCAAAGTTATTTTTATTTTATTTTTATTTCGTAGTTATTTTTTATTTTATAGTTATGTTTTTATATAATACATTGTAGTCAATGAAAAATGTGATATAACGGCAACTTAAGAATGCGGTATTACAAAAAAATATTTTATTTATTGCCTTTCGTTTATAAAAGACTATAAAAAACTGGTTTATTATATTTTACTTTTTAAAATGGAAATTAACGAGCTAACAGTATTTGTGTAGTTTTAAATCAAATTTTACAAATCTTATTTAAATGTGAAATTGCTCTAAATTATTATTGAAATTGTAATATTTTGTGTAACAGCACACGTGAGTTATTTTAGATTTAATTTAGATAATGTTTATCTTGCTAGGACTCAAATTGCTGATTTCGTCGGCCGTTTCCTAATTTTTAGGTAATACTCGAAGCAACAATATTGAATCGAAATAAATTATCGTACGTTTCTAATAATTGCTTTCAAAATTGTGAACTGCATTTTTTAAACTAGCTAGTATATATTATTTTATGTTAATACATGTTATGCTATTTTTAGAAAAGGGCAAGTTTTCTGTGTGTTTTTTAAAAGAATGAGTTTCAATGAACTATATTTTTAAAAAATTCTTAATATAGTGGATGCTATTTTTAACTATTCATCACCAGATGTCTGTATTATTAAAGTCATTTAGTTTCTATTGACATTATAAATTATTAATGTCTTTGAGGATTAAACTGAAAATCTTTTGCACAGAATTATGGCCATAATTATAGACATAATTTTAAATGGTCGTACACAGAAAATTTTATCATGATTTTTTCTGTGGCGAATTACGTGCAAAATGGCATACAAAATATTTGTATACATAAAATTCTGCCCACACATTTATTAATATAAATTTTGTTCAGTATTCTGTCCATAAACTTAAATTATAGATCGTGACAAACGGGCTTAGAAGGCAAAATTATTAAAACTTATTTACATAGGTAAAAGTTAGGCAGAACGAAAATCATCAACAGTCATAAACATAGGACACTATAAAGGTTGTTCTTTGGCCACTAAATAATAAAAGAAAACAATGAAAAAAAAAATCTACAATAATTAACATCAACTAAGCAAAGAAAATAACAAAGAGCTAAAAAGAAAAAATCTAATGTGACCAACACAATACCTCCCGTCATTTAATTTTTATTAATTTTAATACATACCTATGGAGTCTCGTTGCCGCGTGCCTGATGTCTGGTTGCGAGTCTGGGGAATTCGATTCGATCCCGATCAACGCTAAATATTTCGAATGAGCTGACGCTTGCTTGGTAAACGCTCGCACGATATAAATATGTCCTCTTCATTACCGAAATCTGTTTACAAAGCCGATAACACACCCAGCAATGGGTAATATGCCGTGATAATATATTTATTTATTTATATACATACCTGCATATTTACTAATGCTAGAAATTATTTATATTAAATTCCTTTCCATATAACTATTGTTCTCTTCATAATTTTCGTTTTAAAACATAATTATTAATTTGAAATTACGAGTATGTATATTAAGTTCCTTTCTATAACAATTTTCTATTTAAATCGTTACTGTTATTAATTTGAAATCATTATTTTTTTGACAGTTACATTTATCTGTCAGTTACATACATTTGAGCTGAACTGTGTAACCATGGAATTGTATTTAAAGCATAAGTTCCGAGATATAATATTTATATTACTTGATAAATTTATCCATAAAATATATAGAAAAGGTATTAATGCAAACCTGTAGAAAATGGAATAATCTTTAATTTTTGTAATAACAAATTGCGAAAAAATAACATTTAAAGGTATTTTTTTGAAAAAAAACAAACTATTTTGATCTTCAAGTAAACTGCCATTTTCGGTTATCCGATAGACACCAAAATCTAATGGCTTCTTTCCGTATTAGGATAAGATAGAAATACGTGGTTTCAAAAGTTTTTGAAGTGATAGTATTTGAGTTAGAGTGCGCAGAAGATCCACACACACATACATACACACATACACACCCACAGACATCATCGTAAAAATGTTAAAATTGGATTATAGGGACCGTAGAACGTGTTCATTTACCAAAATTTCGATATGCGATTTTTAGCACGATCCCTATACCTCCCTTACCAAGGGTAGCGGGAGATAAAAAACTGCAAATAATTGTTATTTGTATGTCACCAAATTAAATCTCAAAATAGTTATGTCCAGAAGGAAGAGGAAATATAGACAGGTCGAGGAAAGATGATGAAGCCAGAACACCCGAGTAAAAGTAAACAATTTTTATACACGACAGCAACACGGCCGCACTGAGTCCGTTTGGCAAACAAGCACGGCGGGTGTGTGTGTGTTTATGTGTCTGTGCGTGCGTGTGCGCTTCGGCGCAGGAGCAAGCGGGCGCGGGACTGTGTGTGTATGTGGCATACGGCTCTGTTGCGGCCGCAGTGCAGGCGAATATCATTTTTACTTGAGCAAGTAAAGAACCTAATCCTAAAAGGACAAAAGAAGAAGCACATTTTAGTAATGAATGTAAATAACGTAACCTAACCCTACCTACAAACTGTAATAATGGTGACTAGTGACATCAGTACATCCTTCCTTTTAGAAAAGTCAAGCAAAATTGTAAAGCCAGTGTTAATAAATTAATTCTCCTTTTCAAGTATAACAAATGAGCCCTAGAATATGTTTGATTGGCCCAGAAATATAAAATATTTGCTGTACTACAAAAATAACAGCCCAAGTTTAATTTCCCCATTTTATTTCCAAATAAAATTTATCATTTTCCGTAGAAAATATTTGTCATGTAAGTACAAATTGTCGCACATAAATTTCGTAATCTTGTTTGCAAAATCTGCGGTGCATCTGTCACGGCGTGGGACTCATATGAACAGGGAAGGGTCCACCTCTCGTTTTATGCGCATGTAAATTCAGCATCACTTCTGTCTAGACGCCATAAAAACTCGATAAAATTTTGAGTGATACGTAAATTTCCATGGAACATACGCTACAAAATATGACTAAATGTTAGCAGATTATTACCGTAGCACAACTGTTTAATTATGTCAGAGAGATTATGGATTACGTTAAGAAGATTTAAAATAAAAAACTAAAAAATTAGACGAATTCATTTATTCTGTATACGAGGGTGAGTTGAAAAGTTTCTGGAATTACGGGGAAGGCCTCGGATTTTGGAAAGCAATATTAGCTTCTTCGTTTATTTAACTCTTCTCAAGAAATTTCAATACAATCTGTCAATCGGTCTACTCGTGACAAGCGTCTGTGTCGATCTACCTAGCGTTAAATCGGTAATGGAGAAAAGCGTAGTTCGTGCAGTGATTTTTCATTTGAAAGGAGAGACGGCAACGCAGATCATAATCAGGTTGGATGCTTTCCTTAGGAATGCTTTACCTTCCTTTTTCACTGTGAGACTCTATGTTTTGAAATTTAAGAGTAGCTGGACACACACCTCTGTGACGAACCACGTTTAGATCGAACAAAATCGCCTACCATACTGGAAACTGTATAAAGTCTACGATACCGTTCTGGAAGATCGACAAATGAAAGTGCGTAAGATTAAGGAAGCCATAGGGATCTACTATGAAAGTATAGTTTATATTTTACACAATGAGCTGGGCATGAAAAAAAAATTGCGCCAGATTGTTACCGCAATTGTTCAGTTCCGAGCAAGAGCGCATTCGAGCCCGAACTTCAACCGAAATTTGAAGTTGTTTAAGAAAAATTCTGTCAATTTCAAAAGACATTTCATAATCACGGATAGAACATGGGTACATCATTACATTCCAGAGACAAAAATTCAACCGAAAGCGTGGATTGGACATGGTGAGTCGGCCCCGAAGAAAGCGAAGTTAATTCTTGTTGCATCACAACAATGCGCCAGCTTATTCAAGTCGAATTTCTCAACAAAAATTGAACGAACTGAGGTTTGAAATCGCCCCCTATCCATCGTACTCGACCGATTTGGCTCCCTCCGATTTCCATCTTTTCCCAAAACTTACAACGTTTAACGCTGGAACGATATTACGATCCAACGAAGAAGCCATCGATGCAGTAAACGCTTATTTTCAGGACCTCAAAGAAATCCATTTTCGGGAGGGAAATGAAAAGTTGGAAAACGCTGGACTAAGTTTGTTGACATCAGAGGGGACAATGTAGAAAAATAAAATGTAGCCCATGTCAATTTTCTGTATTTCATGTTATTCCGGAAACTTTTTAATCCACACTCGTAAAATGGAAAATAAAGATGAAATGATCCTTTATAAATGTTATACTATTTACTTTTGTAATATTGAAGAGAATAATATTGAGAAATAAAGTAATGTCTTTTCTGCTCTTGTTAATCATGGATATTAAATAAAAGTTGTAGTATTAATTCAAATTTTATTTCCTAAAACTAATACAATTACCCCATAACCTTAAAATTATAAAGCCGATTAATAGTAAATACGAGTATACTTTATTTAGAACAGGAAATAAATTACTTAGCCTAAGAAATGAATATGGTCGTCCGTTGCGTTATAGTTATTTATTTATAAGTACCCGACAGGAACAAAGTTCCCAATTAAGGAGTACAACAAAAAAAATCTGATGTGGCCAACACAATACCTCCCGTTTAATTTAATTTTTATTTATATAAATACTTAAAATTAAATTAAATATAAATATCGGGTTTGATCCAGACCGACGCCAAATATTTCGAATTTTAAATGGTACAAAAATGACCCCTGTGGCAGACCCAGCAATGGATAATATGCGGTGATGATATATTTATTTTATTTATGTACTTACCTATATTCATTACTGGCGTGTGGAGTGCACCACAGGGGTGGTATGTCATCATTATTACCGACATCTGCGTACAAAGCAGATTGACTCGCCCATCAATGGGTAATATGCCGTGATTATATATGTTTTTATCTTACCTATATTTTTACATAATTAGTTATGCTGGAAACTGTACTAAGTTCCATTCCATTATAATTATTGTTCCATTTACTATTTTCTTTATAAAACGTTAATATTATTATTTGAAATGATTAGTTCGGTGACAGTGACATATATCTGTTAGTTACAAACATTTGAGATCTAAATTGTGGAACCATGTGAATGAGTTGTGTTTAAAATGTAGGCTCCGGGATTAAAATTATAGATAGTTTTATAAATTTATCCATAAAATATATAGAAAAAGTATTAATGCAAACCTGTAGAAAATTTAATCATCTTTAATTTTTATATAACATAAATCTCGAAAAAATAACATTTAAAGGTATTTTTCGAAGAAAAACTATTTTGAGCTTCCAGTAAAGTGCCATTTTAGGTTATCTGATTTACTCCAAAATCTAATGGCATCTTTCCATATAAGATAGAAATGCAAGGTTTCAAAATTTTCTGAACGATAGTATTTGAGTTAGAGCGTAAAGAGGATCCACACACACATACACTCATGCACACATACACACAGACATCATCGTGAAAATGTTAAAATTGGATTGTAGGAACCTTAAAACGTGGTCATTTACCAAAATCTCGATATGTGATTTTTAGCACGATCCCTATACCTCCCTTACCAAGAGTAGCGGGAGGTAAAAAAAACATTTACATATAAATACAATGAGTTATGTAGATAA
The DNA here is from genome assembly GCA_951394225.1 of Harpalus rufipes. NCBI lineage: Eukaryota > Metazoa > Arthropoda > Insecta > Coleoptera > Carabidae > Harpalus > Harpalus rufipes. The sequence goes on from OX596280.1 coordinate 21,417,101, forward strand.
ATTACTAAAGTAGGATATAGCTTAGTACAGTGAGAAATACGTCATCAATTTTTTGTTAAATAATAATAAACAATCAAAAAAATGTCAATATCATCACAATTAGTATATAAAACATTAAATGCAGAACATGAACGTCTTAAGGGACTTCTTAATTCATAATTTGTCCTAGCTGTTGTTATGGAAAACAATTTTGTAAACCGAGACGATAGCCAAGTCTGTTATTTGCATATCGGCCGTATGGCGCTCAAGTTTTTCCGTAATGACATTAAATTTAGACATTTACGAATATCTTTTGAAAATTCTTTCTCCTGTCATATGGCAATTTTTTGTTTGTTGTTTATTTATAAATGTTCCGTGTGACAACAGCTCTCATGATGCTGTGGTGCTTCCGTTATAAATCTTTAAGGCCGACGGCCGTTAAGGACACCTTTTCACTTTTGTTTTTAGTTTTGTTAAATCATAGTAACGGTACCTATGGTATTACGAAAAAAAAATTACTGAAAGTCTATAATTTTAAAAACCCGTAAACGCATAAACCAATTATTTACATCTTACCCAACTAATCATATTAGCTTAAGTAACATAAATTACGTAAAATCGACGTCACTGTGACGTTCTAATTTACGTCACATAGACATCTTCAGGATGTGGAGCTATACGACGTCATTTTGACGTTATTCAGATGTCATTTGAAGACGATGTTTCGACGTCATTTTAGGACATTGTTTCGACGTTATTTTTGAGGTATAAACATAAATGGTAGAAAAAAAATACCAGGAAAAATTAAAAAAATATTCTAAAGGTTTATTTATACTATATAATATAAAAATATTAATTAAATAATATTAAACAAGGCAAAAAATATACCAACCTACAAAAAAAAAGTATTTTTGAAAAAAATAAATCTTCATGAAAAATACAAATTAATTAAATATTGAATCAAGAACATTTTTATTTTTGTATTTATTCGCACGTTGTGATGAATATTTCAGCTATTTCACCATTTCTTGCTTATACTATCCATAGTGACACTTTGCTTCAAGCCTTACCATACCTATAAAAACATAATTGTAATATGCCATATAACTACAATTTGAACTACTTACAATAAAATTAAATTTTCAATGTTCATATTATGATATTTTATTTTCAGTGGTAATTAAAATTGCTGGTAATTTCATCTGTATAATTTTCTTTGATACATTTACAACTGATCGTTGAATTTGTTTGTTGCAAAATTGTTGGCATTAATATAATCTGTAAAATAAAAAAAATACATATGTACAGAGAATAAATATTTTCTTTAAAAAAATTACGTTTGTAAGATATTCTTGAAAAACATGTATATTACATAATGTTCCTTATTGACAAATTTGCCAGTAAATCATCACTTTTCCACTTTCCAATACGATTTTCGGAATGTGTGTTGGCCTGAGTTGTTCCTTGGATGTTTTTCTTCATTTTTCACATTATCTATAATAATTATAAAATAATGTATTAAATTCATTTAGAAAATATTTATATGTATACATTTTCATACACGAGCGGGAAAAACCTGTTGTTCTGCTTACTCCTCATCCTACGCAATGCATTCGCTTGTAAACATCACTTCGTTATGTTTGTTCATAGTACTCAAGTCTAGATTAATACTATTAATTGTTTATTGTCCATTTTTCCAATATTCGTACACCACAAATCACCATTCCCCAATGTTCTACTTTCTCCTATCTCTCTGCACTTTCCAGCTTTAAAGTGACGTCAAAATTTGGGGGAGGGTGCGTCCATCATACATATTTTTCGAAACCGTCAAAAATTTTCATGGCTCTCTTCAGTCTTGAAATTTCATATTTGCAGTATTATATTCGTAATAATCAGGTAAAATTTTACCTCACTCTTTTGACTTCTATCATGGAAAATTTCACCATGGATACACAATCTGCCTTTTTTGATTGTTTTTATTTTTTAATACAATTGTCAAAATGGCATTATAAAATTGAGATTTTGTGAATAATTTTTAAATAATTTAAGTTTTATTGTAAAAGTATAAATAAATATTTGTGTTTATATTACATATTTCCCCCTTTATTGCATTTGATTTTGTATTATCAACATTTCTTAAAAAGTTTTTTTAAACACTACTAGGTTTTGGATGATGGAGCTTCTTGACTGGATGGGTATATGGAAATAATGAATTACTGGATTGCAGTCAAAATATTTATTTAAAATTCGGCCTCTACCGATTTCGGCATCTCCTGAAGAAGGCATAGGAGATGCCGAAACCGGTAGAGGCCGAATTTTAAATAAATATTTTGACTGCAATCCAGTAATTCATTATTTCCAAACTACTAGGTTTTGTTTAAAATGTTCAAAATTAAAATTTCCATGATTTTTATATCAAAAAATATAACAGATATAAATTAATTGTTTTTCTTTCGCATTTATAATTAAATATGTAAACATGTATTATGTTTTAAATAAATAAAATATAAATATTACCATGGCTTACCCATTTCGGGGTATGGCTATCTAATTCTATTTGTAGATTTGGTTAATGACGCTATATACTCGTATAATATAAATAAGTTTTATATTACATATATTCAAATTTAAAAATCATTATTGTTTTATATTTTTGCCGCCTCGGTGGTCGAGCGTGTTGAAGCAGCGTGCCAGGCAGCGCTCAAAGCGACTTCACCGCTTGGACCCTGGGGTCGTGGGTGCGATTCCCACCGGGGGTTTGGATGTCTGTGAGTGTCTTCTAATATATTATTATAATAAGTATGTAACAAAAATCATTCTGAATCTTAAGAAGACGATAGGAAGGATTCTTGGCTGGTATGGAAGTCGGTTTATTGTTCTAGTCTTAGTTGGAGTTTAAGTTTTTTCTATAGTTTAGAAAATTACTTTTACTTTTTATTATTCAATTAATTTAAAAATAAGCCCTTTGTGTCACACACTATCGAAGGCTTTTTTTCTATATCAATTAATGCAGCGCCCACCTGTTTATTCTTATTATATGCATCCGTTGTATAGTCACATACTCTAACAAGTTGTGCCGTTGTTGAGTGGCCTCTTCTAAACCCAAACTGTTCTGGAATTACTAGATTTTTATCTTTGATGTGTTTTTCTAATCTGGCATATATAACTCTTTCCACAATTTTACTGATGCCACTTAGTAAGCTTATTGGCCTGTAATTTTTTGGTATTGTTGAGTCTTTTCCAGCTTTGTGTATAAGAATTAGCTTGGCAGTTTTCCATTCTTCTGGAAAATAGTCGAATATTAGTATTGAATTTGTTATTTTGGTTAAAAGTGCTAGTGCTTTTCTAGAGAGATTTCTTAGAACTATATGACTACAACATCTTTTCCTGGTGATTTCTTGTTTTTCAATTTTCTTATTATTTTATGAATTTCTGATGGTTTTGTAAACTTTGCATTCAGATATTTTGCTGGTTTGTTATTAAAATATTATTTTATTTTCTTGTTTATTTTATTTGTATATGACAAGTATTTGCCAAGTCTATGTTAGCTTTTCAAAGTGATCAGCTAGTGCATTTCCTTTATCTTCGTCCGTATATACTTCTTTATTTTTTGTTTTTAGTGGCGGTATTGTATTAATACCTTTTTTATAGTGTTTCATAAGTTTCTAAACGTTATCTGCGCTTGGTTTTAGTTCGCTTAGTACTTTGTGCCATTGATCATTTTTCCAATTCATCAATTTTTATTTACTATATCCTGTAGTGTTTTTAGTCTAGTTTTAAGTGTTGGGGCGCGAGAATGTTGATATTTGCGTCGGGTCCGGTTTTTGACTGATCCATACTTTTATTTCATCTGGAATTGTTTGCTTAATTTCATAATTCTGCAATTGCGGCACATGATTTTGATTGTGGCTTCATTTACTGCAGTGTAGAGAACCTTGATTTGTTTGTTGATATCGTCTTTATTTGTGACTATAGGGTTTGCCGTTGGGATATTTTCATCTAGGGTTATTTTAAACTCTTTCCAGTTCGTTGCTTTGTAATTCAGTGCTGGTGCAGGAGTTTTCTACTTGGCATTTTTATTAAGAGTAAACTCGACAGGGTTGTGATCCGAGTTGAAATTTTTTCCTGATTCGGGTATGCTGGCGTGTGCTATATTTCTTAGAAGTACTATGTCAAGTACTCTAGGTCTTCCTCTGGTAGGGAAGTGAGTTGGTTCCTTTGGTGCTATTATCTGCAACTGTCTATTAGTAGCAAAATCTAGTGGTGTTGTGCCATTGCAACTGTTTGTTGGGCAATTCCAGCTTAGATGGTTGGCATTGAGATCTCTAAATATGATAACATTTCTGTGCTGATTACATAGTTTACTTAGATCATTCTTACGTAGTTGTTTTTTTGGTGGGTTGTATACTACTGTTATTATCATATTATTTTATTGTCCGTGGTTTTAACTAATATCGATATAGCTTCGATTGTTAATGTTGGGATTGCTACTTGGTTGTGTTATATGTCTTTATTTATTAATATTGCTACTCCACCTCCATTAGAGTAGCGATCATTCATATATATTTGATATCCTTTGATACTTAGTTTATGTCTGTCATCCAAACGGGTTTCGTTTAATCGTAGAATGTCTATTTTATTTTCTTTCATATATTCCGTAAGTTCTATAACTTTATCTTTGATGGTACAATAGTTCCACGTCATTAATTTAATTGTTTTATTAGTAGCCGTTAGTCAATCATATTTATTAATATTTCTGTTATGATCACTAGTTTCGTAATTGCATCAGGTGCACTTTTAATTTTCGAGATGTATGTTTTTAATAAATGAATGATTCTAAGTTAAGATTTTTAAGTAATTTTTTTATTTCTGAAAATATGTTCATTATGCACTCACTGTTTTCATTGGGAGTTGGGGGTGCAGGCTGCTCTCCCCTTTTGAATGTGGTGTTATTTTGTTGTGAACTTCTCAGTTTTGGAAATTCAGTTTTGTTCATTTTAAAATCAGTCTTCATATTGGTCGGTATATGGCTGGTTTTAGACAGATACTCTTCTTTATTTAGTTAATATTTAGCATATATAGGACAGTTTCTATAGCTCGCAGGATGATTTCCTGTGCAATTAGCTCATTTTAGTATATTTGTTTTACATTCATTAGGAGGATGTGGTCCTGAGCACTTAACACATTTTATGGTTTTATGGCAGTTCTTTGCTATATGCCAAAAGGATTGACACTTATAGCATTGTACTATTCCTTTGGTTTTATATTTTTCCCATGGTACTATACAGTGGAAAACTTTTTTGATCTGTAGATATCTTTTAAGCTCTTTGGATTTTTAATAGTGACGATGAACATAGGTAATTCTCGCAATGTCCCGTCTTCTCTTTTAGATTTCATGTTGCTAACTTTTAAGACAGGTACGCTTAGTTTGTCTAGGTCACTTTTAATTTCATCTTCTGTTACGTTCGGTGGTGAATTTCATTCGTTTGACTGTAAGTGTGGTATTCAAATTTTGCTTGTTCCACGTTGTTTATAACGGTACTATAGTCTCTTTTAGTTTTGGTGTGTATAATCAGACGATTATTCTTATATTTGACATTTATTTCTTTTTCTAATCCTTTACTGAGGTTGTTAAAGCTCTGCATATGGTTTTGAATGAAACTATATACTACTATCGGTGGTATTTTTTCAGTTTTTTCTTCTTCTTGAGTTGTAATTGTTACTTCATCGTCTTCACTAAATGAATCATATGGATTACTCACTTGTACATTATATTTATCCTGCAGCTTACTGCTGCCGCTGTTCTCGCTTTTCCTCTTCTTGCTTGCAGGCATGCCATTAGGTCCTGGCTTTTCTCTTTCCATTGCTAGGTCTTTTGATTTAGTTTTTGCATACTCTTCAGACTTCACGCCTGAGAACAGCATGTCGGTGTAGCAACACTCTGTCTGCTACAGGCTTTAGGATATGTACTCACGCACGATAGATAGGTAAGCACTACCGAGTAAGACTCGCCGGTTATTAGTTATTATATTCACACGCACGAATAGAATAAACACAGTGCTACTCATACGAAAGAAAATTTATGTATGGAATTTGTACATAATACACAGGATTGACGGAAGGTAATGTGCTGGATCGATATGCATGGGTGGGAAGTTGGTTGATCATGGATATTAATTTAAGTATATCTGTTGGCGGTAGATTTGGAGTCTGTGTTTCCTTGGACATTTTCAAGAAAATATTTGAAATCATCATATTTTAATATACATTTTTGAGGGTGTTTATTAATTTCTTGCTCTATTGATCCTGGTAGTATTTAGGGATTATTTACTGGGCTAAGTATTCTAGGTTTCTTGGTATTTTGCTCTATATATGTCTATTTATTTTCGTTTTCATTTGTTGTTACCTTCGTTTGTGTTTGTTGGTTTTTCGGGGTCAGTGGCATTTATTTCTGAAATTCCTGTATCAGATGTTGTTAGTGAAAAGGGACATTTAAATGTTTGGGTTAGGAATTGAATGGTTACTGGTTCTGATTCTGGTGCTGATTTTTTTGGGCAATTATTACTGTTGTGCAGGGCTGAATACGATGATCGACTGGTAGTAGAATGAAAATTGGGAAATAATTGGACACACAGTCTGTGTAAAATTAATTTATTTCCTGGCCTACGTTTCGACTTTGACTAAAGTCTTCATCAGTGCTAGAAATTGTCAATTGTAGATAATAACATGGGGAACCCCCATACGACCCATGGGTCCATGATGTTATGTGGGGTGGGGGAACTAGTCTGAACTGTCCTAGATTGATATGAAGAGGTGAATACGATGATCGACTGATAGTACGAGGGTCATTCAATAAATAAAGAGACAAATTCTATAATTTTAAAACTATTCAATGAATGTGTACAATCTTTTCACGGGTGTTAGTTGGCAACCATGGGATATGCTCTGATCAGCTGTTTCATCATTTTATGTCAACATAACCTCAAAATTTTCAGTTCACCATGGCAAGTCCACTAGAAGATTGCACCTTAGAAGAGCAGCGCTCAGTCATTAGATTTTTAGTCGCAGAAGGTGTATAACCAAGTGAATTTTTTTCTAGAATGTTAATACAGTACGGTAAAAGTTGTATAAACCGTGCGAATTTTTACAAGTGGGTTGATCGGTTTAAAAGTGGCCGAACAAGTGTAGGTGGTGAACCCCGATGTGGACGTCCAGTGGAAGTTTCTGGTCCCTCGTTGGAATCGAGGATTGACGGACTTATTCGTAATAACACAAGAATTACTGTTGAAATGATAGCTGAGGAAGTTCAAGTAAGTGTTGGAACTGTTCACAATGTTCAGAACAATTTAAAGTACAGAAAAACGTGTGCCAGATGGGTTCCCAGACAGCTTACTGACGCTCATAAAGAATTAAGGCTTTCCATTAGTCAAGACTTAAAGTAACGAAGTTTGATTGAAGGAGACGCTTTTTTTAAAAGAATAGTGACCTGCGACGAGGTCTGGATCCATCACTACGACCCTGACACCAAAAGGCAGAGTATGGAGTGGAAACACACTAGCTCTCCAGTTCGCAAAAAATTCAAGGTTCAACCTTCCGCCGGTAAAGTGATGCTGACCATCTTTTGGGACTCACAGGGTCCAGTCTATTGCGATTTCCTTGAAGATCAGCGAACTATCAATAGCCAATACTACACTGAGATGATAGAACACAAAGTTAGACCAGCTATCAGGAGCAAACGCCGTGGACTCTTGTCAAAAGGAGTCATTCTTCAGCACGATAACGCCCGCCCTCATACAGCCCAGCTGACCCGTGATAAGCTTCAAGAATTGGGTTGGGAGGTCTTACCTCATCCTGCCTACAGTCCCGACCTCGCGCCATCTGATTTTTACCTGTTTGGACCACTCAAAGACGCCCTACGTGGAAAAAGATTTGCTAACAATGAGGAAGTTAAGGAAGCGGTGCAAAAGTGGCTTCGGGGTAAATCGAAAGAATTCTTCGCCAAGGGAATTAGGAAGCTGCAAGAAAGATGGGACAAGTGCATAACTGTGGGGGGTGATTATGTTGAAAAATAGCCTTAATTTTGAAAGATTTAAATAAACCGTTTTTGAGTTATAGCCATTTGTCTCTTTACTTATTGAATGACTCTCGTAGAATGAAAATTGGGACATAATTGGACACGCAGTTTGTGTAAAATTAATTTATTTCCTGGCCTACGTTTCGACTTTGACTGAAGTCTTCATCAGGGCTAGAAATTGTCAATTGTAACATGGGCCCTGATGAAGATTTTAGTCAAAGTCGAAACGTAGGCCAGGAAATAAATTAATTTTACACAGACTGCGTGTCCAATCATTTCCCAATTTTCATTCTACTACCAGTCGATCATCGTATTCAGCCCTTCATATCAACCTAGGACAATTCAGACTAGTTCCACCACTCCCGCATAACATCATGGACCCATGGGTCGTATGGGGGTTCCCCATGTTATTATCTACAATTAACAATTTCTAGCCCTGATGAATACTTTAGTCAAAGTCGAAACGTAGGCCAGGAAATAAATTAATTTTACACAGACTGCGTGTCCAATTATTTTCCAATTTTCATTCATATTACTGTTGTGTCCAGATTTTTTTTACAGTTGAAACAATTCACGCAATCTTCAGTGATGTATATTCTGTAGTCTATTTGATCGAATTTGAGTAAGATGCTTTCAGGGATGCGTATATTTTCATTAGGGGAAACATAGACGTCCTCGGAAACTGAAGACATACTGGAATTCTGTTTCTCCCATTCCTACCCGTAAGATTATCGGAGAGACGAGTTTCAATCCGCTGGCCTTTAGGATATTATTATCTGTATCGGTATGGAAAGTCATACATTGAAAAGAAGTAATCTTTTTGCCGGGGTGATTAATCTAACCTAGCCTAATGTTGATTGAGTGGTTACCTATGTTAATTTCACTGTGATGTTTTATTAATTCGTCTACTATATTTTTTGTTTTCAGATAAATGCATACTCCGTTATTTGAAATACGCATGACGCAAAAAGCAAGTTTTTAGGGCCCAGTATTTTCCCCACGTTGATAATGATTTAAGACCATCTATCGAGTGCATTATAGGATAGCTTGTTCTTTATTTATGAAGAGATCTGCAGTTGGTGTGCGAGTCATGTCAGCGAATGTTTTGTTTGCGTTTTGACTTTTGTCGGTGGCTTGGCGCGTTGATGTAGATGTACTCATGTTTATTTCAATTGTTTGATTTAAACTATTCATTGGTAGGTAGCAATAGTTGTGGCATTTGGGTATATTTTATTATTATTATTATTATTATTATTATTATTATTATTATTGAAAATACAATACCCAACAGGCACAGATGCCCAATTCTAGGGTATGGAGAAGAAAAAAATTAAAACAAATTAACACATTTTTGTATTTCACGGACTGAAGTTTGGAAAATATCAATCTCACCTTCAATGACATTGTACGATTTAACCATATGATGTATGGGTGATTTGGCCAGAATATTTGATTTAGCTCTTTTTAAGTGAAAGATGTTTTTAAATCTTGACGACAATCTGTTGACTTGGACGGATAGTCGATTATTGATATAAATGCAGTCAATGTCATTATTAATAATTTTATGTAAAATAATTACTGCAGATATTTGTCGTCTCTGTACGAGTGAGGCTAAATCAAATTTTTCTAGAAGTTGCGATTGTGGTGTACCTCTTTGGGGATAAATTCCTTCCAGAATGTAAGTTGCAAATTTTAAAAACTTCCTTTGAATTTGCTCTAAGGTTTCTAATTGGTTAGTTTGTATCGGATTCCAGATCACCGAACAATATTCTAGGTGAGGACGAACTAGAGCAACAAATAAGAGACGTAAAGTACTCAAACTAGAAAACATGTCGGAATTACGGATTACGAATCCTAAACACTTGAATGCGGACGATGTTTTATTTGCAATATGTGCGGTGAAAGACAGTTTTGGATCGAAATATACCCCTAGATCGCAAATGATCTCTGGTCTACGTAAGATGTTTTTGTTATAGTGTAATCAAAATTAACTAGATTATGCTTTTTGGTAAAAGACATACACTGACATTTTTCAATATTAAGAAAAAGCTTATTGTCATTGCACCACTGGAATATAATATCCAAGTTATTCTGTAATAATAAACAGTCATTTACGGAAGATACATTGCATAATAGTTTTAAATCGTCTGCATAAAGTAATTTAGTTTTGAGTACGGGAGCAGGGTAGGTTTAGGAGTGAATAATAGGTTCAAGAGTGAGCCCTACCTTAAGTTCGACATCTGTCGTTCCCTATTTGTTCAACTTGTTTTTATTTCTTCGTAGTTTTTGCACTTTACACAATTACACTTTTACACGCGTTTGACACTATGCAGGTACAAAACGGAATGGTAAATTATATATTTTATATATTATTTAGGTATCAGAATTAACTAATGTAGTACCTTTTTTCTGACGCATTTATTATCGAGTCGTCTAACATGTTTGTTTCACTTACACATTATTTAAACGTTGCTAGAGTAGCGAAATTGACCTTCGAAGTTACAGCAGAATATATAAATTTACTCGTATTTGCTTAATATTTTTATTTGTAAAAGTAATTGAAACTTACACTTCACATTCACTGCGCAAAATTATTTCGCTTGGAATTTCTCTCAATTGAATCAAACAAACACGAACATCTGAACATGTCTAATGAAAGAAAAGAAAGCTGCACTCTTCTATTCTTCCAGCGCTAGCTACCACTCAAGTAGATAAATACCGCAAAATGGCTGCAACGTCTCGGCTAAGTAATTCAATTTAGATGAAATTCTGAGCAGTGAATCTCTCTAAACAGCTCATTGCAACAGAGGTCGAGAGTTAGCAAGGCTCACTTCAAATAGAAATAAATGAGCCTTGGTTACGCAATGCGAATATCATTTTTATTTGTACAACCAGTATGCTCTCTACTCTAAACTCATTCGAATGCAGCATATTTAGATTTTATGATTTAAAAAACGAAGGTAATTAATTAAAACGAGATTGCGCTGAACATAAAAAAATGAATGTGGAATGACAAGAGTCTCATTAATATAGAATTGCAAGTTGCAATTTTCATAAAAGAATCTTTTAATGTCAAAACATAAATTTAAATATTCATTTTCATTATTTTAAACGTAAAAATACTAAAGTATGAATATAAATATGCATAACTCGTATAGTTCATTTTTAAACACTTCCATATAATGACAAAATTAAAATGCAAAATGAATATATTTTGTTTCCGGATTATACTAGAAGTCCTACATTTTTAATTAATTTTAAATTTTTCGAATCTTCTTGATTTGAAAAACATTTTTGATACAGTATCTGTATACTGAATGTAATATTCGAGGTAGGTATATGAAAATTTACTGGAAATAGTGTAAAATATACAGAAATTTGGCACTCATATTATTCCATACGCTTTGTGCAGAATGGCAATCATCGATTACTACACAGTGTGATTGATTTTGGTGAGAGCCTGACAGCATATGAATTTTTTTATTAGTATAAAAAGTTCGTAACTTGCATATTTTGCATGCTCTCTAAAATTTGATTTATGTATACAAACAGTCAAAAATTATATAGAAAACTACATATGTATAAATTCTATTATAACATATGGTTAACAAAACTTGCATAGGGGAGATGGCGTATCATGCAGTTTTTTTATTTCACTTTTTTTTTCAAACAAGCATGTTGAGCATATACTTCCTTTAGCATTATCTCCATGACGCAAACGACTTCGTAATGTAATACACGCAATTTTATATCTTGAAACTTCATGTAATCCGACATTCCCTTTTATTTTCTGCATCTATGGTCAAAATTTAGCCATTTTTAGTCCATATTCCCATTCTATTCTTTCCTTTATATGTATTATTAATAAACAACAAAATAGTATGCGATCACTTAAGTGTACCAATTGTCCCGATCGGTGAGGAAGAGAAAATAATTAAAAACTATCATAATTCTATTCAAAACATTTAATAAATGCATAAAAAAATAAGGCATTGGAACAAAATGAAATGAAATAAAATACCTTACTTTAAAGTGAACTAAAACGCTCTAGCAACACAAAACTCCCCTGCTTTGCTTTAAGCTAAAAAAATAGATCTCTTCGTTATTATCTAATTTTGATTTTATGAAAAGTTAAAATTTAAGAAAATATTCGTACGTACTTTTCTTGATTCTTGACATTCTGGCCTGATTGACTAACACCATTGATTAAATAGTATATATAGATTGGCAATGCTATAGTCAATCCGCGTAACACATTTTAATTCTGTACGAGTAAGAGCCATCTGCGATGTAGTTGCACACTATACATGTGCCTAATTCGCTACAAGATAGCAGCATGGTAGTACACATCGCCGGGCGGAGCATCGGGATCGGGCGGAGCCAAAAAAATTTATAATGAGAATTTGTTAAACTTATTTCGTCATTTCTTCAGATATATTTAATTTAATTATAAATTTATTTCTAAAAATAAGCTTACATTCTTTCATAATTAATAAAAATTTATTTAACATTTCATTGAGAAACGATTTAATATGAATTTACAGGGGATATGCATTCATTTATCATTTAATAGAGAAATGATTTAATATGAATTTACAGTGGATATGTATTTGAAGGTTTGGACCATCCGCTTCGTGTCATACTCCAAACTTCCTTCTCACAAAATAAAATGTCACTTTATACATCATAAATAGTTATTCTTTTTAAATAAGGTGCTTACCAAGCGGCATTGAATTAGGTTGGATTAGAATTGAATCGGAGCTGCTAAAATTACACCCGATAACTTGAAGCACATAAAATTATTAATTTTTAAATACTGCTAAAAGCGCAACTTTTTAAGATATTCCGCAAATAAAACAATGTACCTATTTTAATACAATAAATCTTCTCCAAATAAGTTTTCTTGTTGTTTTACTTAATAATTATAAATTGAAAGCAATTTTTTAATATCTTCTTTGACCACCAATTAATAACAAAAGAAAAAGTACCAATTAGAAAAAAGTTTATATTTATTTAAACAAGAATAATATAGAACTATTGACCTAAAAATTTATTACAATATTCAATGTTTTAATTATTATTTGTTCAGCAAAATATATATTTTTTCTTCTACAAGCTTTTCTTGTGATATCTGTAGATTTCCATTTCAAAGTTTGAAAAAGTTTTATTTTAATAAATATTTTTATAATAAAAATTTTGACATAGCATCCATTACTTTTATTTTAACCAATCACTATAATGCAAATTTATGCACTGTATACTATTTTTTTAAAAATTGCTGGTTATATTGTTTGAATGTAAATGTTCTTTTCTAAATTCACTAAAAAAAATTAAAAATTCTGACACAATTTTTACTGTTTGTTCTTTCGGTCTGCAAAAATATTATATTTAATTCACTTTGCCATAGTCTTTAAGAACTAAATAAATTTCATTTTCATCAAGAAGAAGGTTATTTTTCCTTAAAATTTTATTACAATTTTCGCAATTGTATTGTTTAATACGAAAAACCAAATATCTAGAGAAGTATACCACACTACATTCCTCATATAAAGTATTTGGCGATTGAAATTGAGATTCATTGTCATTGTCATTACTATTTTTCACATTTTTTGGTCGTACAATTTCAACATTGTCGATCATTTCAGTAGGCGCTGTAATGGATTCCGATATTTCTATTTCAATAATTTTGTCGTCATCTATTTCTATTTCACAGTTTCCGCTTCCAACTGGTTTTAAAATTCTTATATGAATAATTCTTTGCAATATTTGCCTAAATTGTTTTACAGTTTGAGTTGGATTGTACCCCTCCACTATTTCTAATTATTGAAAAGTGGTTTTCCATACAATCTTGTTGCAATCTATTTGTTAATAAAAACAAATAATTCTCTTCTTTCATGTCCGCAAATAATTTTGAAATGCCATTAATATTTTGAATGAAACCATTAATATATATTTCTTCTTTCTTTGTCATCTTTATCATAATATGGAATCTTACAAAAATAATTTCCAATTCATAAAATTAACTTAAATATTATTTATTATCTCAACTGTTTTCACATCTTGGCTTAGCAGGTTAATTATGGATCACTTTGTAATTAATTTATTCTATAAAAATACACTTCAAACATATCGTTGAATTCGTAATTTTACGTAGATTCCAAATACATATGTAAAAATAAATAGGATGTCCTATTTGAAGAAAGTTAATGTCACTTCCAGTTAAACCGAAAGCGCTACCATCATGCCAAATACCATGATTTGTGAGCCCCTAAGCCTACTTTACAAATATGTATAGGGAATTAAAAAATAATTATAAATAAAAATGTTATTTTGAGTGGCACTTTTTCAATGTCACCTGTATATATGTAATATACTAATATCCTATGCACTATTCATTTGACAAAAAGGCTTAATTAACTTTTTTATATAGTTCAGTATACAGGGTGTTAAAAGAAGAGTAAAAATAATTGGGAATATATACATTTCGATGAGCTAATATTTAGTCAAAAATATTTTTTTCAATATTCATAAATTTCTTGAAGTTCATTTTTGGCGTCCCTCAAAATAATAACGAATTAATTTATTTGTTGTTCATAAACAGTTACGTGATTAAATAATTCATTATTTTTTATTAAAAATTTCGTGTCTCCGACTCCAAGCGACTTGACACGAATACATCCGAATATAATTACCGCCAGCCTGATCGAATGTTAGTACGGCCAAATAATAAAATTATTAAAGGTGGCAGCATAATACGTATCTTTACAAGGCGGTACGCAAATGCTCATAAGGTTGCCAATCTATATATATTATTTAATCAATGCTAACACGTAGAACTGAATCCTGGGCCATACTAGTCAACAAACACAAACATAAAACAAAAGAAATTGTTTACCGCCCAATAGACTCCTCAGATTTTCAAATGGAAATCTATGTTGGATGACTTTTTAACATGGGATTTTACCACATGTCTGTATTTGAATCCTATGAAGATGTCATTATTCTTCCTATAGCAATATTGTCCTTAAAAATGAATGCATATTTATAAGATATCTAGTTGAATTCCATATCCCGGATCACCTTATTAATTTTAAAGTTTTCCTTTGACATCTGCATGAAGCCTGTCTCCAGTTGTATTTCAGAATTATTCTTATTACTCCTTGCATCTTTGGTATACTCCTCCGGCTTTGCATTATTACTGATTTCTCTCTATATTGTTGATGCTGGTACAATTAGATAATAAACGTGAAAATAAAATTAATTAAAAACGAGAAATTCCTTAAAGGACTATGTAGATTAAATATACCTACAATATTAAATAATGTCTTTTATTTATTATGTAGTTGAAGTTAATGCCGATTATTTCAATCCTCTTAAATTAAAGTGAAGTATTCCTTTATTATCCAATTTCGAATTACCAGGTGGAATCCTATTTCCTCCTATGTTATTTGCTACAATGATCATCTAAATTCCTTGTTCCGAACGGGGGTCCAAGTAGTTAATAATTCCTTGATATATTTATTAAAACACATTTTTGCTCAAGTTTTTCTTTTCTTCAAAATTTTTGTTGAAGTATATTTACCTGAAATAAATTATACTGAAAAATAGTAAACATATTATTTTTGCAAAAAAAATGTAGTTATAGCATGTTCCAATATTGGAACAATGGGAATGATAGGGTTCATAAACTTTGTAGACTCAAAAACAAGAAATCTTATGCAAACCTTAAATTTTGTTATCCCGAATGTAAAATTTTGTAAGAAAAATAATAACTTATAAAAGATTTCAGTCATGTAGGTACATGACATTTTTTGAAACATGACTCATGGAAGTTAACTCCACATTTTTTTTTACATAATGCGCATCTGTTTTGTTTCTCGGTCGTAACTATCCAGTGATTACATCCATCGTAACAAATTTCGTCAATCACTCTTAAAACTAATACTTTTCTTAATATTGGTCTGCCACCACTTGATACAAGAGTACCATACTTATTCAGATACACCCGCACAATCCTTCTCCGAAATGCAAGTTAATCATATTTGTCACCATAATTCGCTCTATATGCTTGCCAAGCATTATGGACAGCAAGATCAATCAAGAATGCAAATAGAGGCCACCACCACTTTTTGGACTATATTTCTATACGGTATTTTTTTATATATATATTCCAATACATTCTGTCGACACCTTTCATAAATTTAATATACAGGGTCTCGTGGCCGTGTGCCTATATGTTTCGTCGCGAATCTGGGGACCGGGTTCGATCCTGACCGACAGCAAAAATTATTTCGATTTTTAAATAGCATAAAATTGATTCCTGTGGTGCACTCTCCACGCCAGCAATGAATGCCCGTAAGGTAACGCCTGGTAAGTGCCCACACGGTACAAATATTTCATCATTACCTATATCTTTGTTTAAAGCAGATTACTCAGCAATGGGTAATATGCCGTGATGATATATTTTTTTACTTATTCGTTGATTTATTATTTTTTAATAACTCGATTATTTTAAAAATTATGGAAAAAAATTCAAAGTTTATTTTATATTAAAATGCTTATAAATCTGCAGTATAAGTATTTCTAGAGAACACCCTATATATTTATACAAATTTGAAAAGTACATGAAATTTGCTATCCAGCAGTTTAAAAACATTTACCTATATGTTATATTAAAAAATGCGATGGCAAATGAATAAAATATTACATTTTTCTTCAAACTTCATAAAAGTAGCATCTTTTGTGACTTGATTCACAAGATAGAAGTTTAATTTCTACGCCACCGGAGTAGAAGTAGCTAATTTCTATGCCGCCGGTGTAGAAATAAATAAATAAATATCCATAGAAACTATACAGATCAACGAATATAGTGTTGCCACAAGACGAGACGAGACTTGAAGTCGGTCTTGTCTTGGTCTTGACTATGTTTCGACTACCTTGGTCTTGTCGAGACGAGACTTGCACTCAGACTCTCGACTCTGCGTCAATCAACAACTTGTTTATAATTGTATAGAACAGTGCATGAAAATCTAAGAAAATCAGTACAATCGCGATTAAAAAAATCCAAAAAATATTTGAGATATTTATTTTTAAAGTTTTCTACAAATATCGCCACCTTGATCTCTTCAAAGAATTAATATGAAAATGTGTGTATATACTGAGCTACAGTATATATTTACATTTACGCATTTCAAGTAGATATGTGAATTAGGTAAATAATGTTTTTCAATTTTACAATTAGTATGTATTATTCTTTTCAAATAAGTATGGATTGAAGATTTCTGCACTGTTGTCAATTGAGTATGATAATGTTGAAGAAGTGGCAACACCGCAAGGCAATGGACAGGGCCCGGAGAAGGGAAAAAGTTGAGCATCAGTCCATATTTATTTGACGGCGATTATAGTAATCTAGACTTTAATAAATCGTATATACGTATGTATGTAAAGACTTAGTTTTATGGAAATTTACCAATCTACACAAGTAACAATCTACATAGACCGTGATACATTTTATTATTTTAACTTCTTGGATCAACAAAAATTTTAATATCTATGAAGTATAGAATATCCATTTTTTACATTTTCAAAAAATGTAGATATATTATTATTATACCAGTGTACCCTGTGCCATTCTCATTAAATTTATAAATTAGTTTCATTGAAGAAAATTAACGATCCCCTAAATCTTAAATGGTACGTCAATTTCATCACTATACGCCCAAATCTTACATTATATCGGTTTTTCCCTGATATGATTGAAACTGTATTAGATATCCCGAAGCTTCACATATGCACCATATTTTATATCCATATCTAATTGGCTTTCCCATAAATTGTTAATTATGTTGCTGATAACTTTATTGAATGAAATAATTGGTGATAATCTACTTTTTTCTATATTTGTGGAACTATTTTTAACCTCTCTCCATTTAACCCAATAAGAAATTTATAGAGATTGTAAACAAATACTTAGTTTTTAGAAGCCATTTTCACCACTACGAAAGCAAGAAAAACAATGTATCACTTAAAACAATAAACATAATACAGACTATAGAATTCAATTGTATATATATGTATATCACAAAACCTACTAACCACTGTTTTTTTCTAACCATTTACTGATAAACACGTCAACACTGACATGTTCCTATATTGGAACTATAGGAATAAACGAAAATTAAAGATTTGGCAAAAAAGATCTGATGAAACATTACACATTTTCACTTCACTTCATTACACTTCACTATCATATTATTAATACAAATGAAATAATGAAATTACACAATCAGTACGGAGCTTAATTAAACACGTCCGTCTCCTACTGTGGTTGAAACGAGAGGTGTTTCCTGAAACGAGATTCCCAAAATATGTACTTTTTTAAATACTTAAAATATATTGTAGTATAATTTTAAAATTATAACTTCTCTACTTCAAATTTAAAATACAGACGTCGTCATCCTGCCAGTCAGTATATTATACAACAGATTATGTCTTTGCGTTTTTAGTAGTAGATATATGTATATAAAAAAATGGAAATATGAATGTTTTTGCCAGATAACTAATAAAAAGTTTTCCAGATTGTGCAACCAAAATAAATTAAGTTATTAAAAAATCTTTCAGAACTCATATTTCAATAAGAATAATACAACCTTTTAAGTTTAAACTAAAAAAGGTTGTATTATTCTTATTAAAATAAATTAACCTATTTTCTTGTTTAAAATATTATTATGAGATTTTGAAATTCATATCTACATACCATGGACACAAATATTTCCCACAAAACTTCAATTGACTATTTAAAGATCTTTAATAAATGTATATATTTATTTTTTGTTTATATTCGTACTTATATAAACGGAATTAAAGTTGTGAACATATATATAATAATATAAAGTCAATGACACTGTGCAAAAATTGGAGGCTTTTCTTTATTAGGTAATTATGTCGATGAAGTGTTTCTCTTTTAAAGTTCTAAAATGTTCTACATCAGCTTTTGTAGTTTTCTTGTTAAAACAGATCTCAGTAGTTGATCTTTGAGCAATGCTTTGGTTTAAGTAGCTTTAGTTTAGTGGAAAGTTCTCCAAACTTCTCTAACAGATTGAATTTCAGGTTTATAGCCACTTTGCGGATCGAATGTTACTTGGTTAAGTAGTATTAACTAACAATATCTTGCGCTATGATTATAATCTCACATACTTAATTTATAAATATATTCAAATGAAACTTATGTCTGATTGTATTTCGTCCCGAAAGTACATACAATGAGTTTTACACAACAGAAATCTGGGTCACTATGAAATAAGGTTAAACAAAACTGAATCCTAAATCCTTAATGCCTACAATACATTATGGTATTAGTAGCATATAATCGTAATTATCAGAAGTGACTTGGAACTTCCTAAATATTTTGTATTTTTTTTTTTTATTCTTTTGGAATTCTGATTTCTAATATGTACTACTAATAAATTCTGCATTATAATCATAATAATGGCTATGATAAAGAGGTAACTTGCAAATCATAATTTTTTTTTACAGATTTTATTAATGGACGTTTCTGCCCAATAATGGCGCCATCATCAGCTACAATATTATCCGATATTCTTACATGTAAACCAATAATAAAAAGTACATACCTTCCATATATTGCTTTAAAAAATACATTTGAAAAAAATACATCTAAGAAAAAAAACATTATAACTAATATGTTACAAAAATTTGTAGAATATAGATTGAAATTTGCCAAAAGTATGTAATGGTGATATTGTTGTTAATAATGTCAATATATGGCCTAAACGTCCATTAATAAAATCTGAAAAAAACCTGTATCAGTTTCATTATGATACTCAAGCCAGCTCTTCGAAAATAAAAAATCTGATGTGGCCAGCACAATACCTTCCATCAATCGTTTGTATTATTTACAAATTCCATACATAAATTTTCTTGCAAAAGATTCTAAATTTCCAGTAAAATTATTTCATATAATAAATTATGCAAATGGCACGTGACACGGACATCTTCTTCGTCTTCTTTAGCTTTTCTCATTCGTTAGGGGTCGCTATTTTTTATTTTCTTCTTTCATTCATTTCTGTTTTGCGGGTCGTCGTCATTCGGTTGCTTTTCTCTGAAGCCTTCCGCAATACAGTCCTTCCATCTTATCTTTGGTCTTCCTCTGTTTCTTCAACCTTCTATTACTAAGCTATTCATTCTTCTTCAAACATATTTTTCATCTCTCCTCATGACATGTTTAAATTAATGTAATCGTCTCTCTTGTTTTCTAGAAACTTTTAATACGCGAGTTATTTCCCTTATTCTTTCATTGCTTACCGTATCTTTCCTTGTCTTCCCAACATTCATCTCAACATCCTCATCTATGCTACATTAATTTTCTTTTCATTGACACTGACATCTATCCACCATCTGTCAGTTAGAATTTTCTTAATATAGTAGCTGTTTCCATAGTTATAGCATAGCTGGCTCAATTATGAAATTTAATTTCTTTAAGTCTATGTCCACTGAATATGATGCGGAATACGTAAGAATTGTAATTTTTGGAATTCTAGTATTGGAGATATCGTGGCTGAAACTGCGGTCACACACACACACACACACACGCACACACACACACACGCACATACACGCACGCACACTCACACGGACACACACGTACGTACACACGCACACACACACATACACACACACATCATCGTAAAAATAGTAAAATCGTATTGTAGAGGTAAAAAGATCCAATGTGTATATTACGATTTTCGGTGTTCAAGTCGAAAACAAATACTAACTTATTCAGATATAAGAGTATCTCGTTATGAATCATAAGCCAAACTTAAAATAAATTAAATATTTCAATTTCCTCTGCTAAAGTATGGTACGACTAAGTGAAAGAAAGTTGACGTTTAAATTATTTTATAGATATGGTTTATGTTTTCCGTTAGAGAAGAATAGAATTGTACGAATTGTTGCAAGTATAGTTTGGTTAACATTATTTGGCGATTGACTTGACTTGCTAATGGAACAGGCTGGTTCTTCTCAGCAGGTACTAAGCCTAATTGTCTTCAAGAACGGATTATAGTAATTTTTGCATTTCCTTTCTCGAGATTGGATTTCGGTTGTTTTTAGCAACGTAATCTTTTCAATACAGTTGTTTCGCAGAACACTATTAAGTAGGAAAATTTTATAAATACCATTTTAGTTGTTCTCTGAAACGACAATTTAATCTGATTAGATCAACAGTATTGTCACAGTGAACATTGAAAATGTTGCAACCTGCGAACGAAAATTTCGAAGAAAATACCGCAACCGCGAATCAAAAACGCAAACATTTATCAGACGAAGCAAAACAAATAGTGAATGTGTTTAACTTTTTAAAAACTGACGATAACGAGAGTGCGCCAATATCAAAAAGTGCATAAATGACTAAAGTGCCATGTACTACATTTAGAAGGATAATTAGTATATTAATATAGTAAATAGTAGTAATTTGTCAACAAGTGTTTATATCGTAAACGTATCAAAATAAAATGAGTATTTGGTTTCCTGCAAAATTTCTTCTCTTTTTGTTATTATTTGCATCCCTTTATAAAAAATCTGTTGTGGCCAGCACAATACCTTCCGTCAATCCTGTGTATAATGTACACATTCCATACATAAATTTTCTTGCAAAAGATTCTAAATTTTTGGTATTTTATGATTCCCTTTCTCGGCAACTGAATTCCATACTCCTGATAACAAACAAACCACATGAAATAAGAAAATTATGAAATTTTGAATGAAAGATTATAATACTTGTCAGTTATGGAGATAATTAATTGCTGTCATTTTGACACGGGTCCCCATATCTACTTGCCAAAGTCAGCAAAGTCATGTCACTGCACGCGCCCTACACATAAATTTTCTTGCAAAAGATCCTATATTTCCAGTAAAGTTATTTCATAAACAAACTATGCAAATTGCATTTGACACTGGCATCTTCTTCTTCTTTAGTTTTTCCCATTCGTTAGGGGTCGCTATTTTTTATTTTCTTCTTTTGTTTTGCGTGTCGTCCTCATTCAGTTCCTTTTCTCTCAAGTCTTCTGCAATACAGTCTTTTCATCTTATATTTGGTCTTCCTATGTTTCTTCCACCTTCTATTAATATATTCATCTCTCCTCATGACATGTTCAAACCAATGTAATCGTCTCTCTTATATCTAGAAACTTCTAACACTAGAGTTACTTCCCTTATTCTTTCATTGATTTACATTTTATTGATACTGACATCTGTCAATTTGAATTACCTGAATATATTAGCAGTTTCCATGGTTAAGTTAGCATAGCTGGCTGAATTATAAAATTTATTATCTTTATAATTCTTTAACTCTATATCTGTTGAATATGAAATATAAAATGCAATCAAATCGTATAGAGAATAATATATTCTATAAGTTATAATAACATTTAACTGATTTTTTTCAAGGAAAACTGTTAAAATCTTCAAATGAGGGTACTTCCGGTTGACCAATTATAACCAAAATCTAATCAAGTCTGCATATGGTTGTAAGGAAGAGGAATATGCAAGAATTGTAATTTTTGGAATTCTAGTATTGGAGATATCGTGCATGAAAGGCGGTCACATACACACACACACATACACACATACACACACACACACACGCACATACGAACACACACACATACAGACATCATCGTAAAAATAGTAAAATCGTATTGTAAAGACCCTAAAACGTGCTTATTCAATGAAAACTCACCACCGAATTTTTTGACCAAAGACAATACCTTCCTTACCTAGAGGTGACGGAAGGTAAAAACTCAAGTGAACAAAACATTATTAAATACTACCCTGGTAAGTATGGCCTCATAAATTTCGTTAATCCTCTTGCGGAATTCCTGCTGAGAAGCCAATCGTCAAATAATTTTAACCAAACTATACCAATTTAAATACTGGACTAGGATATGCCAGAAATATATTACCATGTCTTGCTGAAAATAGATGGATGACTACGGTACCTGCTTAATAGCATAATAACAAAACAGGGATGCATTTAAAATATTTTAAACGTTTGTTTTGATTATAACAAAATATTTTGACTTTTAACTATTCAGTTTGGCAATTCTATGAAATAGGGTTATTTTTAATTTCATATGACAGTAGTTCCGACTCGAGGGTTGCTGTGCAAGTGCATTAAGACGAACGAATCATAATTCGCGGTATTCATTTTTTTAAATACATCCCTGAATCCTGTTGCTAAGGTTATTTTAAAAGCCTCCTAGTATTCCAGTGGTATTGGGGACAATTCTAAACTTTTATAACGTAATACAGAAAGGTCAGTTTTTTTAACCCTGCGGCGGGCGCGCATTTGAAAATCACATGAACGGGCGCGATGCGGCATTTTATGCCGCAAGTAAAAGAAGCGACAATTTAATACAACCAGAACATGTTTTATTCATAAAATTATACAAAAATAAAATAAAATGCATTTCTTACAAAAATTAACAATTATATAATTTAATCTTCGTCCATGGGCGGGTTCAAGCATAATCCATATCTTGTCGTTCTTCACTTTCTGTAATTTCAAAATCTTCGTCCGCCGATTGTTTTGATTGACTGTTATAATCATTAGTTTCAACATTTTCATCTTCGCCTTCACAATCATCGCTAAAATCATATACATCAGACAAATTCTCCACAATTTCTTCTAAATCTCCATCTGTGAGATGCTTTCTTGACCATTTTCCTTCCCTAAAATTATAAAATTTAATTTTTTAACATATTTTACACTAGTTAATAATATAACCTTAATGCAAATTGGTAAATTTCATTAAAGTTTAAAATTTGTATTCAACGAATCATACTTACATGACCGGGCGCGCTGCGGCACGGAGTACCGCTATTTAGTACCTATCACTTCAACGGCTTCAATACAACTGACACTATAGTTCAAACGCATCCATTTTTACTATTATGCGTTGTTCTAATAGTCATTTAAGAATACCTGGGAGGACATGTGTATGTCAACCAAAATAAATATGATATTTGTAAAAAAGAAAAATTGCGGCATAAAATTCCGCTGCGCGCCCGCCGCAGGGTTAATTTTAAATTATGAGACAAACTTATGAAAAAATTACATCTATAAAATAATTTAAACAACTTTCATTCGCTAGTCACTATACATACACACATATACCGGGTGCCTACATTTTTTTATGGACCATAGGAAATACAATGGTAAAATTTTCATAAGACTGCAATTTCTGCTCTATTACTTTCAGAGAAAATGTATAAAAACATATCCAGAAAAAAACTGCATGAATGAGTTATTGATGTAATAGGTTTTTGTCATGAGTTAAACATAAAATAAAATATCCGTCTTTAAGCTTTTTTACAGAGTGCCATGCAAGACAATACATACAATGCAAATGTTCGTATTATTTGACCCACAGATAAAATTTTATGAATTGATATTTAATTGTTAATATTCCACCGAGTTTTCTGTTATTACTAGTAAATAATTTATTGAAATCAATAATTATTAAAACTTTATAAAAGATGTTATCTATCATCTGCTAAACTCAAGCAATACACATGTTTAACATTTTGTGCTATTGCTCACGGCACTCTGTAAATAAGTAAACATTATAATTTTTATTTTCCTTATTTTGGAATTATGTTGAAAGTCTGCTGCCCAAACAACTCCGTTAGAAACCATTTGGGATATTTAAATGTTTGTAATTGACAGATAAATACAAAATGTCAGTGTCAAAAATCAACAGTTTTACTGACATTACTGAAAGCTTTTTCTGAGAAGTACATTTAATATTTCTTATTGTATTATTAATTAAATATTTAAATTTATAGATATGTACAGTAGAGACCCTGTAAGGGAGTGATCGGATTAACGTGGGTTCGGATAAATGTTCCCTACTGTATATTAATATTACATATATCCTTAAGAAATATCGCCGACAATGAATTTGAAGAATTTTCAACAAAGAAGAGTAGGACAAAATTCCTCATAAAGCAAGAAATATTAAATTTATTACTTATATACTATAATGTAATGGCGAGAGGTATTGTGCTGGCCGCAACAGATTTTTTTAGGTGTAGTTTTTAGTTCTTATTTAAGACAAAAATTACTGTCATATGAGAAATTTATGGTTATATGGTTCATAAAATAGTAGCTACTCGGTATATGATTTCCTGATAGGTGGATATTTGTAATAAAATACCGTGATATTGAATTGAGTATCGGAAAAAAAATACAAAATTTCTATAAATTGTTTTATAATGTGATAGGATGGTTGTTTTCTAGGCCGTTATTTAAAGATAAAGGTGCATTCACGTAAGCAATTAGTTTTAAATTTTGGTTTTACGTTTTAGACTGTCAGTATAGCGTTCACATAATAAGATTTTAAATATTTTTAGTAACTAGTGGTTTTAGGAGATATTCAAATATATTAATGATATAGATAATAGATTTTCACTTTTTTTTTCTTTAAACCCCTCAACAAAATTAAATCCCAATTACAGAGTGAGTTTTATATACACAAATATCCATGCCTTGGTGGGATTCGAACCCAGAACCCTGAGCGTACTCATGACTAAGAGGCGTTGCTCTAACCATTGAGCCACCGGAGCCGACTTTGTTAATGAAACGATTTACTGTTTCGACTGTCACTAGTTTATTTTATACTGACGATTCATTTTTAATCAAATTAAACTAAAAATAAATTGTAAAAACTTTGTGGTTATGTATATTGTTGGCAATATAGACATACCAGTAAAGAGAGAAGAGAGCTAACTACATACATAGCTATACTTCATTCTATGCATGTTGCATAATTGCTATTGGTTCATTATCAAACATAAATGTAAACGTAAACCTAAAGTTTGAAGTTTACAAATTTTGGTTTTAACTATACCGCAAATGGGAAGTGTGAATGCTCTGATATAGTTATAGTTACATATGGACTCAAAAAACGTAAACTTAATTGTAAACCTCAAAACTAATTGCTTGAGAATGCACCTTAACGTTGCACTTAATGGTGGAGGATATCTTCAGAGCTTAATAAACCTAATACAATTTAAAAAAATTGGTATAATATAATGTTACAGTGACAATAAAAAGGATATAAATTCTATATTAAGTTCAACTCCTGAAGATGTTTAACACAATATTGAGCGTCTTGTTGGTCGTAGCCTAGCATTCCAGAAAACAACCATCCTCTCATAAATGCCGACCATGAAAGCCTCAGTAACTACGTTTTAAATGTTCATTTATGTAATTGTATGTTCAAATAGTAAATAATATCTTATTAACACATAGTTACAAGGTTCAAGTTTGTAACTAAAACACATGACATATTTATGTACTTATAAATTAGAATTAGAGTCTATTAAACTAAATACGTGAAATTTGTATATAAATGAAGTGTCTGTGGCACCCTTGTTAGTCGGTGTTGAATCTCCCGACAGACAGTAAATTTACGAAGTTAATTTCTGGACGCTGACAAGGCTCGTGCAATAGTGGGATCCTAGAGGACGAAGGACGATCAACAGTTAATAACGTTACAAACTTATTTACTGCCTATTAACGGTGTATTTAACACTAATTAGTAATCCAATATGTTTCTCTGTTTTTCTCGCTTATTTTCTAATTACAAATTCTTAATTGAATTGTGAACGCGTCTCACTGTTTCTAACTTTGTAACCGCGCGCACTCGACACGCGAGAATTTTTATTTTACGGGTAATTAATTATTAATTAATTCTAGATGCCGGGAAATTTCTGTAATTAATCTTAGTGGGTTAATCAAAAACGCGTCATGTGACACTCCTAACCTCGGAAGGAATTCAATTTGTTTAATGAAAAAAAATCTTTCCAAATGCTAATTAAATAATGAGAAAATTTTATTGGGCTTACAGTTTAATTGTGCATTTTTGTTTGGTGATAAATATTCCCTTGGTACTGTTTTTTCTAAATTTATACAAAATTACGTTAAAATTTCATGAATTTTAATAAAAATTCTTAAGCTGACGTTTTTAAAATATCTGGGGATTTTTAAATTACCAACAACTTGAAATATCGTCTTAAAAACGTTTACAAGAAGTTTTTTCTTGAAAATTTTGCCAGCAAAACAACATTCCTCCATAACATCGTGTTTCACTTATCTCCAGGACGTAGACATTGACATGGAGAGCTTTCAGAAACAGCGTAAATTCATAAAATCGTTAAAAATAAGTATAAGGAAACGTGTATTTTTTAACAAAGTAGACATATATGATAATAAATCGAGTCTTGTAGCTAAAAATCCTAAACATTTAATGTAGAAAATCTGAGAGTCGTTAACATTAAAAACTATCCTGCTATTTTTAAAGAACATAACTAGGTACATAAACGATTGTGGTACGAACAATCCTAGTTTAAATCTGCCCGAAATTTTGTTAATTATATGCAATTTTCAATTTGACAAATTAATTAATGGTTTTGATGTGTAGACTTTTTCTCCCCTTTCGAAAAATTGATTTAGTATATAAACTTTGTTCGGCATTTTTGGGAAGTGTTTAATTTGGATTTTTTTACATAGTCGGACGTTTCGAAGGCTCAACAGCATTCATCTTCAGCGGATCTAATATATATGATGAACAAAGTGTATATCCTAAATCAATTAATTAATTAATAGTTATTTGTATCATTAGACTAGAACTGATAGTTCGAGCCGGAGGCGAAGCCTAAATACGAGTACACGAAAATCTATATCTGGAAATATAATAAACGAGTTTTTATGTTGATTTGTTCATGAATTTATTGACTGAATTTGATTTATTGTTGAAATATGAAATACTAGAGATTTTTATGTTGGTAACATCAGAAGACTTGAAAAATCAACAAATATTTTTTATCGGTTTTGTCTTGCAAATTGAGTTTAAAATGTATTCGTTTCTAAAATTGAGAACATTGTGCTAATTCTTTTGTTGAAAATAATCTATAATGAACAATTCACCAGAATAGTAATGCAACTTATAACCCTATCTTTTTACCGGTCTAGATTATTAACATAGTATTTCAGAACGAGAGATGTGCAAATACCGGACGGACGTATTAAATAATTTATGTAAAGAAGTTAATTAGGTATTTTTTTATGTTAAATACCTACCACAGACCAGCACATTACCTTCCGTCAATTATAAGAATTTTATACAAATTCCATACAGAAAGTTTCTAGCAAAAGATTCTATATTTCCAGTAAATTATATCATAAACATACTATGTCAATTCTACTTGACACTGACATATTTCAATCAGAATTTTCTTAATATAGTAGCTGTTTCCATGGTTATAGCATAACTGGCTGCTTTATGATATTTAATTTCTTTATAAGTTTTACCTTCCGTCTACTACTTTAGGTAAAGAAGGTAGGTATTGTCTTCGGTCAAAAATTTCGGTAGTGATTTTTAAATGAATAATCACGTTATAGGGTCCCTAATAGAATATGATTTTACTACTTTTACAATGATATATATATATATATATATATATATATATATATATATATATATATATATATATATATATATATATATATATATATATGTGTGTGTGTGTGTATGACCATAATTTCAGCTGAGATAACTGCAATATTATAATTATAATAAGTTTCGTGTATTTTCAGTAAAATTATTTTACACACATATTGTGTAAATTGTACATAACACTGACACTAACAATTAGTGCGGCCGCATTCAGTACCTAGCGCAACTAGCGGTCTAGCGGGATGTGATGTCACAGTGTTGTGTCAAATTGACAGTTGTCATATATTATTTTCAAAGATCTAGCAGTCATTATTTACCTGTGTCGCAAAATATAAGAGTTTTTCTGATACTCTCAGTTTATGATATCTCAGTTTATGATAACTGACAGAATGAATGTCAAGTTTTACGACGATAAAGTTAGAATGGATGCATTTAATACAATTAGAACATTGTTTATTTTCTGCAGTGGTACACGAAGAATAAAAAAAAAACAATCTTGGATTCAACGAAATCAAAAATTGAACTTTGTATATTCAAAGGGTACACACTTATCGTATTAGAAAATGTATTACTTATAAATTATGTGCGCATTTTGTTGTATAATTTTTAATGTTTAGTATTACATCTAATATACTTCCAAGGATCTTTATAGTTTTCTTTATATGATAGACCAAAATGCTCCTCCTGTAGTAATCTGTAAATAATACTGAAATAATTCAAAAATACCTATGTGATGAAAATAATAATATTTACCTACATATTGTAAGGTAATAAGTACAGCAAAAATGTATGAATGGCTTGTACCTATACATATACAAAATTTCTTTCTGGATAGAGTTTTGCCAAAATAGATTCCTTGAGATCTGCATGAAAATTCATGTTTATTGGAAACTAATCTATTGCAATTAATGAATCCTTATCAAGATCCTTACTTTATAGTCACAGGACATGAAATATCTTCTGCTTGTCATAAATGTCAGTTCTAGACCACTAAATTAAACGGCGGACATGGCTAGCTACATTTTCTCAAGTATGCAGCGGAAACAATCTCATATTTTTAACGAAAGGTTGAGGATTACTAAACGTAATTTATTACACCTATTTGTTGACGAGATTCATTCTAATTTTATGTATCAATCATTTAGTATGAAAAAAACGCTTATATTTTGCGATGCATCTGTAATGACTTCAACTATATTTAAAAATGACATTTAACAGCTGTCAATTTGACACTACACTGTGACATCACATCCCGTTAGATGCTCTAGATACTGTTGACCGCGACCAGTATTGAATTATTGAAACTGTTGCCATTGACGCAGCAAGATTTACAAAATTTATGAAAATTAATTTCTTTATAAATTTGTATCTCTTATTGATTATGAAGAAAATAATGCAATCAAATCGTATAGAGACTAAAATATTATTTAATATTTATAATAATATTAAACGTCAAAAAATGACATTTAACAGTGTTTTTTAATCAAAAATAGTTATAAGCTTCAAAGTAAGGTACTTCCGGTTGTTCAACTGTAAACAGAATCTAATCAAGTCTTCATTTAGATGTAGGAATGAGGAATACGACAAAATTGTAATTTTTTAAATTGTAGTTCTGGAGTTATCGCGGCCGAAACGATTGTAACATTACAACCCTCACACATACACGCACGCACGCGCGCTCTCATATATATATATATATATATATATATATATATATATATATATATATATATATATATATATATATATATACAATACACAGGCATTATCGTAAATATAGAATATTTGTATTTTAAGGACCCCAAAACGTATTTATTTATTAAAAACTCACCATAGATTTTTTTGATCAAAGACAAAACTTTCTTTACCTAAAGGCGACGGAAGGTAAAAATTATAAAGAAATTAAATTTCATTAATCAGCCAGCTATGCTATAACCTTGAAAACAGATACTATATTAAGAAAATTCTGATTGACAGATATCAGTGTCAAGTGCAATTGACATAGTGTTTATATTATAATTTTCGTGAAAATATAGACTTTTTCTGAATGGAATAGAACAGACGGAAGGTAATATACTGAAATATAAAATATTTTGCAATAAACATTTTGTACGGAATTTATACAAAATACATAAAACTAACGAAAGGAAATGTATTGGCCACGAAAAACTGTAAACTCTTCAAATGAAGCGGTTGACCAATTATAACCAAAATCTAATCACGCATGCATATGAATGTAAGGAAGAGGAATACGTATATCATCGTAAAAATAGTAAAATCGTATTATACGAACCCCGAAACGTGCTTATTCATTAAAAACACCACTGAATTTTTTGACCAGACAATACACCTTCCTTACCTAAGGGTGACAGAAGGTAAAAAGAGAGCCCATTTATGCTACAAACAATTATGTAAAGTAATAGTTACCTTATAGTTAATTATTCATAAATAAAAAGGATATGTTTGCAAGTAAAAAAATAAACTACCTTTTTGTTTTTGGATTGCTTTGAATAATGCAAATAATTATTTTCACTCCGGGATATAATATCTTGTCAAATATAAAGAGATAATAAAACAACACATATTACAAAAGTAGGAGATATAAATTGATAGCTAGTAAAAAAAGAAGGAAAATACACAGAAAGAGACAAAAGTCAATTACACTCAAAACAAATGATGTCGCGGAGGAAGTTTCATCCGTGAAAGACTACAAATTCAAATAAATTCAGGGGAGAAATAAATAGCCCTCATTTGCATATCAATAAAAAGATCTGCGAGAAAATTACAGGCGTGAAATACTTGATCGCAAGTAATGTAATTACGTGCATACCGAGTGGGGATCGACATTTGGTTTCGTTGGGTTTGCAAAAAATACCTAATTTATCTGGCTTTTATCTCCGGAGTAATTACACTGGCTGTTAATATGAGTGCAGTTCATGTTTATTTTTTGCTTGTAAACATTAGTAACAAGTTTACATAGCTTGTTTTAGCAAATAGACATTTTTTGTAATGATACATTCCAATTAATTTATTACATGCACCAATTAGTTACAATAATTATTAATGAAATCCATGAAATATATACCGCTATTTAAATTGTATGTACAAATATCATCATCAATTTTATTTTAAACCAATGGTATAATTTAATTTACCTTTAAAACTAAAATTTGGTATCCGTGTTATTATTAGGTAAGCAAATTAATTAATAAAATAAATTCTGAATTAAAAGACAGGATTAATTTTAAAGCAGTTACATTAGAATTGAAAGAAAAATAATGTTAAAATATTTTTAATGATTTTATTAATTACTTTATTTTTTTGTACAACTTGATTTATATGCTGTAGCTTGAGGTTCTGAGTTCGCTTCTGACAGCCGACAAATATTGTGCAAACTAATCTGTGTCAGAAGTCAGAGTGGGTCTGAAACCAATATGACAGCAAGTATCATCAAAATTCAAGTAAAATTTGAGGAGTATTAATTATCTGTACTAGTAAATTGACACATCCATGAATGGGTAATAAGCCGTGATAGGTAATATTTTTTTTATATTATATAATAAAGCATCGCAGAAGAAATTGTTTTACAATTATTTACATTACCCATTACTGCAGCTTTGAGCGCGCATAAAGTGTAAAATTTATGGCATTAACTGAAAATGAGTGCGGAAAAAAGTACTTTACTCACGACTTGCATACTATTTGTTTTTCTGCATACCTATATAATAAAATACATGAAAAAAGTGCCATATTTTTAATTTTTTCGTACATTTCCGTTAAAAAAGTGCACTTATTTCACGATTTTATTTTGTAAAAATATAATCTTTTTAAGCGTATTTTGTTGAAAGAAATTGCATTTTTTCAACAGATGCAGAACAATGAATGTAATGTTAGTACTGACAAATATTCATACTACATGTAGATATGAAAGTGAAAATTCGAGATTAGAGCTGAAGTAAATCAGATGATCCTACTTTTCCGGAACCTGTGATGTATGTGTAAGTATAAATTTGAGGATATTAATAATTCATAGAAACACAGTGAATTAATCTTCTGAGTAACGAATTTCTATTAGTGGGACATTCGGGTTTTGTACATTCCAGATTTTGACGTAATCAAAAATTTGAATCATTTAAATACAGCACTTTTCGATATTCAGATTGGCGAACAGTAGAACTACCTTGCAGGTGCCCTCTCTTCCAAGGTGGAAAAAAATATAATAGAAATGTAAATAATAAATTTTTGAAAAATTGATTAACTGGATTGTTGTTACCTTCCGTCACCTCTAGGTAAGGAAGGTATTGTCTTTGGTCAAAAAATTCGGTGGTGAGTTTTCATTGAATAAACACGTTTTAGAGTCTTTACAATACGATTTTACTATTTCTACGATGATGTCTGTATGTGTGTGTGTGTGTGTGTTTGTGTGTGTGTATGTGTGTGTGTGCGTGTGTGTGTGTGTATGTGACCGCAGTTTCGGGCACGATATCTCCAATACTAGAATTCCAAAAATTACAATTCTTGCGTATTCCTCTTACTTACAACCATATGCAGACTTGATTAGATTTTGGTTATAATTAGTCTAACAGAAGTATCCTCATTTGAAGATTTTAACAGTTTTAACTCAGTTAAATTTTATTATAACTTAAAGAATATATTATTCTCTACACGATTTGATTGCATTTTATATTTCATATTCAACAGATATAGAGTTAAAGACTCATAAAGATAATAAATTTCACAAATCAGCCAGCTGTGCTAACTTAACCATGGACACTGTTAATATATTCAGATAACTCAAATAGACAGATGTCAGTATCAATAAAAAGTAAATGAATGAAAGAATAAGGGAAATAACTGTAGTGTTGGGCGTTTCATTGGTTTGAATATGTCATGAGGAGAGATGAGTATATTGGAAGAATGAATAGCTTATAACAGAAGGTGGAAGAAACATAGGAAGACCAAATATAACATGAAAGGAGAAAAAAAGGAACTGAATGAGGACGACACACAAAACAAAAATTAGTGGAAGTAGAAAATAAAAAATAACGACCCCCTAACGAATGGGAAAAACTGAAGAAGAAGAAGATGTTAGTGTCAAGTGCAATTCGCATAGTTTGTTTATGAAATAATTTAACTGGAAATATAGGATCTTTTGCAAGAAAATTTATTACCCGTGTCAAAATGACAGCTATTAATTACGTCCATAACTGACAAATATCATAATTTTTTATTCAAAATTTCATGATTTTTTTATTTTATGTGGTTTATTTATTATGAGAGGTGTGGAATTCAGTTGCCGAGAAAAGGAATCATAAAATACCAAAAAAAAAGAAATTTTGAATGAAAAATTTTGACGTGAGGATGACAAAAACAGAAATGAATGGAAGAAGAAAATAAAAAATAGCGACCCCAAACGAATGGGAAAAGCTAAAGAAGAAGAAGATGTCAGTGTCAAGTGCCATTTGCATGAAATAATATTACTGGAAATTTGGAATATTTTGCAAGAAAATTTACGTATGGAATTTGTACATAATACACAGGATTGACGGAAAGTATTGTGCTGGCCAGCTGGCCACATCAGATTTTTTTTTTAAATTATTAAAGAAACTAATTACGAAATAAAGGCATTTTCGCCATCTGTGAGAAGACCTTCAATTTTAATTAGAAAGCTTTCACCTAAACAACAAGCACTATAGAGCCTTCATTCAGCTCCCTTCGCTGAGGCTAAGGAGACTGTCACTTTGCATTGTGTGTGTGTGTGTGTCTGTGTGTGAGTGTCTGTGTGTGTGTGTGTGTGTGTGTGTGTGTGTGTGTGTGTGTCTGTGTGTGTCTGTCTGTGTGTGTATGTGTGTGTGTGTGTCTGTCTGTGTCTGAATTGTGTGTCTGTGTATGTGTGACGAAAGAATCGGATCGCATAACTTCAATACCACGATTCCAAAAATTATATTTTTTTCGTATTCCTCAAGTTTACATCCAGAAGAATAACTGATTAGATTTTGGTTATAATTGGTGAACCAGAAGTAGCATCGTTTGAAGATTTAACAGTTAAATTTGATTTATTGACATTTAACGTTATTATAACTTAAAGGATATATTATTCTCTATACGATTTGATTGCATTTTATACTTTATATTCAATAGATATAGAGTTAAAGAATTATAAAGAAATTAAATTTTATAAATCAGCCAGCTATGCTAACCATTAAAATTGTTAATATATTCAGATTGACAGATGTCAGTATCAATAAAAAGTAAATTAATGTGGCAGAGATGAGGATGTTGAAGTAGATGTTGGGAAGACACGGAAAGATAGGTAAAGAAATAACTCTAGTGTTACAAGTTTCTAGAAAGATACAAGAGAGATGATTGCATTGGTTTGAAAATGTCATGAGAAGAAATGAAGAATATATTGGAAGAAGAATGAATAGCTTAGTAGTAGAAGGTTGAAGAAACAGAGGAAGACCAAAGATAAGATGGAAGGTCTGTATTGCGGAAGACTTGAGTGAAAAGGAACTGAATAAGAACGACACGTAAAACAGAAATGAGTGGAAGCAGAAAATAAAAAATAGCGACCTTTAACGAATAGGAAAAGTTAAAGAAGAAGATGTTAGTGTCAAGTTCAATTTGCATAGCTTGTTTATGAAATAATTATATTGGAAATTTAGAATCTTTTGCAAGAAAATTTATGTATGGAATTTATACATATTACACAGGATTGACGGAAGGTATTGTGCTGGCTACAAGAGATTTTTTACTCTTTATGGTCGTATTATAGTCAAAACTGCAAGTTTAAATATGCAAGAAACTGACAAAACACATCTATTTTTGTGTTTTATTTATTGTTCTTTCAATTTCTACTGCTGCTTTGAACTTATTTAATATTTATTGTGTTTATCTTGTATTATAGTATTTGTGTTTTGTTAGATTGACTTTCTAAGTAAACCGTGTCCCGCGTAGTAGGATTTTGTTGTGTTATGGAATGTGTAGCATCCAAGGAGAAATTGTCTCTTTTCCGCATATCTTCTGCGACAGACACAGTAGGTACAAAGTATAAATGTCTATTAATAGTATAAACTAATGTTTTTTACCTAGGTGGTATAAATTTAAGCAAAAACGAACACACTCCTACTACACGGAACATCGTTTACTTAAAAAGTCAATCTAACAAAATATAAATACTATAATACGACACATACAATAAATATTGAATAAGTTTAAAGCAACAGTAAAAATTAAAAGAACAATAAACAAAACATACTAAAAGAGTCCAAAGATGCAGCAACACAAAAAAAAACACAACACAACTTCAAGCGAATACAGAAAACAATATATTTTTTTAAACGTCAGTTTGATGGTCACACCCACAGAACACTAACATTCAAATTCCCGCCATCGCAAAGTGATAGTCACCCCAAACATAGATTGGCTACAGACTAATCACGTGTGATCCCATCACCAATTGGCGAAAATAGCTTAAATGGGTTAGCCATGCTAAGTGTTCACCGTCAGTGGGTTTTTGCGAACAATAGGACAGTTTGTGGAAGCTGTAGTTAATAAATTTTCAGTTAATTCTCGCAAACTATTTCATGAAAATTAATATTTTTTTTAATAAATGATTTTATTTCCTTTTTATTGTGTATTATAGCATGTCATCTTATATGGACATCCCCATGAAAAAGGGTAAATTCAGAAACCTCCCCTTCCGTTTTGAGCTGGATACGCTCATGCTACCTTGCACCTATAGCTGAAAGATGAGGTTTCGCAAATCACAATTTTCATTTATAAAGTTCAAATTAGAATTATGGGTCTATTACTTTCTATTATTCTTTGCATTGAAGAAAAATAAAAATAGTGTATGACGTCATTGTCAAAACACCGGTAAATACTATATTTCTCAGGATGGTGCATATAATAATTCCATCCAGTACGTATATGTAGTGCGTAAAAATGTGTTTGACACAAAATAAATCATTGTTATTATACATTCTACTGTTTATTATTTTTATTTAAACTTTATTAAAACAATGACATAATTATTTAATGTTTATTGGACAAAAGGTGTGTATTTGGTATGGTTATGAACTTTTATATGAACATACGTACCTAATGCTTTACTCGTATAAGTAATAACTCTGGTGTAATTCATACACATAACACATACTAAATCACATCGTTAAAAAGCTCGTATTTAATAATGGAAAAGGTACTCCTGCCCTAAACAAGGGTTGTAACTCCAAATATGCTTTTAACTCGTTGCTTATCAAAATCGCCTACACTAACAACAAAATAATTACAGTATTTAAATAGCAATTCGCTTGATGTCATTTTGATTATAATAAACATATTGGGCTTACAAATCACATTGGATTGACTGTGTCTAATAGTCCTTCAATTTAAATACACAAAGACTTCTCACTATTCATGACTAAATTATATCTGCTAAACTGGGTTATTTGGACAATAAGAGTCGGAGATCTAAGAAAAGCCTTATATACAACCATGTTTACGAAGCTGTCAACAAACATTCGAGCGATAAATATTTTTTTATGTGAGCTATTTCCGCTGGATATCAAAATGACAATATTATTTGCTGTGGCGAAGAAGTGCTTCATTCCGGAACACATCACGTATGCATATGTATATCAAACATTTAGCATTGTGTTCCTTTAATTTACATATGCAAATATGTATATGAAATACATATTAATTGTAATTGCATTCTACTGAAGAAAATTGTCAAGGAAAGTATATTAACTGAAATACATGTAATAATTATAAGACAATGTAAAATTTTAAATTCCTGTAGTGTGTAATAATTTCTCTCATATTTTGTGAAAACATGTGACAAAAAAAAGTTAAGTGTTAAAAATCTAAGGTTTGTGTGTTGTATGGAGATATATTAATAGACCAAGTGTTGCCTTGATATCTAGTATTTTATGGTAGGAATCATATAGAATTTTAAAGTTTAACTTTACTCTTTGATTTATAAAATTCTAGATTTATATCTACCATTTTTCTTCTAGGCTCTTTATATATTAATTTATCTTTTAACCCAGTAATCATTTACAGATACGAGTATTTTATTTTGAGTGCAGTTCTCTTATAAATCTGTGTTTTAAATATTTCTTCCATTTATCTATGTTCAATTTCAATTTCTGTTCCCACTACAAGGCAGTGTAGTTAGTGTGCCCCAGGTGCTGCATAGTGTTTCGCAAAAAGAAACAAGACTAAAAACTGAAAGACAATATTTTTTTTTACATTATTTAGGTTTTTTCCAATTCGAAACCAATAATTGTTTCAATATACATTCCAAATTCACACGCAGTGATATATATTTTGATCGAAAGTGGATCTGAATTTTACCAAATCGTTCCCTAATCTAAACTAAAGAACGTTCATTTAATAAATTGAACGAAATAAATATTTATTTAATTTAATAATACGTTTATAATATTTACAAACTGATTAAAAACACTATACGAGAAAGACTTTCTTAGAGATTGTGATATGTATTTTTCGGTAAGGATTTTGTTAAAAAATGGGAAAATGGTTTGCTTTCATGCAATATTTATTATTCTGTAGTTATTGTATTTCCGGTTTTCTTCTTTTTTGACCTCTCGCTAAGAGAGGTATTGGATTCCTGCTAAAAATTGCATATCGAGATTTTAATGATTAAACACGTTCTGATTTAAAAAAATCTGATGTGGCCAGCACATAACCTCTCGCCGTATATTTTACCTGGCTGTATGCATAAAGCAAAGAATATTTTTATAAATACAAATAATATATTCATATAAATCTATGACGTATAAACTTCTTTATTATTCAATAATAGCATGTCTCAACATCTTACCATAAATTATGTTACAATAAATTACAAAGTAGAGTTTACCATATATAAATATTAGGCTGGTAACAGCAATTTTCAATTCGAACAACTTTGTTTACTTTCTCTTCATATTCTTCTAGTAAAAACATTAATTTTGGGCGGTCTAAAATGTATATATCTGGATTGTGCATCTATTCTTATATATCTTCTTTTACATTTTATTTTTTCATACTTGTTATATCTAAATAACCTTAATTCCCTTTAATAAAGTGACGGATAGATTGCACTCCGATTATTCTTATATCGATGTGTAATTTTGTCAATATTTACAACTTACTTGAGAAGAATTTGATAGCTTTTTCGCAATTCAAAGTTACTCTAGTCTACAGTACTGGTGTACATTGTCCCATAATGTTTGAAACAAATTTAAGTCCTTCAACCTAGACTTGTCATCTCCATAATAGTCACAGATCAAGAATTAAGGGATTCTCCAAATACATTTTTCTTTCATTACTCATTATTTCTGACACTGACATTTATCTGTCAGTTACAAATAATTTAAATTTGCAACTATTTTTCATGGCATCCTTTCGGTTGTAAAATTAATTAAAACATTATTTTATATATTATATTCCTTTTATCTCTAAATCTATAAAATATGTATAAAAATATTTAAATGTATCAGAAAGAGAATTTATTTTTCTTTAATATTATCAAGAAAAATTTTCAAAAAATAATATTTAGAAGATTTTTTTTCAAGAATCTTCTACTTCCGGTTGTCCAATTGTTACCAAAACCTTTTCAGATCTTCCCATGAATGTCCGATTGGGAAATACGTTGTTAAACAAATTTTAAGTCTTATAGTTTTTGAGTAACCGTCCTTCCAACATCCCACACACACACATCCACACACACACACACACACACACACACACACACACACACACACACACACACACACAGACATCATCGTAAAAATGTTAAAATCGGATTGTAGGGACCTTAAAACGTGCATATTCAATAAAATCTGGATATGCGATTTTTAGCATGAATCCAATACCTCTCTTAGCGAGAGGTAAAAATACGATTATGTCTGTGTGTGTGCATATGTGTGTGTATGTGTGTGGGACATTGGAAGGACGATTTTTCAAAAACTATTATACGTAATATCTGTTTAACTACGCATTTCTCTATCGCACATTACTGGGAAGAGCTGAAATGGTTTTGGTAATAATTAGACAACAGAAAGTACTAGTATTAAAGAAGAGTAAATTATCTATATGATACATATAAATATTCTATTATATCTTTTATAGATTTAGAGATAAAGAAATATAAGGTATATAATAATGTATTGCAATAAGTATCACAGTCCAAATAATGTCATGGAAACCAATTCAAAATTAAAATGTTTGTAACTGACAGATAAATGTCATGTCAAAATTCCAGAGACATTACTGAAGATATTTTTGGGAAGTACATACATTATATTATTCCGTATTGTATTAATAGTTCGAACAATTATTAGAAGAGTAGGACAAAATTTCTTCATAGAATGAGTTTAATATTAAACAATCTAAATATAAAGAATAGATATAAGTAGAATTTTTGTGTAGAGTATAGGTATACAAAAAATATTAAATACAATAGGGCGCAAGCAGTCATGTGACTTTGTTAGCCTTGACAAGGAGATTCGGTGGCCCGTGTCAGAATGATAGCAAGTAATTATGTACATAGATGTCAAATATCATAATTTCTCATTCTAAATTTAGTGATTTTCCAATTCCTTGTGGTTTATATTCCTCAACATGTAAATTCCACACTCCTAGTGACAAATTAACTACGTGAATTTAGAAAATCTTGAAATTTTTGATAAAAAATTCTGACATTTGACATGTATGTATATAATTACTAATTATTATTCTGAAACGGCCCCTCATATCTGCTTGTCAAGGCCAACAATGTCACATGACTGCTAGCGTCCTACTTATGTAACCAAAAACGGAAGTGGCGAGAGGTATTGTGCTGGCCACAATAGATTTTTATTATGAGCACTCATGTTTTAGAAGTAAATTAATGATAATTTATAATTTTAGGAACGGGATATAACAGCATCCACGTACAACCAGTACCGAGTGGCGCGCCGAAGTCATCGGCCGATGATGATGGCGCTGAATCTGCCACAGCGATGATTTCCATCACACGCGGCCCATACTTTGACAAGGCGGCATCCAAGAATGTCACAGCGCTCGTCGGGAAGACAGCCTACCTCAACTGCAGGGTTCGCAACCTTGGCAACAGATCGGTGAGTAAGAAAGAATAATTCCTTTCAAGAATATAATTTTTAATGTAATAAAGTTTTTATTCCAGCGTAGATATTATTCATTGCTCAAGATAGGGATTGTATTATTGCGGATGTACAAGTGTACACCGTAAAAGTTTTGCATGACAAACACATTAACATTATTGTATTTTACTGGTACGTTCATTGATATTTTTAGCTTTTAATAGCAGTAAGTATGTAGTACCTTTATATTTCACATGTTTCGCTTCTTTGATTTTATGAAAATATGAAGAGTATTTACAAGTACAGTTTATACAGGGTGTTTAAAAAATAGAGGTCACGGATGTAGGGATGGATAATATATATCAAATCAATAAAAAAAGTTCATATAAACATATATTCGAAAATGCCTAGTTTCAGAGCTATAGCGATTTTAATATTTCATTTCTGTCATAGACAAATCATACTTTTAACAGTACAATAAAATCATACATTAAATGCATATCTGCTAATTCAGAAAAAGTGAAATTATTCATGAGTTGTGTTTGTAACATACAATAACAATAATTATGACAAATAAGAAAAAACAAAAGACTGTCTTCAATTGTTTTCCATTGTAAACGGCCACTATGATCTTATTATAATGTTAAAAGTATGAGTTGTATGTCAGAAATAAAATATTAAAATCGCTATAGCACTGAAACTACGCATTTCCGGATATATGTTTATGTGAACTTTTTTTATTGTTTTGAGATGTATTATCCACATTTAAATCCGTGACCTATATTTTTTGTACAATCTGTATAATTAGGCTAAGTATCTTTAT
The DNA here is from genome assembly GCA_951394225.1 of Harpalus rufipes. Taxonomy (NCBI): domain Eukaryota; kingdom Metazoa; phylum Arthropoda; class Insecta; order Coleoptera; family Carabidae; genus Harpalus; species Harpalus rufipes. Next base: position 21,458,633 of record OX596280.1, read on the forward strand.
TAGATTTTTCTATGGGGTATCAACATAAGAGATTTTAATGTGCATATGTGTCTCACTGGGACCCTTTACTTTGGGTGATATACAATAAACTTGAAGTACTTAATCTATATTTGCTATTTTTTAAATTTAAAAATTCTTAATGAAATGCTATTAAAAAAAATTCGAACAGATAATATATTTTTACCTTTACCTAGGTAAGGAAGGTATTGTCTTTGGTCAAAAAATTCAATGATGAGTTATTAGTGAATAAGCACGTTTTAGGGTTCAAATAATACGATCTTACCATTTTGTGTGTGTGTGTGTTTGTGTGTGTGTGTGTGTGTGTGTGTGTGTGTGTGTGTGACGAAAGTTTCGGATACCACTTCAACTTCAATACCACGATTCTAAAAATTATATTTTTTTCGTATTTCTCAAGTTCCAAAAGAACAGGTGATTAGACTTTGGTTTTAATAGTTCAACCGAAAGTATCCTCATTTGAATATTTAACAGTTAAATATCATATTGATTGATATTTAACATTATTATTACTTAAAGAATATATTATTCTCTGTACGATTTGATTGCATTCTATACTACATATCCAATAGATATATAGTTAAAGAATTATAAATTTTATAAATCAACCAACTATGCTAACCATGGAAACTGCTAATATATTCATATTATTCAAATTGACATGTCAGTATCAATGACAAGTAAATGAATGTGACAGAGATGAGCATGTTGCAATAGATGTTGGGGAAGACATGGAAAGATACGGTAAGGAGTGATAAAATAAGGGAAATAATAATAAAAGTTTCTAGAAAGATACAAGAGAGACTATTAGTTTGGTTTGAACATGTCATGAGGAGAGATGAGGAATATATTGGAAGAAGAATGAATAGGTTAGTAATAGAAGGTTGAAGAAATAGAAGACGACCAAAGATAAGATGGAAGGACTGTACTGCGGAAGACTTGAGAGAAAAGGAACTGAATGAGAACGACACGCAAAACAGAAATGAGTTGCAGAAGAAAATAAAAAATAGCGACCCATAACGAATGAAAAAAGGTAAAGAAGAAGATGTCAGTGTCAAATGCAATTTGCATAGTTTGTTTATGAAATAATTTTACTGGAAATTTAGAATCTTTTGCAAGAAAATTTATGTATGGAATCTATACATAACACACAGGATTGACGGTAGGTATTGTACTGTCCACATCATATTTTTTATATTGAATATGTGAACGTAATTCACATATACCTAACGTAAATGAAGAGCTCTAGGGCTAAATGTTTGCACGCACTAATGTATGCATAATCATTACAATACACTAAGGTATATAAAAATATTATGAAAAACCGAACATTTTTTGACAATATCATCTATAATTAGCTGTATCCAAAGTATAATATGAAAATTAATCATTATTCATCGGATTTTATCAGTTCTCGATTAATATTTGTGACAAATCGTTATAAAGTAAGATAACTATCGTTAACGTAAGACATTCTGAAACTGGATGAAAGTTGTTTTTGATACCCACAAGATATTGATTATAAGTAGATAAATAATATGAATTCTTCTATACGTTACTACAGATTCATGTACTTTTTTTGTACATTGTACAAGTCCAAAATAACCTAATTTTCTGATTAATGTACGTGTTGAAATCGATTTTGTAATAATGTTTGGCGTAGGTCAATCGAGTGATAAACGTATAAGGAAAGGTTAAACCCCAACATGTGAGAAACAAGTCAATAGACACATAAAACAAGGATTAAGTAAGGATTCGAGCAGAATCGGTCTGCAAAGTTTTAACGGTTTACGTCTAGTTTCCAACGAAAGATAAAATCACGAATTAGATTATATCTGACACCTTCACACCTAATTGAAATTATAGCTTCATTTTATAGTCCATAAACTAGCGCAGTTGTATATCACGGTAACATTTATTCATGAGACTTTACTCAAACGTTTTGCCAAATAGGTAATAATTGAACATTAAAATACAACACAATGAAAACATTATGTAATCTTTTGTATGCTTCTAAGTTTAAAATATACCTTTCTACATCAAATTTTAAAAACAATTTATTATTTATAACTATTCAGTTTCAAAATTACATAAAATATCGGTCTAATTCCTTAAGATTAACATAGTAGTTAATTAACTGAGAGTTAACAAGTAGTTTTAGTAACTCTTGTAATGGGCTCTGTATTCTAATTTCAATATACAGGATAATTCATTGGTCTGTTCTTTTTAAATAACTCGATTATTTTAAATAATACCACAAAAAAAATCAAACGAAACGTATTTTATATGAAAATGTCTATAAATCTACAGTTTAGGTTGCTTTACAGGATGTTCCACTTTTACGCAGTGGTATGTAACTTTATATTTTCAAATAAAAAGGCCTATATATTTATTCAAATTTGAAAAGTAAATAAAATTTGCTATCCAATAGTATAAAAATTTGATGTGGCCAGCACAATACCTTCCGTCAATCCTATGTATTATGTATAAATTCCATAAGGTACATAAATTTTCTTAAAAAAGATTCTAAATTTCCAGTAAAATTATTTCATAAACAAATTATGAAAATTGCACTTAACACTGACATCTTATTTAACTTTTCCCATTCGTTATGGGTCGCTATTTTTTATTTTCTTCTATAAGATAATGTTGCGTAAACGAGGAGAGGATACTTCGAATAACTGGTAAGGAGACTAAAATAAACCAAAATGATTACCTATACCCTGACTTTTAATTAACTAAATTAATATAATATTTCCCAAAATACAAAAAAAATAACAATGGTGGGTTCCTACATCCCAGGCTGCCACGCAACTACCTAGTCTCCATGTAATAAAGAGAACTACCTAAGTATTTACCACTTAGTGAAGAGCCAGTACGCACACACGACACACATACATTCATACAACAGCGTCCAACAGAACAGGGAAAATGGAATAAGTCACCTTATGCGAAACGCACACCTGCTACTCAATAGCAGCGCGGCCCAGGTCTTACGCGTACGTATACTCTACCACCCTGAGCAGTGTGGTTTATACCGGCACCGAGACATGATTACATCACTAACTCTGCCATTACCACACCTTTTTTTTTAAATTGAGGGTTGGAGTAAACTAATGTTCACTTAGCAGCTTACCTCTGGGACTCACATCATCAACCTGAAAAAAACCTTATAAAAAGAAATATAACGTCTAGTAATTATTAGTTATTTTTTTTTTATTAATTAATTTACAATTATTTCTAAGTCAATCCTTAATCCTTTTACGGAATATAAAATTATTTGACAGAACATGATCATTCTTAGTAGTGGTACGAAAATAATCTACAATTATTTCAAATAATTTTATATTCCGTAAAAGGAATAACGATTGACTTAGAAATAAATGTAAATATCATTAATATATACATTACTTAATACTAGTACGATTTTTTCGTCTTCTTTTAAAAATAAATCACACCCAATAATTTCCACAAGTTATAGGTATTTCATTTTATAAGGTTTTTTCAGGTCGATGACGTGAGTCCTCTGCTTAATCATTTTCACTATATCTGTTTAACTACGTATTTAATCGAACATTACTGGGAAGAGCTGAAAAAGTTTTGGTAATAATTGGACAACCGGAAGTCACAGATTCTTTAAAAAAATCTTCTAAACATTTTTTTTTTAATTTACTCTTGCTAGTATTAAATAAGAGTAAATTCTCTAGCTTATACATATAAATATTTTATTATATCTTTTATAGATTTAGAGATAAAGAAATGTAAAGTATCTAATAATCTATTGTAAAAAATCTCACAGTCCAAATAATGTCATGGAAACCAATTGAAAAATTAAAATGTTTGTAACTAAAAAATGAATGTCAGTGTCAAAAATCCATAGACATTACTAAAGATTTTTTCTGTACATGCACTATATTATTTCTTATTGTATTAATAGTTAAATATTTAAAATTATAGGTATATTACATATAACCTTCAAAAATACTGTCAATCCCGACAATGAACTGGAAGCATTTTGAAAAATTAGAAGAGTAAGACAGAATTTCTTCATAGAATGAATTTAAAATTTAAAAATCTAAAAAAAAAAAATATAAGTAGAATTTTTGGTGTAGAGTGTAGGTATACAAGAAATGTTAAATACAATACAGCGCGAGCAGTCATGTGACTTAGTTGGCCTTAACAAGCAGGTATGGGGGCCTGTGTCAGAATGATAGCTAGTAATTATGTACATAGATGTCAAATATCACAATTTTTCATTCTAAATTTAGTGATTTTACAATTTCATGTGTTTTATTTTCCTCGACAAGTAAATTCCACACTCCTGGTGACAAATTAACTATGTGAATTTAGAAAGTCTTGTAATTTTAATGAAAAATTCTGACATTTGACATCTATGTACATAATTACTAATTATCATTCTGACACGGGCCCCCATATCTGCTTGTCAACAATGTCACATGCCTGCTCGCGCCCTAAACTTATGTAACAAAAATCGGAAGTGGCGAGAGGTATTGTGCTGGCCACAACAAATTTTTATTTAATGACTGCCAGTTCCTATTCCTATATGTAGATTCCTTTTTATTGTGCAATGAAGTACAGATTTTGGAAAAAGTATGTTTACATACGATACAAAAAAGAAATGGTTGACGTGTTCATTTTTATATAATTTGCAAATATGTACATTTTTTCATATGCGACATAGTTCATAGTAATATGTAAATGGATATATTTATTATAAAAAAAAACCTATAAAATAATTTAATAAAATGTGATGAAATATAATATTTTTAAATGGTACGATTGCGGTGAATATTATGCCCATTAAAATCGAATCAAAAGGACATTATTTTAAAGAGCGAGTTAAGAGCATCAATAAATTATATCGTGCTGAATCGATACGTAGGTAATTTCAATTTCGCTGAATGAGCCTCTCTGATAGTGGAGCGCTCAGCGTTCCTTTATGCAAATCTTCCAACTTTAATCTAATAATTCAAATTAACAGATTCAGAGTCGAAGAACTTTTTTTAGAGAAATCCCGCGTTCGAATCTTAATGCGCGTCTCTAAATCGCATTAAAATTTCATTTTAAGAAGAGCGTAGTCGTAGCAAAATGTTCAAAAACTTTTTGTTGTAATCTTTATTAATACTCAAATAGGAAAGTTTATACGATTGAAGGTTTACGATAGTTAGGTATATTTTTTACGACTTATGAAGTAAATGTCATTTGAAAGTTTCTAAAGATTTTTTATTGTAATATTCTACTGGCAATGCAAAAATTACAACTACCAATTTAGAATATCTTCTGTGGTAATTATTTGAATAAAAAAGATATGCATAGAATAAATAGTTTAATTTTGAAGCTTCTCCATAAAATATATGATTTATTTTCTGTTTTAAAAGTTAAACAAGATATTTAAAAGTGTTAAAGGCATAAAATAAGTATCTGAAGTTGTGCTGTTTTTTGAATCATAGTAACGTACTAAAAATTCGTTATAATGCTAAAATATGAAGCATTTTAATGTTGTTGATCTATTCAGCATGTTTTATTTAAATATGTGAGTAATAGCGTCTACGTGTCTTTAACGGCCCGACAAAGGTGGTATATCGAATGACATATGGGTATTTATTTTCAATGTGTACATAGGAGATTATAATGGGATATCAATTTTTTGCAGACTGTTGGCTCCCGTTTTGACTGACATCAATGGATGTAATATCAATGAAGATACAAAAAATTCTGCATCAAATGACTCCAAATTCATGTAAAATATATAATATTTTAGGCCCTAAAATTAATTACTAAAGTTATTCAATTACTTATTAATGGCAATAGGCATGGTATTTGAACAAAAATAATTGTTTGCCTTTTATGTGTCAGAATTCGGTATAACTTAATTTTTGCAAATTTCATTATGTTAGAATTTTTTTTTTTCAAATACCTACTTTCTAATCTGTTATGAAATATTAATATATATATATATATATATATATATATATATATATATATATATATATATATATAACAAATAAATGATAGCTAACGATGTCATAAAAGTCATACATTTGTTTATCTTTTTGTTCGAGTATCATGACTATCGCTATTAATAAAAAAGTGGATATATTTAATGATTAATATACAATATTAAATAATTTGCATGTATTTGATGTCATTTGATGCAGAAAACTTTAACTTTCTATTGTTACCACAACTATTGTTGTCAATCAAACGGAGGCAATAGGCTCCAAAAAACAAAAAACTGATTTTCCATTGTAATCTCGTATGTACAGGGTGGAACAAATTCGAATTCCTTAATGAAAAAAAAAAACTTATTATGCACGATACACAAAATTGTTGTAAATGGGTCTTTATGTGCCAACTTTTAAAGACAATTTTACACCACAGAATTTTTTTATCGTCTTTTGGCTAAAATTTATTTTCGCTTATTTTGAAAATACGTCGTATCTCGCTTATTGTGAGAGATAATGAAAAAATGTTTAAATAATATTTATATGGTTTTTTACATAGAATATCATGGTGTAATTAGAATTTTTCAAAACTTACTAATTCTCGAGACATAACATAAACAATATTTTTTAAATGGAAACATATGTTGAAAATAATATCATCTTTTTTGAAATGTAAAAAAAAAATAGTTTATTTCCTCTAAAAACTGGTTAGATATATCTTGTACATTTCAAAAATGAACAGAAAAACATGCTGTTATTGCCATGATTGCTCAAAATTCCTGTGTTAGAAACCTGTAGGAATATTATGCGAAGATTGTCTTCGCAAAACAAATTAATCTATGTTTTTCAGTTTTTTTTTTTTTTGTCAATTACATTGTTCAACCTTTCATTTAGGTGCAGTTATTAATTTTTAAGTTAATTTTAAATCTAAAACTTTTGTATTTTTTGCAAAGATGATATTTTATTTTTCAGGTCATTATTCGTGTTATATTTTGCCGTAAAATATAGTTCCATTCATAATAATCATATAAATACTCTGTGTCCGTAAATAATTGAGTATGTCACGGGATAATTGTTATGAACAAATGCTGATTAAGATCATATATACAAACTACCTCGCCTTCTGATGTTCTAAAATTATGCGCGCCTCCTGTAGGGTTAATATTTAACGGCATAGAAAAATCAGTAGTCATGGGGAATAAGTGGTTGACGAAATATCATCAAAATGTGTCTAGTGTACTAAACATAAGCTAGCGTCCAGTAGCGTAGCCAGAAATTTCTAATGGGGGGGGATTTAGGATTTTAAAATAAAATGTATACATTCGCCCAAATTCTATAAGAAAGTTGTTAAGTCTTAGCAACAAATAACCAATAATAATGGCGAACACAGATTACGTCAATATAAACATTGAAAGAACTGTGGCCAGTGAGGTGTGAGCAGTCGAGGTAAATAGCAGTAGATTTATTTTACGCACTGCACTTCATAAGTTATGATGCGCTATACGCTTGTACTACACTCTGACGCTGACCGAACACCTGGCGCTAACTTCGCTTATCAAAGTGTAGCGGGAATTTAAGTTGTACACTCAGTACGAGAAGTAAAAATCATCATAATACTTTGTAATTTCGACGTTTATTTGTTTATTTATGTCTAGATACAACTATGTACATATATTGTTTCTCAATGGGGGGGGGGGATTGAACCCCATATCCCCCCCCCCCTTGTATACGCTACTGCTAGCGTCATTTCGTAAATTTAACTGTGTGTCTATTACTATGGCCTGTAGGAGGATGCTGTTGATTTTGTGCCTTTTGATGTTAGGGTATTGCGATGCTATGGCTATTATTATTAATATGGTGTAGTTGAAGATGGCATTTACGTCAAATTCTTTTATTTATTTCTGGAATTTACTTAATATTAGGCTGGCCATATAGTAGAATTTAAAAAAGTCTGATGTGGCCAGCACAATACCTTCCGTCAATCCTGTGTATTATGTATAAATTCCATACATAAATTTTCTTGCAAAAGATTCCAAATTTTCAGTAAAATTATTTCATAAACTATGAAAATTGCATTTGACATTGACATATTCTTCTTCTTTAGCTTTTTCCATTCGTTATGGGGCCGCTATTTTTTATTGTATTCTTCCACTCATTTCTGTTTTGCGTGTCGTTCTCATTCAGTTCCTTTTTTCTCAAGTCTGCCGCAATACAGTCCTTCCATCTTATCTTTGGTCTTCATCTGTTTTTTAAACCTTCTATTACTAAGCTATTCATTCTTCTTCCAATATATTCATCATCTCTCCTCATGACATGTTCAAACCAATGTAATCGTCCCTCTTGTATCTTTCTAGAAACTTGTAACACTTGAGTTATTTCCTTACCGTATCTTTCCGCGCCTTCCTCAACATCTACTTGTAATGTAATCATCTCTCTTGTATTTAGAAACTTTTTACACTATAGTTATTTCCCTTATTCTTTCATTCCTTACCATATCTTTCCATGTCTTCCCTAACATCTATCGCAACATCCTCATCTCTGCCACATTCATTTACTTTTCATTGATAATGACATCTGTCAATTTGAATTATCTGAATATATTAGCAGTTTTCATGGTTATCATAGCTGGCTAATTTATGAAATTTAATATCTTTATAATTATTTAACTCTATTGAATATGAAGTATAAAATGCCATCAAATCGCATAGAGAATAATATTTTATTTAAGATATAATAACGTTAAATGTCAATAAATTGTATTTAACTGTTAAAATCTTCAAATGAGGGTACTTCCGGTTGACCAATTATAACCAAAATCTAATCACTTGTTCTTCTCTGGAAGTAAATTTGAGGAATACGAAAATATAATTTTTGGAATCATGGTATTGAAGTTATGCGATCCGAAACTTTCGCCACACACACACACAGACACACGGACACACATACATACAGGCATCATCGTAAAAATGATAAAATCGTATTATAGGGACCCTAAAAAATGCTTATTTACTAAAAACTCATCATTGAATTTTTTGACCAAAGACAATACCTTCCTTACCTAAAAGTTTCATACTAAATAGATATATTCTTATTTATTTTGTAATTTTATCTACAGAATAAGTAAGTCAAAAATTTCGTTTTAAACAAAAATAACAATGATTATGCATCACATAAAAAAAGTAACCGCCAAATTCTTACAAAGTTTAAGCTACCTATCCACAATTTTGGGCTAATATCTATTTATATACATATATTAGAATACAAGAATAGAACAGAGTTCATTAACCCAAAATTGAAGATTAGCCTAAGCTCTTTTGAAAATCGGGCTGTATGTGTTTTACAACATAAGTCATTTCCCAATACAATATAATTAATTTATGATAATTTAATCACTCTCTTCATCATCTGAACTTTCTTTGGATTTTTCAGAACCCCTTAGGTTAATTAAAATCGGTTTGTTACTTTTAATTTTTAAGAAAAAGTTACAACAGGAAATATAGTAATTCGCTGTGAAATTCTATTTTATTTGATTTGTAGAAATAAATTACCCATTTTTACACGACATATATTTTAAATTCATCTTTATTTTTTCTTTAAGAAAAATTCTAAAATTAGTAAATTGATCGAAACATTTCATATCATCAATAAATATACCCCTTTCGAAATTACATATTTAACAGATGCTTCAACATTTTCCAGCTTATTATTTAGTTTCACCCAGTGAGTTATTTGTTATTATTATTATAAACACTACTCATGTACGAATTGCGAGCAAGCCACAAGTGCAAGGGCAAGTGCCGGTTCGAACTGCAGCAAAAGCAATATTACCACACACCACACCACAAGTAATAAAGTACATATACAATATACGTGCATATAATAAAATTATAACATAATAATAATAAAAAAATTAAAAACGAGACCAGTAGAGAACATTCTGTTAGAAAAAAGAGAACATGTTCTCTTTAAGAGACTTTTTGGCCGTCCTGCTTAGTATAGTATATTTAATTTCATTCTCCTGATTGCTTAGTTTCCCTATATTGAATATCAATAACTATATAATATAAGGCGGCTTTAACAGTAACAATAACCTCATTGCATCATAATTAAATAATTATCTATAAGAAAACATTTCTTCATGTATCAAGCGAACAATATTTCACCGCATCGCTGGTGAAAATCTTTACAGCTCTTCATATACTATACTATTCTCTTAATTTCTCCAATACCAATTTTACCACGCCCGCATTTGTTACATTATATTTTTCTGAATTATAAAGTGTATGCCCTTTTCACTTTAATAATTTAAAATGGGATGTTTAAGTGAGACGTTTCAATGTTGGTCACAAGCATTGTCTATTTTCGTCTATAAGGTCTTCTTCGAGACAAAAATTATAACACTGATATTTCTTGCATATACCGCTTCTTGTTTGCAAGAATGATAGATAGCCCTTCCACTATGTTGGTATGTGCAAAATTAATTACGAGTTGAAGAGAGTATCCAAGGGAACAACGAGAACTTGTATTCTTCACCCGATTTCCACAGCTTATCTCATTATTTTTGACAGTTACTATTTTTATCATCAAATTTTAATATTAAATTAATATTCAAAATTTTGCACAAAATTTTCATTTCACGGCACAATAAACATTAAGATCATAGAAATTAAAAGTTCAACTATCCTAAACTTCTAATGTGGAAATGGTATCAGGGGCAATAAGGATTGTTATGTATGAACAATGAAAACTGATGCCAAACAATGAAACATTGAAGCCACCAGAAAATGTGAAAAAATGTTTGTGCCTATTCACATACATAATATGACAAATGTTTATAAACTTGTGCATTTATTATAGTGCGTATAACGGTAACATAATAGTATACTAGTACTACAACTGTGTTTTTGTGAACATAATATTCATGCATTATTAACTTGTATTGCTTCTATATTTATAATACTCGTAGTGTAAAACAAAGGATATAAACACATACTTTTAATCTGCTTGCCGCAGATGCATATGAATGTTGGCGGAGATAAGACCCTAATACATGTGTAAATCTGATAAATTCAGTATGCGAAACAAAAAAATTCATTCGTGAAACTTTATATTCAATCTGGATTCGTTTTATGTAGTTTTTCACATAAACAGCAGCTTGTAGTTACGTTCCACGCATTTCATTTTTTACTTCGTGTTACTTTGTTATCTTTTGAATGAAACTGTAAATTATATTTTCACGTAAATCAAATTCCATATTCTGCTTTTTATGCAGAAAAACGTAATGATTTATTCAGAGAGATAACCCCAGTAAATTCTACTTTCTAGAATATAATTTAGCAAAAAAGATAATTTCACTATATAAAGAATCGCGTGCAACCCCAAGAAACCGCAAAGTAAATAATGACTCAACGTGCTAGTGATAATATTTTCACTCCTTACATATCCTGTACTTGGAATTAGTCAGGGACGTAATTAGAGGTAGTTCGTAAAGCAGGAAGATAAGTTTGCACTTATAATTAGTTTTCTTAAATTAAATATTAATATTTGTTTTATTGTAATATTCGCAGATTTATCAATATTTGAATATGATTTATTTATTTTATCATAATTTTCTATCTATTATTAAAAATGTTGAGTTTATTTTAAAATGTTAGTGTGCACAGAGCACATTATATTAATACATTCTTATTGTAAATACATACGTAGGGGAAAGTTTCAAAGTGCATACTTGTAACGTGTAACGTGAATCATAATCCTTCTAAATTTTTGCTGTTATTTTACTCACAGGCTATATCTAGTGATAAAATTGATATTTAAATTTAAAAAAATCTGTTGTGGCCAGCACAATACCTATCGCCATTTTCATTTTATGTTGCATAGAGCGCGAGCAGTCCTGTGACTTTGTTGGTCTTGGCAAGTAGTAATGGGAACCCGTTGCAGAATGACAGCTACTAATAATGTACATAGGAGTCAAGTATAATTTTTCATTCAAAACATCATGATTTTCGAAATCCATGTGGATGTAAATAACTACTAGCCGTCATTCTGACACGGATCCTCATATCTATTTGCCAAGACCAACAAGGTCACATGACTGCTCGCGCCCTATAAGGATATATGTAATATTAACATACCTATAATTTTAAAAACATATTTAATTAATAATACAATAATATATATATTAAATGTATTCGTACCTTCCAGAAAAATCATCCAGTAATGCTGATTTTTGACACTAACATTTTGAATTTCAACTGGTTTCCATGGAGATTTTAAGGCAACGAGAGTAATTACAACAGATTATTCTATATTATTATATACTATATCTCCAAACCTATAGGAGATATAATAAAATTTTAAAATGTATCGAATAGAGAATTTTACGTTCTTTAATACTAATAATAAAAAAATTCAAAAAAATAATATTTAGATTTTTTTAAGATACTACTACTTCCGGTTTTCCAATTGATACCAAAACCTATTCAACTCTCCCCATTCATGCTAGATTGAGGAATCCGTAGTCAAACAGGTCTTTAGTGTTATAGAATTTGAGAAATCGTGTCTCCAACAACGTAACACACACACACACAGACATCATTGTAAAAATGATAAGATCGGATTCTATGGACCTTAAATCGTGCTTATTCAATAAATATGCGATTTTTAGCATGAATACCTGTCTTAGCGAGAGGTAAAAACAAAGCAAGACTCCAGTTAATACAAAATAACAATGACCAAAATAAAAGTTTATGTAATGAAAAGTAGAAATTTAGTAGAATTCTATGGATTCCAAAATCTTACTCTATCCGTAAATGAAGAAGAAAAAGACAGGATTTATGTGTTGGGTGATGAATTCCGCATGGAAAAAGTGATTCAATGCATTGAATATAAAACATTGTTGTGAAAACAGCGTTTATTAATTTCTAAAATGCAAAAAAAAAACTATTGTAACAATAGTAATAGTATAACTAAAACTAATACAATTACCCCTTAACCTTCAAATATAAAATATACGTATTTCGAGAACTAAGTTCTCATCATCAGTAGTACCAAATTAAGCGGAGTAGCTAAGATTACTCAACATGTAAACCATGCCAGAGGTCCTAACAACTCTGGCATGGTTGCTCAACCTGTCGCGCTATAGTTATCATATTTTTATTTCATGGCTCTGCTGTGATTCTCAACAAAATTTGGGCTTTCAACTACTAATGTTTCAAGTAGTTCTTCAAAATGTAATTTAAAAATATTTAAGAACATTTTCTAAATGTAACATTTAAATTTTTAAAAAATTAGAAGCCTCCCATAACAGTATTTGTAATCTTTTCCTCAATAACTACAAATCATGGATAAAAACTTAAGTGACATCTTCATTAGTGAAAACATCCTAGCAGTCCTTGCTCTTGGACCTAAGTTTACCTACAAATCTCTAGACCCTAAAACCAATCACAAATTAATTTTAGACAGTTTTGTTAACTTATCCCTAGCCATAGATAGAAGTAATGCTACCAACAAAGATGAGCTTAAATTAAAAATTTCCAAACTTTTAAATACACGTTATAAAAATTTAAAAACTAGCAAACTTGCTTACCAAGAGCAAGAACTGTTAGGATGGATAAACAGCGCTAGAAAATTCATACGCCTCAACAAAGATAAAATCATTATCACTAAAGCTGATAAAAGTTCAAAAACTGTCATCATGAATAAAACAGAATATGAGTTTAAAGCCAATGATATTTTATCCGATGAAACTACATACAAAAAACTTAGTAAAAATCCTCTTAACTCTTTAGATTTAAAATGCAAGAAATTTTTAAAAAGATTAACCAACCCTCACTCATTGTCTAAAACCCGTCTTTAGGCAGAATGTACATGCAACCAAAAATACACAAAACTAACACACCATTGAGACAGATTACTTCCACTATTGATACCCCTACTTATTTTCTTTCCAAATTTCTTAATGATACTATTAGTAGAGTAACTTCAGATTCCGAATATATGATAAAAAATTCATTTGATCTTGTAAACGACGTTAAGAACATTTCAATACCTAACAACTACTCCATGTCTTCTCTTGATGTGACGGCGCTCTATCCATCCATACCACAGCCCCTTGTGATACATTGTATAACTGATAAATGGGACTCCATAAAAAAATTTACAGATTTAACTTTAGAACAGTTTATTGAAGCCATTAACCTATGTTTTGAAGCTTCAGTTTTCACTTTTAACAAGAATATTTATTTTTAATGTGATGGTTCACCCATGGGTGCCAGCATTAGTAGTACTCTAGCACTCTACTTCAACATTTGGAAATTTCAATTTTTTCTAAACATAATTGGGACATTATTTATTACAAACGATACGTAAATGATTGCTTAGTTATTGCCCCTACTAGTTGCATTGATGATATTCTGAATGAGTTCAATAATTTCCATCCCAGAATTAAATTTACTATAGAATTTGAAAGTAATAACACTATAAATTTCCTTGACACCACTTTAATACGCCGTAATAATAACATAATTACTAATTGGTACAGAAAGCCAACTTCATCTGGCAGATATTTACATTTCAATACTTACACTAACTCAAAATACAAAAAAAGCGTTATGCTCTGGTCGATAGAGCCATCTTGTTGTCTCATCCAGAATATCATCATAGCAACTTACAGTTTATTTATAATACACTTCAACGTAATGGTTATCCCTCTAAATTTCTTAATTTTAATATTACATCACGTTTTTCTAAATTAACCGCTCCTCAAATAGTCCCCCCCTGGTGGAAAAGATGGAGTGACGTCACATCAGGAGAAACCGGTGTATGGTACCATACCTTTCGATTCTTCCCTAAATAAAATTTTGCAAAATACCCTTAAGGACACGAATATAAAAATTGCTAACACTACTAATGTTTGTACTCGTTCCCTTTATACACTAAATAGACCCCATAGAACCAATGTCAAAAAAAGACGTGGTTTACCAGATCAATTGTAATGTTTGTAACAAATGTTATGTTGGTGAAACTTCTCAACCATTACGGAAACGCATTTACCAACATCAGTATCATGGCATTAGGAATAACCCCGATCATAGTGCTTTGACAAAACACATATGCCAAACTGGTCATTTACCAGACTTCAAAAATGTTAAAATATTACAGAATGTTCAGTATAAATATCCAAGATTACTGTATGAAACTTGCCATATCACACTTAACAAAAATAATACCCTTAATTTTAAAACAGACTTTAACAATAATGCACAATATATTGACAATTTTAACCTTTAATTTCAATTGTTTCTGGTAATAATTTTTTTAAAAATTATATCCCCCTCTTTCTTTTGTATTTCGTTCCCCCTAATACATGCGCAAACTTTTTTTTTAAATAATGCTGTTTTTTCACACTTGAGTCAGTACTCTGCTGTGATCCTCGACAAAATTTGGGCTTCCAACTACTAATGTTTCCAATAGTTATTCAAAATGTAATTTAAAAATATTTAAGGGCTTTTTCTAAATGTAACTTTTATATTTAAAAAAAACCTCTTCATTTTGTGGTAAGTCGAAATTTATTATAGTATAAATATACATTGTTTGTAATCTGTGTAATTTTATATAGCTGATGATGGACAAATTATAGTCCGTAACGTCCACTTTGTAATAATAAAGTGACTTATATTTATGGTCAACTTTTATTGGAACCTACGGCCTTCTACCTATTTCTAAAATAAAAAAAAATTCATTCCCAAAATCTTAAATTAAAATGTATTCATTTTAGTTATAATTTAACCTTAGACTCCTCCTAGTATTAATCAATAGTAACAGTATAATAATGTCTAAAGAAATTAATAATTTTCTTTGTCATATATATTTAATAAATAAATTCATTAGTTTATTACCATCTGCGTGTTACCATTCTCAGAGCAGACTTTACAAGTACAATTTTGGAAATATGTTAGTTCAATCTATGATACGATATGGATAAGATTGAGGAAATCATAGGGATATCTTATGAACGTGTAGTTCATATTTTATATAATGAGCTCGGCATGAGAAAAATGTGCGCCAGTGGGTGCCGTATTTGCTTACTTCGGAGCAAAAGCGCATTCGGGCACAAATTTCAGCCCAAAAGTTGTTTTAGTAAAATCCAGTCGATTTAAACAGTCGTTTCATAAACATGTATGAAACTTGGATACACCACTACACGCCAGAGACGAAAATGTAGTCGAAAGCGTGGATTGGACATGGTGAGTCGGCCCTGAAGAAAGCGATGTCAGTTCAATCGGCAGGAAAGTTGATGGCGTCAGTCTTTTGGGACGCCAAAGGCATTCTACTAATTGATTATCTTGATAAAGGAAAAACTGTAACTGGACAAATACTACGCCACAGTTTTAGACAAACTGGAAGCAACAATTCAAGAAAAACGTCCGGGAATGGCAAAGAAAAAGATCTTGTTTCACCACGACAATGCGTCAGCTCATTCAAGTCTCATTTCTCAATAAAAATTGACTGAACTGAGGTTTGATATCGTCCCCCATCCACCGTACTCGCTCGATTTGGTTCCCTCAGACTGCCCGAAATTCGAAACGTTCCTTGCTGGAAAGAGATTTCGATCCAACGAAGAAGCCATCGAAGCAGTAAATGCTTATTTTGAGGACCTCAAAGAAAACCATTTTCGGAAGGGAATCGAAAAGTTAGAAAAAAGTTGGACCAAGTGTGTTGACCTTAGAGGGGAATATGTAGAAAAATAAAATGTAGTGCGTGTTAAATATATATATATATATATATATATATATATATATATATATATATATATATATATATATATATTTACATCCCACTACCATTGTGGCGTCCCCTATGTCATTTTCTACATTCAAAGTGACGTCCTTGTGCATACGACGTCCGGTATACGGACGTCACTTTAAAATGCCTTGTAAATTTTTTTCTGGCATCAGGGGGGGCCCTAGAATCGTTTAGCAAAATTTGTTATGGACGTCACAATGATAGCGGAATGAAAAATGTATATTTTTTGTAGTTCACAAAAATTCCACTTGCGTCGCTAGTGTCGTCCGGCGTATATACACTGTATATACTGAGGTTTCATTCCGCCGACAATCTGAACTCCGTATACTTGGCAACAGTGTACTACATCAACGCGCAACTCTTTTAATCGTATTTAAAGTTATAATGTGCACTTCTGATAATATATTACATTAATATTTATATAATCAAACTTTTGTTTTGTATTTGTAAAATCTTCTTAGTAAACACAAAATCGATGAAGTCAAAATGCATGGTTTACAAATGCAATAAATTTGAAACAGATAAATACATGTATAAAAAGCTAAATCATTAATTACAGAATAATGTGTAAATTGTAAATAAAAGCCAATTGTAAGGAAAAGATGAATAATGAAATATATGGAATAAAAAGGATAGTATGCTACAATTAAATATAAAAATAAAATCTTTAAAACTTTTGTTCTAAAATAGTAAAAACAAAATTTTAAATAGTGTACAAAGAGAAAGTGTAGAAATACTTATTTTAAAAAAATGTTTTAAATATATTAATACTATAAACTATATTACATATAGATAATTTATTTATTCTGGGTATTTCTTTCTATTTCTCCTCTACTTACTGAGGTGTTTAATCAAAGTGAGTTTTCATTTAATTAGATAATATTTTTATTTTTATACATTTGAGATAGTTTTTGTTTACATATTATTATAATATCCATGTACAAAATAATTTTATAAAAGAAATGTTACTAATTATGTTAAAATATTTCCTTATTATTTTTAATGTAATTTGAAAATGTTATTATATGTGTGTATCTTTGAGATATGTAAAAATATAAATTATCTAAAATAATGACAACATCGTATTTTTATTGCGACCTATACGCGACTTAGAAAGAAACACGGATCAGTAATTTGTTTATGTTTTTAACAACTAATCATTAATATAACAAATTTGTGTGTATATGAAATACTATTCCTGGATATAAGCAGGACTATTCTATCATAATTATATTTCATGAATTTCATTCATTTTATTTTGCTCAGAAGGGGCTCAAAAACTCTTAGGGGAGACTGAGCCTCCTTTGGTCGTCCATCTGGTGGCTACGGCCCTGGAAAAGCATTGAGTGCTCTTGAGGTGATGCCTGGTAAGCGCCCACACGGTACAAATATTTCATTATTACCGATATCTGTGTACAAAGCAGATTGGCACACCCAACAATGGGTAATATGCCGTGATTATGTAAATAACTATTTTTTGCATATTTATTTTATTAAAAATATTCTGATTCGTGGCATCAGAGAGAATAATGACCATTCCTCTCGAATCATTATTTCCTTCGGGGTTTATATATTGTTGCATTATGTAGCAAGAACCACATATTCAATATATATTTACATATTATTTGTTAGTCGTAGATAAAAATAATTGTATTTGTGTTTTTCATGAAATATGAACAAAAACTGTGTTAAAAATGTGATTCACAGTTAAATTTGCAAAAGGAAAGCGCAGGAAAATCGATTGAATCTGCCGGATCAATTTTTTTTAATCGAACAAACTATTTTTTTTAAATTAAATATATTTGATGGCCAACTGACAACATGATACCAAATATCACTGCGGAATACTTAGAAATATTTACAAAAAACTATTTCCAGGTAACTTTAAAATATACATGGAAATAATTTCAAAACACTTCATGATATTATCATTTTTTTATATTATGTATAAAGCATATGATCTTGAAAATTGTCTCAAGCTTTTACTTATTTATTTATGTACTCAACAGGAACCAAAATTCCCAATTATGGAATACTACTAAGAA
The DNA here is from genome assembly GCA_951394225.1 of Harpalus rufipes. Taxonomy (NCBI): domain Eukaryota; kingdom Metazoa; phylum Arthropoda; class Insecta; order Coleoptera; family Carabidae; genus Harpalus; species Harpalus rufipes. The sequence goes on from OX596280.1 coordinate 21,477,465, forward strand.
AATATATAAGTATAACAAATACACATAACATATTATAAGAGATTAGTGTTTCTTTTTTACAGATATATAGAATAATATTTTATGAAATTCCAACTATATGTATGTATTCGTATGTTAAATAAAACATATAGAAATTTTGCAATAATATAATTTTTATGAATTAAAGGATATGAAGGCAAATTTTACAAAAAAAAAATGCAAGAAGTATAAATTCAGTTCATATTAAATGAATACTAAAAATAACTGTTTAATTATTGTTAGATTTTGCTGTGATTTAAATACAATTAAAAAGTTCATATTGCACTTATTTTCACATATTTACAGTCAGAGAAAATAGAATTGTTGTTTTTATATTATTGTAATAAAAGCGCGCGAAATGCTGACTTGCCATGTGCCATGCGCGGACTTGCAAGTTCACGCTAGTACATCACTATCCGACTCTACCACATTCCACATTGTGTATCAGCGTCGGGTTGGTGTCGCAATACATTTTGCTGTGCTACAATTGATGTATTTTTTTTAAAATTATTATAAAGAAAATGAATACAAGAGGACAAAAAATTCTTGAACTTGTTGGTAAGTTAGAAATTTGTTAAATATGGGTAAATTTATTAGTAAATTTTGTAATATTTTACTTTAACATGTATGACGTAAAATAAATATTACCATTATTTTGCTGAATAAATACATAATACGTGAATATAACAAAAAATTGTAATTGTATTACAATGACTAAAAATATATGTATATATATATATATGAGACTTATGCCCAATTGCATCGCGCTGACACTTAAATTTTAAGTGTTCCTTAAATTGACAAGATTGTACCGAAACGAAATTTCAAATGAGTAATTGAATATTACTGTCAAAATTTCGATTTGCATTTTCTTTATTAAGTCTAGCTTAAAATTGAAGGGTCATTGGTGCAACTAGACATGAGAATTCAATACCGTTATATTCCGAAAAGTAAAACAAAATTATATCAAAATCTTGTGCTACAGTAATCCTTATCGATGTTGGATAAAAAGCGATATAATTTTCAAGACAATATTAGTTTTTAACAAAATCGCAATGTTACTGTTCTGACATCTAATATTTTTTTTGTTAGGTTCGTCAACAGAGAAAATATCTTTCGATAAGAAAATAAATAATGATGTATCTAATAACGATAATGTAAGTTATATATGAATTCATTATTTTAATTTAAATATATGACAATTTATACGTACACAGGGACAGGGTAGTAAATTCCAAGAAACTAATATTTTTTTCCAAATCCATCCTTATGAAACAAGTAGTCTTCTAGATTCTAAACAAGTCTCGGTAAATGATTAAAAAGGAATATACTTGCAAACAAATATTTAATATTGTTTGTTTACAGGAAAATTTACTTTTCAAAATTACCCAATCAGAGACATTTCAGAAGGAAATAGATAATAAACCAGTTGCCGAGAAAGTAAGAATTGTGCAATAATTGTATTTTTCAAATTTATTGAAAAACATTTAAAGTATATATTTCCAATGAATGTGTAAGACAGCGAACAGACACTTGCCTCGAACCATCTTGAAGTGCTTGTAATCAGCTGATTTGTGTGTGGTTGTCACTTTGACAAAGACCATGTCACTTCGACTTATTTGAATTTTGATCTGTTCAAAAGTTATTATTTTCAATTTTGTGTTTTACTGTCTGAACATTATAAAATAATAACTTTTTAGCAGTTCAAAATTAAAATAATTCAAATCATTGTTCTTATTAAATGTTCTTATCAAAGTGACGTGCGCACATAAATCAGCTGATTCCAACCACTTCAAGGTCACTCGAGTCACGTGTCTGCTCGCGGCCTGTACTTAGGGCCGGTATTATAAACGTCCAGTTATATTCAGTTCCGTAGTAAATTTAATAAAATTAACAAATTCAAATTGATTATGTTTTTATGACATATAAATCATTGCTGTCAAAAATTCGCATTGCATTTTGTTCATTTAATTAAACTTACTTTGGAATTAAATTTAATTGGACGTTTACGATTTCGGCCCTTGTACTATTTTACATTACAAGCCAGATAAAATGGTTTTTACAGCAGAAAGGAGAAAATGACAGGCGAGCCTGCCACCTCCTTGAGGAAGTAAAACAATTACTTGACGTATACTGTACAATATTTTATTTGTTACTCACATGTAAATCAAATTTAAAATTATAGCTAAAACCTGTCAGTTGCAAGTGGCACTTATTTTCAATATGTATGACAGCAAGAAACATGTCAACAACATTACCAACTTGGATACTAAATTGTAAAATTTTAACAAATTAGCTGTTAATTTTACAAGTTAGTAGATAGTAACTAGTAAACACCAATTTTCAAAAGTAGTAGACGGTATCAATAAATGAAGTTTACAAGTGAGTAACAAATAAATCACTTCAATTCCATAACAAAGTTGCTAATTCTTAGCAGTATTGCTATAGCAAATAACCAATACTAATTGCAAACACTGAACAAAATATGAAAATGACAGGCTTTACATTTGTTCCTATTAGTTAATTTTTTTAGTAATGTTGCTAAGACAGCAACTTTCTTACAGAAAAGGGGTGAATAGCTACAAGAAAAAATTAACAGAATCCCAAAACAGAAAAAAAAACAATCCCACTCCCGATATCGTAAATAAACTATTATGACGTTTGTAGGTATGTCCATTTTGGCGACGGGAAGTAAGTAGTTCCCTTATATCTCTAATAAGTTCCCTTGCGTTCTTTTTTTTGTGAAATACCAACAATTACAAATTTTAAACTTGTGTGAAATAGGTATTTGCTCATTGTTATAATTTATGATTTTGGATTTAAGTTCTTTTAAACTATCATCATTTTAAAAATATTTCCATTTAAAGGTTATCATTGACTTGTGTGAGACGACACTGTTTTTCTTAAAATTTTCCAATGAATACTAAAATCCTTTGTATCAATGTATTTTCCGCACTCATTTCGAGTTTTAGAACATCTTTTTCCCACGCGATTGTAGAAAAAAAAATCACAACGATGGCCCTTCTACTTTTTTGTATGTTGCAACAAAGAATATCTTAAAATATGGTTAAGAATCTAACTAAGTGGATTATGGGAAATTTGTTCTGTGAATCTACCATTTTTTTAAATTATTTTTATATTTTTCAAACATATTTTATTCATACTTTACAGAATGATCTTACGCTGTCACCAAAGCAATATAAAAAGAATTGGTTTTGCAATAGACCTCTAAGTCCAATAAATATATCAAATTCAAATAACAACACAAATGAATTAACTACATCGGATTCAAAACTCGGTGATGATACAACTATAAAATACTCGGATTATTTAAGTGATGAGGTACGATAAATTTGGGTATTGCTATGTGTTTCTATTGTTTTTCCACATTTTTTCCTGTGGGGTATGAGCTATAAGTTAATTTTAATATGCCGTCTTTACTTTTGGAAATAAGTATATACTGACTATTCCCAGGAAATGGCTCACCCTAAAATTGTCAGGAGAAAAAATATTATGATAACTATACTCTTTTGCTTATTTTATAAAAAAATAAGTCAATAATATTTTTTTGAAAGAAATATTGAATTTGGAACTTTTTAAAATTTCACATTTAGTTTTAGATATTCGAATAAAATTATATAAAAAAAATATAACTATAGAAAAACTAAGTTGAAATACAATGTTGAATTCTAAATTTCATGCTAGTGTCAGTATTACATTTTCTAATATACGAGTATATATTATGTAACAGCTAAACAAGCTACCTCAAATAATTTCTGTATTCTTAAAGATACAATAAAATACTATAAGACAATCTTATAGAATACCAAAGGGACATCCGAATAGGAAAGAAAATATATTTTTAAACCAGTGATTCTCAAGTTACAATATAAAGTTAGATTTTGTTAAATGGGATAGTATTTTTTAGGCTCATTCGATACAGTATTTTGTTTTAAATCCAACCATGTAATCGTTTTATGTCCTTACATAACAAAAATATTGAGAAAAATTAAATTAAAATTTAAATAAACTTGTTTTTTATAGTTGTTTTTCAGTAGGCTATGTATGAATAACAATTGATCTTAAATTAAAATGAAACAAATATTTGTTACAATAGCTTTATAAAAACAGTGTTCTACTTGATTTCTATCTTAAATAATTTAAATTGACAAATAGCAGTTTTTGTTTCATACATAGCCTCAGAAAAATGACAATAAAAATCAAATTTATGTAAATTTTTCTAGATATTTTTATTATGTAAGAATATAAAACGATTACATGGTTGATTTCAGAAAAACATACTGTATCGAATGAGCCTAAAAATATATACTATCTCATTTAGAAAATATAATTTTGTATTGTAACGTGAAAACCACTGGTTTAAAAAAATATTTTCTTCTCTAATCGGATGTGGGGTGTTTTGTAAGATTGTCTTATAATATTTTATTGTATGTTTAATAATACAGAAATTATTTGAGGTAGCTCGTTTAGCTGTTACATCCTGTATGTAAATAAATACTGAATATATTTGATATTTTCAAAATTTCTGTAGCTAACTAATTTTTTTACTGTGATTAGACAAGATTGTTTTGCATGTCTAACTAGAAATTATTTATTTCTTATAAATTCAAATTTTTAAGTTTGGCATCCAATATTACAGATAATTCCATCATCCGTAGAAACACCTTATTATGATTCTGAAAAAGATCCAGAATATTTACCTGATAGTGAGGTAAAATTTACAAATACCTATATATTATTATTCTACTAATTAATTATATTTATTAGGGTGAAATTTCAAGTAAACCAATTACAATTTATCTTGATAAATTATTAACGTTGGAACCTGAAATTCCGCCAGACAATGAGGTAAACATTCACTTACACATTTTATGATTTCAAAAAATTGTCACTTTCGTATGTATTGTTTTTAATTACGTATATTTATCTCTAAATGTGACAGCTATACTCTAACTCAACTAAATAAACACAATCGTGTAAGATTGAACAATATTATTCTTGCAACTGATTAGTTGAAGTGTAATACATATTTACTACCATACCTTATAATTTATAAAATACAACTACGTATTTCTCCTTCTCCTAATATACTCAATACCATTATATATCATTGGATCTGTGATTTCGATGCTATATTGACATATATATATATATATATATTTTTATAAACTAATACGTACAAAAACTTATCTCGAAAAGTGACAATTATTTTGAGAATATATATGTATATATATATTCATTTCTATTATTAGTATTTAACAATATGCATTTTTTTAATCAGTTGTTAAAGACGCCTGAAATAATAACGATTAGTTTAGGAGAGAATACTAATCGTGCAGATGAAAATTCAAAATTTGAGACAAGCGAAAATTCGGAATCTATCAAACCTGTTCAGAAGAGTAAAAGAGTGCGATTGAAAGATTATTGCTTTTATTGTGATACTGATGTGCTTAATTTTGCACGTCATATTTTTAGAAATCATTCAATTGAAACAGAGGTACAAAGAGTTTTGGCAATGCCAGTGAAAAGTAAAGATAGGAAAAATGCATTAACTCTTTTGAGAAATAGAGGAAATTTTTTAATAAATAATGAAAAATGTAAAAAACCCGTTAGAAAACCTAATTATCCAAACAAAACGAAATATTTACCATGTGAACATTGTTTAGGATATTATTCAAGTAAACAGTTATGGAGACATAGAAAGAAATGTATCGCGAATCTTAATAACTCGAAAATCACTCAAACACAAGCGCAAACGTTTCTTGTAAAGCATTTGTTTATAGATGCAGATTTACGAGAGAAAGTATTTCCTCGCATGCGCGCAGATGAAATATCTCTAGCTGCGAAAAAAGATCGTCTCATATGTGCCTTTGGTGCTAGATATTTAAAAATTCACAGGGAAAAACATTTTATTAATGTTACATCTCGAAAAATGCGTGAATTAGCGAAAATACTGATAGAGCTAAAAAAGATAGAGCCTGCAATTACAAATTTATTTACAGCACTACAACCGAAATATTTTGATTATATTGTTACTGCAGCTAAAATCGGTTCATCTTATGACGTTGTAAATGAAACTTTTAAATCACCAACATATGCAATGAATATTGCTACTTCTCTAAAGCAGTGCTGCGAAATAGCCATTATGTACGCATTAAAAAAACAAGACATTTATGCAAATGTCGAAACTTCAGAAGCAAAATCTGATTTAAATATCATGATTCAACTCATTACTTCTCACTGGAGATTCGATATTTCGAGTCAAGCGGCAAACGATTTGAATATGAAAAAATGGAACAAAATTACAATTGTACCACTAGCGACTGACTTGAAAAAATTAAAACATTATTTAATTACCAAAGCTGCAGAGGCGGTTAATCAGCTTAATTTAAATAATTTGAATTCTACGGCATATAATACTTTACTAGAAACAATATTTTGCCGTATCATTTTGTTAAATAGAAAAAGACCAGGTGAACTGCAAAGATTATATTTAAGTCACTATGAATTATCCGGTCTAAATAGTCACCAGAATTATGAAGAATTTGGTGACGTAATTTCATTATCAGAAAAAATATTGCGTCAAAAATTTAAACGAGTAGTTATTCGTGGTAAAAGAGGCAGAGGAGTACCAGTTCTATTTAGTTTGGATGTGCAGGAACACATTAAAGTACTTTTAAATTATAGATTTAACTTTATAGATAAATCAAACCCATATTTATTCAGCAAAGCAAATAGTCTTTCTCCTATTTATGGATATAAAATTTTAAAAAAATATGCAACTGAATGCGGCGCAAAAAATCCTGCAGCTATTACTTCTACGAAGCTTAGGAAACATCTAGCTACCTTAACCCAAATATTTAATATGACAGAAAACGATATTGAACAACTAGCAACTTTTATGGGACACACAAAAGATGTTCACAAAAAATCATACAGATTACCAGATGACGTATACCAGACAGCCAAAATTACAAAGTTATTATTATTAATGGAACAGGGAGCGGCAGCAGAATATAAAGGTCAGTCTTTGGACGAAATAGAAATAAATTTAGAAGAGGACTTGAATGAAAATGAAAGTGAATCAGATGACAAAGCCGAAATGAATGATTTAAACATAAATACAGATTTAAGTTTTCCGGAAACAAATTTAGAAACATTAGAAAGCACTGAAGCTGAAAACAAACCAGAAAATAAGACAAATAAGGCATTAGATGATATACCAAAAACGACAAAGAAACGCGAGTTAATTCCATGGACAGATGAACAAAAAAATATTGTAAATTCTTATTTTAAAAACCACATTAAAAACAAGAAAGCTCCTAAAAGAAATGAATGCGAAAGATTAATTGAAAAATACCCTGACATTCTAAGTAACAAATCATGGTTGAAAATTAAAGTATATATTCAAAATAAATACACTAAAAAGTGCAAATAATTGAATGTACAAGCTTGTTTACAGCTTTGATTACTTCGTTACCATTTTGTTAAATAAACAAATTTTGCAAGTAAATGTTCATTTCTTTTTGATGTTTTCGTTTGTTTTTGTACAATAAAATGTGTTGTATCCTTTAGGGCTTATGCTAATATACGAATTGATTGATATGAATTTTCTTTTATTTATTTCAACCTGTTTAATATCCTAATTTATATAGAGCAATGTGAATATGTAAATCGAGTAATAAGTTCTTTTACTGTAAATACATTAAGATTTTGTTATTGTATAACGGGTTTCTACTTTATTTTTCTTATATAGGAAATGCAATGGTAAAATTTTAATTTGGCGATACTTTTCCCTATTACTTTCAGAACATAAGTGTTCAGAATTAAAGATGGCATTAAATGAGCTTAAATGAATTGATAAAAGTACATTGCTATCACGAAATAGACGCAAATTAGAAGTTCCATTTTCAAGTTGCTTAGAGATTGTCCTAAGAAATTACCATTGTCAGTCACTAAACATTGTAAAAATTTATGATGTTCCCAGGTAAGTATGCATATTGTAAAAGATTGTGCTTTGGTTTCTGCATCAAAATAATGCATTTAATATTGGTAACGTTGCTGGACGTCACTGTAGCGTTAGTATGGATAAAAATATACAAAATGGACGTCACTAGTACTGCAATATGTATGAAGTATATACAGTGGACGTCCGATACTCTCAGTATGTAGGAGCTCATAATATCGTCAAATGTACAGAAATGTATATCGTTATAAATTAATTTTATTGAAATCTGAACCGATATTCATAATCAGGGGAAAAAATTAGTCGATATACTTCATAAAATCGAAGCCTATCTCTATTCCTTTCGGTGGTTGCCACAATGTCCGAGCCATGAAAGGACGCAGTAATGATAGCTGGATGTAAATATATATATATATATATATATATCCGGATACTTTTTTTCAATTTCCAACAGGTGGCGCTGTAATCAAGAAGATAATGTAAAATACTTTCACGATTACAGCGCCACCTGTTGGAAATTGAAAAAAAGTATCCGGATAAAACCTACATATTTTTTAACGCTCTTTCAGAATCTGCAATAAAAAATAGGGGTTCCCATTTAAATTTTTTAAGTTGACCCCCCTCCCGGCCCCCCTTGGGGGGCTAAGGGGGCCATTTTGTCAAAATCCGATGTCCCCCTCAAAACCATTACGATTATGATTCTTTTCGGTAAAATGCTTTCATTTCGAGATATTCAAGAAGATAATGTAAAATGGGACACCTGTATATATATATTTACATCCCACTATCATTGCTGCGTCCTTTCATGGCTCAGACATTGTGGCAACCACCGAAAGGAATAGAGATAGGCTTCGATTTTATGAAGTATATCGACTATTTTTTTCCCCTGATTATGAATTTCGGTTCAAATTTCAATTAAGTCAATTTACAACGATATACGTTTCCGTTCATTTCACGATATTATGAACTCCTCCAAACTGAGTGAATCCGACGTCCAGAGTATATACTTCATGCATATCCCGTACTTTGTGACATCCGATTTGTATATTTTTATTCATACTACCGTTACAATGACGTCCAGCAACGTTGCCAATATTAAATACATTATTCTGATGTAGAAACCAAAGCGCAATCTTTCATAGTCATATGCACACCCATATGTTAGAGATTTTTTACAATCTCTGGTAATGATATAAATGTCTGATACTTATTTGATTTAGTTTAGTTCAATGTTTGAAGATTTAAAGCAGGATAGATACTTTATTTTATTAAAAAAAAAATTATTATCATTAAACTAACGAAAATTGATCAACGTAATCTTCCTTTCCATAAAAATTCCTAATCTAAACCTACCGATATTTTACAAAAATAATTTTGCAGTTTTTAATGTGTAATTTTTCTTGTAATTTTTGTAATATGATTTATTTGCTATAAGAAAGGATATTTAACATAATAACCTGAAATCAATGGTAAAATTTTCGTTTGGCTATAGATAATTCCCTATTATAATTTTTAGATCAAAAGTGTAATTACAAAAAAAATGTTCCAAATTAAAAGTGGCATCCAATAAATCCTAATTTATTGATGTGCTAGAAATCCTGTCATTAATCATATGTAAATTAAAAGTTCTATTTTCAAGCTGTTTACACAGTGCCATGAGAAATATAACAAATAATAAACTGTTGGTCTGTGTTTATGTAAATTTTACTTTGATTTTATTGTTATTAAAGATAATGGAACCTCTTAATAAAATGAAATGGTCTTTACTTGTGAAAATATTAATTTTAATTTAACTCAAGCCTTAAAGAGACATTTATTTAGGTCTATCTGCCTGTTTCATATCATCATTTCTCATGACTATCTGTATAAGCAACATAAAAAGAAACTTTTAATTTGCTACTACTTCGTAACAGGAACAGGAATGTATTATTTCAATTAATTGCCATTTTAAATTATGAGTAACTTTATTATTAAAACTTTTGTTCTAAAACTAAAATTTTACCATTGTATGTATTTCCTATAGATAGGGTATTAATCACTAAATTCTGATCACCAAATTGTTTCAATACAAATATCTGTTAATGCATTCCTGTTATCATTGAAACCAATCAAACATTAAAAAAATCGTCTTTGTTAATAATGTTTACACTGTATTTATGTTGTATGCCCTCGGGCATTCAATAAATCTATTATTATTAAACTAAAAATACATTTTAATATTAAATATTTTCCATCATTTAAAAGGTTTAGGCCCGGTATTTTCACTTCAGAATAAAGTTTCGAATAAGTATTCGTTAAATAAATTTATTCTATATATTTATTCAACGAATAACTTCATTGAGTCTTTTCACACATTTGACAAAAACAAATAGCTATCTGTCGAATAATTTTAACATTCGTGAATTGGTAACCTTGCAGAGTGAATTTGTGTCAGTGGAGAAGGATGGAGTTTTGCGTAGCCACGTTAAGCAGACAAGGATGAAATGTGTCAAATTCTTTTGAATCCGTACTTGTCAAAATTTTGTTTGACATCCTTATTGTCATCTATATCCTCCTGCATTTTTAGCCCCGTGATAGTGTAGTTTAACAAGTAATCTATTGCAGTAATCATACACGGTAAACGAAATATATGTATATTGTAAAAAGAAATTCAGTTCGAGGTAAATGAATATTGTATAAAAGTATTCAAAATCCGAAAATATTTTACTAACATCAAATGTCAGGATCTTTATAATGATTTACCCAAGGAGGGATTTACCTATGTATGCACTGTTTGAGATCAAATACGAAACTCAATTTGTAATAATAAAATAAGAACTGTTTGTTTTCATAATCGGAATCTGTCAAAAATTTGATGCGTGTGGTTAGGATGCTGTCTGATCGTGCGTTTTCGATTTCTCGCATTATTTATTCATTCATAGTTCAAACAATCATCATTAAAAATATTTAATATATCCTCTTTGTTAATAAATGTACACTATGTAGAAATGTAATGTACATACAAATAAACCCTTTATTCGCTACCCAACTAGCAAATAAATTATTCCGCGAATAACATGTTATTCTTTCCAATAAATTTATTTGCAAGTGAAAAGACAACAAAAATATTTATCCCAAGGTTAAATTTATCTATAGCTTTATTCGGGAGTGAAAATACCGGCCCCTACTCATCAAAATTCTCCGCTTCGCTCCCGTGTTGGCTCCCAACGACGCTTAATATACATATACATATAACTTCTCACGGACGGCAAATACACCATTAATCGTGGTTTAATTAGGATGAAGGAAGAGCTGAAATTTAATGTTAGATAAAAACTAGTTCTGTTGAATGCAAAATCGATTTTTACATTACGACCATTCAACTCTAAACCTCAAGTAGAGTTCAATAATATATAGGATTCATATAATTTTTTCGATCACGTGTTCTATGCATATATTTGCGTTGACCCATACCCCTTGCAAATCGTTCTCCGGAGCATTTTTCATTGAATTTGCGAGTTAAAGCTGTTAAATTACCAAAACTTATTATTTTTAAAGTAACTAAGTAATTTAATTGTTGCTATTATGATGGCGACTGTAACAGAAAAAAACATAGATCGTAACTAGGTGTTGAGAATATTTTCCTTAGTGACAAATCAGTAATTTTGGCGACACAATAATAATACTTGTATTAGCGCAAAAGTAGATAATTTTTACACAAAACTAATTTCGTGCCGTTATTCGAAATATCTTCAAAATTTGAATATCCTTTTAATATAATATATACAAAAAAATATATCATCACGACATATTACCTATTTCTGGGTGTGTCAATTAGCTTTGAACGCAGAAATCAGTAATGATGATGACATATGCGTATCATGCCGGCGTTTACCAGACGTCACCTCACAGGCACTTACTGCTGATGTAGAAAGTGAAATACAGGAGTCTCTTTTGTGTCATTTAAAATTCGAAATAATTTTGATGTCAGGCGCATGGCCACTGGGTACCATATATTAAAAGAGAAAAAAATGAATTTCGCAAAAGTACAATTTTTATATAATATAATTCCAAGGAAATGGAGACTAATTTTACAAAAAAAAAACATCAATTATTAATTCAGTTCATATTACATGCCTAGTGGTTACTAAAAATAATTATCTGTATTTTGCTGTGATTTAAATAAATATATTTAATAAGTTCATTTTTCACTTATTTTGTAACAGTGACGCATTAATACAATATGCAGTTTGTTTTACTACACTGATTTTTTTATTTATTTATACATTTATAAAGAAAATGAATACAAGTAAACCGGGGTTCTTCTTTATATTTGCTATAGTAAAAAGGAATTTATCACCAAAATACTTATTAGTTACCAAACGCAAGACCCGAGATTCACTTAATCCCACACATTTATTTTTATCTTAAATTTAATTTAATTAATTAAACTATTTTCAAATCAACAGCAATCTATACACTCAATAAATAATTAAGTACGTATTTTGTCCCGTACGAAATCAGTTTTGTGCACAAATTATCTACTTTTGTACCAATACGAGTATTATTATTGTGTCGCTAAAATTACTGATTTGACACTAAATAAAATATTCCCAACGCCTAGTTACGATCTATGTATGTTTCATTCTGTTACAGAAGCAAATGTCTCTTTCATAATAGCAACAATTAAATTACTTAGTTACGATAATACTAAGAAGTGTTGGTAACTTTACAGCTTTGACCCGCAAATTCAATGAAAAATGCTCCGTAGTTTTGAGTAATTAGAAAATATTTTTATACTTACTAGTAATAACGATTTTAATTATGTATACTTATTCATAAATATCTTTACCAAATGATTTAAATTCATGAAATACTATTATGGAGAACTATTCAGTTTATTTCCAGAAAGAATATTTCAAAAACCACACAAATTCGTTATTGTTGCCAATAAACAAATTAATTTTCCGCGTTTCTTTCTACGTAGTGTAGGTTACAATAAAATTCAGAGTTTTTAAAAGCTATTAATTTTTGAAAATTGTTCTTTTACATAATGCAAAGAAATATAATCACAATTTTCAAATTACATTATAATAAAAATAAAAAGCAAATAGCTTAACAATTTTTTTCACAAAAAAATCTTATAAATTTTGTTTTAGGTACCTACACCTATATTTGTAAACAAAATTATCTAATGGGTCTATATTCTGCTCACATCTTAAAGTCATACGTATTTGTAAATCTGTAAATAATGAACAAAATCGCAACGAAAGCTGACACTCTTATGTATAATTTTATATTAATCAACAAGAATAGATGTGTTTTTATGACGTTTTTGGAGATTTAGAGGTCTGTAAGACTTATAGATGTGAACAGAATCGACCCATAAACTTATGCTATTAGTTATAGGCACGTAAAATATTTATTAATAAGTATAAATATCGTTATTACGAGTAAGTATAAAAATATTTTCTAATTACTCGGCAACTCACTTTGGCTAAACACTTTAGTAAGTAGAGGGGAAATCGAAATAAGCATCTAAATAAGAGTAATTAAATTATCTATATGTTTTAATAAATAGTTTAGTTTATTGAGAGTTAATTTGTTTAAAACATTTTTTTCTATTTAGATTCTCCATTTTTCTACTCTATTTCAAATTTCAATCTTGATATTTTAGAACAAAAGTTTATAAAGATTTTATTTTTATATTTCATTGTAGCATACCGTCCTTATATTTATTCCATACATTTAATCATAAATTTTGTTATCCTTACAATTGGCATTTATTTACAATTTGCACAATATTTTGTAATTAATAATTCAGCTTTATGTTATTTAATAATAATAACAGTTTATTGTATATAAGATTCATACATCTTTTCAACAATGGTTGGTTACAAAAAATATTACAGATTCCCCTTAGTAGCATTTATATATGATAATAGGTATTATTAATTAATAACAACAATAATAATGACAATATCAAAATGACAACATCGATATTTATAATATTATCAACAATATTAAAAATACCAATAGTAAATAATAAATTTTATTTTATTTTTAATAATATATTTCCATGTACAAATAACATATTTCTTTAACGAGACATTAACTTATTTAAGAGTAGTAGCTATAACGAAAACCGGTAAAATAGTCAATAGTAAATAATAATAATAATAATAATAATAATAAAAAAAAAATATATTGCAGTTGTAGTATTATACATACTTTAAAGTTTATTATTCATTCAGACAAAAGGAACGCAATTTCAAGGAACTCATAGTATAGTAGAATATTGAATTTATCTTAGATTGTTCGACACTGTTCCAGAGTAAATAATAGTTTGACTCATTTATAGTTAAATTATTGTCTAACAGTGGCATTATATATTTCTTACGATAAGGTTCGTAAATCGGACATCGGTAGAAAAAGTGATAGAGATCATCTTTTTCTTGTAGGTTACATATCGTACAATTACACAACGGGTTGAGCTTGTATTTAGTTTTATTTATATTTAGTGTTATTATATATTTTGATGACATTCTTAATTGAGCTATGAGTTAAACTTTACACATTTCAAAATTATTATTTAAATAACTTTCCAAATCATAGTCGCTCTTAATAATTTTGTAAAAATTATTGTAATTTGAAGCTGTTGTTTTATTTTTATCTGATATAATCAAATTATCTTCAAATTTTTCAAGTATATTTTTTGTGTCATTTTTGGTAATGAATTGGTTCGTCCAAAGCTCACCGAAACCAAGTGACACAAGGATTTCTTTCAATTGAGAAGCCCAATTATAAACTGATTTATTTGATTCTGATCTATCGAGAACTAGAAGGCGATTAAAAAGTAATTTTGGAATTCTGTGGTCTTCCATTGTATATAATTTTTTATGTTATTTAAATAATTTCCTTTTTTAAATTGAGTACATTTTTATTTTGACATCATAGTTTATCGATTTTGTGTTTACTAAGAGGATTTTACAAGTACAAAATAAATGTTTGATTATTTAAATATTAATTTAATATATTATCAGGAGTGCACAATATAACTTTAAATACGATTAAAAGACTTGCGCGCTAATGTATTGCCCAGTGCCCACTGTTGCCAAGTATACGGAGTTCAGATTGTCGGTGGAATGAAACTTCTGTATATACAGTGTATATACGCCGGACGACACTAACGCCACAAGTGGAATTTTTTTGAACTACAAAAAATATACATTTTTCACTCCGCTATCATTGTGACGTCCATAACAAATTTTGCCAAACGATTCTAGGGCCCCCCCTGATGCCAGAAAAAAATTTACAAGGCATTTTAAAGTGACGTCCGTATACCGGACGTCATATGCACAAGGACGTCACTTTGAATGTAGAAAATGACACAGGGGACGCCACAATGGTAGTGGGATGTAAATATATATATATATATATATATATATATATATATATATATATATATATATATACAGTAAGTTTTAGAGAAAAAACTGAATAACTTGGCAACGCCGTGGAAAACTAAAACACAATTCATATGTTCGTATAGGTGAATGCTCCTTGAGTAACCGAATAAATTCTGTTAATAAACTTATGCTGTATTTCTAACGACAAGGGAGATACCGAAGACGGCGATTTCGGTGACTCACACACACACACACATATATATATATATATATATATATATATATATATATATATATATATATATATATATATATATATATATATATATATATATATATATATATGAACATAGGCTGCTACATAAAATATGAAATATTTACAAAACAAAATATAAATATAAACATAGAGTAAACGTGTGCCCTATAACGCGATAATGTATTTAAAATCATGTTACTTGTGTCGGCATAGTAACTCCCCCCGGGCGTATGATATCCACCATCAGAGACCTTTGTTGTGTCTTCTGTTGCCGTCCATCCTCCACTGGATCCACGTACGCCGGCTTCAGTCTATCTATGGAAACTGTTTGGGGTGAATTATTGATTTTAATGATGAAAAATTTGTTTCCGCGTTCTTTCGCACGAAATGGTTCAGTGTAAGTGTATGAAAGTTTTAGATTTTGAACAGTTGATACATTGTTTGCACCACGTGTAAATAGTTTTCGCCATGTGAGGCCAAAAATATTTAGAAAAGATGAGCTCGTTTGAAGCTCTGTAAGAAGAATGTGATAAATTATGAAATTTATCAAAAATACGATAACTCGATGTAATTTTGGAGGTAAATAAGGTCTTGGGGAACCTTTACTTATCTCGCAAAAAAGTTTGTTGTCGAGAAATGGCAAACACATTTCCTTGAGAGAAACTTTTGAATTCTCAGTTTCTGAGAGTAAATTACTTAACTCGGTGTCAGAAATTTGTGCTTGATGAATTTTTTTGTAGTGTGATTTCTTGTAAAGATATAGTTTTGATGCGTGAAAGTGTAGCAGCAGCCACTATATTTTCTTTATCCGTAATGTATCGAATGTCGGATGTAAATTGTGCAATATAATCTGGATGTCTAGATTGTCGAGGGGTTGTGGCTCCAAAATTGAGGTAATTTAACAGCGTAAGAGGCATTCTGAGCTAAGTCCTCCGCAGGCGTTTCTGGGTCTAGCTGAGTACCAACGTCAACATCTGCGGTGGGCGACGTCATCCCCCGAAGTCAACTTCCTAACACACAGAAAAACAATGTAAATAAATATAAAAATGATGTAATGGGAATGTGTCCAAGAACTGTGTAAAAAATCCCTTTCGGGTGTAATATTGTAAATGGGCTGTTACTGTAATAATAAAAAAAGTCTGTCTTACAAAATGAAAATTAAATGATACTAGTTACAATTCCTCTTCATTGATGTCCGTTTAAAATTGCTGGGGAAACTGTGTCCTCTTGGGCAGTAGAAGTAGTAGTAGTATGAAAATCCAAATGAAAGTTTTGTGGATTGTCATTGGTTCACAAAACTCCTTCAACTGTATGTTCCGTCAAAATGGGCAGGGTTATATGAAGGAAACTGTGTGAAATCGATGTGCTCCATACAGGGTCACTAGTGGCTCGAAGATAAGATGAAATTCATTGTATTGATGAAACTAGCACTGCGAAAGTATGTTCATGCAAAACTGATACTTGATTTGAGGCGTAGTTCTAAACGGGGTCACCAATGAAATGGTAGTAAAAGGGTAATGTTAGTCCTTTACACTTACGAATCCGGATTATCGAAGAAGAAAAGAATTTAAACGAATTATTCAGGAGAAATTTAATTGCGACTTTTTATTTTCGAATACAAACGACAACTCCCTGTTATAAATACAGAACAACAAAAAAAATATATATTAATATAAACATAGGCTGCTATATAAAATATTAAACATTTACAAAACAAAATATAAATATAGACATGGATTAAACGTGGGCCCTGTAACACGACAATATGTTGTTGAAAATCGTGTTACCTGCGTCGGCACACAGTGAATCATGTAGAAACATTTTTAGACCCGGAAAGATTCTACCATAACCATGTATTTATATACTTTCTGTAATCTTGCACATTCAGTAAATCACTAAACACAATTTTGACACATGAAAACATGAACAATAGGTTGGTTGCACTATTATATCCTCGTAATTTTGCTTATTTAAACATTATTTATTGGAAAAAAATTATAATAATTTCTATAAATAGTGAACTATTGTTTAAAAAAATGTGCATATTTTAAATATATCACGTGATTAAAAACAGAGTGTGACGTCAAAAGGTACTCGCGGCAGCACATAGTATCTTTATACTCATACATAATTCATTTACCTAGAAAAAATATTTTACTCGTAGTCCAACACTGGCTATAATATCTAGCGTGTTCCGGTGAAACTAAGCAATAAATGTGTCACGAATGTTCTTACTGACCACTAGTTACAATTTAATTTATTTTATTGTGGAGTAACGTGCTCATATCACAAGAATTTTGATAGAGTTGTAGCATTTAAATTCCGTGTTTGCGTGCAAATTCAACAGCATTTCAAATTATTTTATTGTCCGTGAAGTATTTTTTATTGTTATTGCAACTCATAACTGTTAATATTTACAATGTTTATAGGTTGAAACATTTAGATATAGATCAATTGTGCATATATGAGTGTTAGGTACGGCTAGACGTATAGATTTGACTTCTCATTTGTGAAGTGTTTTTGCTAGGTTCTTCAAAGTTTTCGTTTCTGTGATTCCTACTATTGTGTTCGGCATTTAATGAACTTTGTTGTTTTATATTTTGTATTTTCAGATTTTGTCTCTGGGGTGAGTTTCTTTTATATTTATCATTTTTTGTGATAATTTTTTGCTACTTAGAAGTGTTGGTCAATTGTTTGTTTTACGCCTGTTTAATTAAGTAGCGAGCTCAGTCATATGCTTCTTTGAGACATTTATACTGGGTGTTTGACAATAGTATTTATAAAGGTGTTTTTTTACTTCCTTGTACGTAAGTAAAGGAAGTATTGTAATCGCGAAAAATTTCGGTTTTCAGATTTCAGCGGAAAAATCCATTTTGATCATCCCTGAATCCATTTTGACTAATTTCTTCGTGACGTCTGTACGTACGTATCTCACATAACTCAAAAACGGTAAGCCGTAGAAAGTTGAAATTTTGTATTTAGGACTGCTATAACATCTAGTTGTGCACCTCCTTTTCTGATTATTACACAATTTCCAGAAGTGGCACTTTACATGAAGCATATAATAAATTTTAATGGAAAACTGTTTTAAAATACAATCCAAAACTTGTCAAATTTAGTATACAAGACTTTTATGTCAATCGAAATAACATAATAGATTTTGGTTAAAATAGGCTAACCGGAAGTGGTACATTACTTGAAGTTGTTAACAGTTTTTCTTGAATAAAATGATTTTATTTTGATTTTAGATATAAATGCTTCAAATAAAAGTTTTAGAGAATTAATTTCTGCGTCTAGCACATCAAGTATTATTAAATTAGCCCTTTGTATAAGCGAGATATGTAAATTTAAAAATTATATACTTTTTTGTTTTTGTAATAAAGTTTGCTATGGATTAGGACAAAAAAAATGTTCATATCAAATTACGTTAAATACGTGCAATTTTATGATTCGTACAATAACAAATATTATATTTTTATTGTGAAATTAGTCATATTCATTGTTGTAATCAAATATTTCTTTGTTGTAATCAAAACTCTCTTTAAAAAGAACCGGGTTAGATTATGGTCGCTATATATCTTACCGTTTTGAAGTTAAAATTAATATTTTGTAATTTAGTTATTAAAAAAATATGTATAGTTTAGTAATCGTACAAGGAAGTCGTGTGGTGTCCACATTAGATTTTTTTTCTTTCCTTTTTTTGATCTAGTAACTTCTCCAATCATTTTCTTTTCAATTTGCAATGGATAATACTAAATGCAACTATTGCATGAAAAGAGGAACATACATAGATCTATAGCATGATCTATATGTAAGAAGGACTATAGTATCTCATGAGTCGACAATATTAAAATAGCTGATGCCCGAAAAATTAAGTCAGGCATTGGGGGATTGAAATGGGACTCTACTAATAATTGTTCTCAATTCGGTGATATCAGCAGTTTTAAGGCTTTAATACTTTCACTACAAAAAGATATTTTAGAACTTAAAAATACAAAAACTAATATTACTGATCTATCTTCACTAATTGCAGCTGACTCTAGCAAAAGACATCATGTCTGAATTAGGAGTAGAATGTTCAATTGTTAATTCTTACAAGCTTGGACCCAAAATCCTCCCGCTCTCGGCCCTTAAAAATTGAATTGTCGTCCCCTAATGACAACAAAATATTTCGTAATATTAAAAAAATTAAAAAATGCGGAAAATGGTCTAGTTTATCAATATCTAGAGATCGTACGCGCAAGCAGATCACTTTCTACAAATGTATAAAAGCCGACTTGAATGAAAGATTATAAAAAGGCGGAACGAACTTAACCATTAAATATGTAAACAATTGTTCCTCATGTAGTGTCTACTAAATCGGAAAACTAAAATTGCCGAACAGCTGTCTTTATCTTCAGACTGTCTGTATCAAAATACTAGGGGTTTAAATTCTAAGTCCCATATATATTATACTAATAGTTGGTCTTCGTCGTTCAATATAATTGTTATCACCGAGACTTGGTTAAATGATTCAATGCAAAATTCTGAATTATTTCCTTTAGATTATAATGTCGTTGGATCAGATACAAATTTTTCTTTATCACACCGTTCAAAAGGCAGAGGAGTTTTAATCGCATTTATGAATGATATTAATTATAATATTCTTGATATGTCAGATATTAAAAATTTGATTCCTATTATAGATATCATTGCATGTAAATGCTACTTTGATAATTTGTCCTTTATCATCTGTGCCGTCTACATTTCACCAGATAAAAATTGTGATAATTTCAATACATTTCTTGAGACACTGGAATTGATGAACGAGTACTTATTTTAGGCGATTTTAACGTACCTGATTTATATAATGATTCAATTAATTGTTCTAAATCTTCCATGTTTAAAAACTTCATTAGTTCTTTAAATCTCAAGCAAGTCAATAATGTACTCAATATCAATTCAAACAAACTTGACCTTGTATTAACAAACTTTTTAGAATCCATCGTATGGTTCAGCGATCTGATTTTTTCCTAGTCCCTGAAGATAGATATCACCCAATATTATCTGTCCAATTTGATATTAAGTCTCCTACTTGCAGTACTAAATTCCCATTGCTGGTAACCAGCATGGTTTTATGAAAGGCCGATCAACCGTTACTAACTTGGCTTGTCTCTCTCAATATGTTGCCGAAACTCTAGATAAGCGTGGACAAGTAGATGTTATATATACCGATTTTTCTCGAGCCTTCGATTCAATAGATCATGGTATCTTGATCCAAAATAAGTACTTATGGAGCGTCTGCAGCTTTAGTTCAGTTATTATATTCTTATTTGAATAACAGAATTTGCTATGTGTACTATAATGGTTATTCTTCAATGAATTTTACAGCTACGTCTGGGGTCCCCCAGGGTTCCAATTTTGGTTCACTGCTATTTGTTTTATATATCAGTGAACTTCTATCCTTATTTAATTGTCATTCACTTGTGTATGCTGATGATTTAAAATTATTTACTTCAGTGGACTCTCTTAATGATGCAAAATTGTTACAAGAAGACATTAACATGATGATTATTTGGTGTCAAAATAATAAACTTAGTTTAAATATAGAGAAATGTTGCATAATTTCTTATACTCGCAAAATTAATTGTATTCAATATCTTTATCAAACTCGTGGTTCAATACTTGCTAATGTTATGTTCAATTTTCATTTTTTCTGATCATTTAAACAATGTTGTACGTCATGCAAATAGAATGTTGAGTTTCATTATTAGAATCAGACATTTTTTCCAAGATGTTAATACAATTAAATCGCTATATTTTGCTTATGTTCTTAGTAAATTAGAATACGCAAATTTAATTTGGGTACTATGCGTATGAGCAGTTGGCACTTGATCATAATCACCGCAGATTTTTGAAATTTTTGTCATACAAATTAAATAGGATCTATTCGGTTCGAGGTACAGATCAACTTTCCCTTCTTCATCGCCATGATATGCCATCACTGACTGCCCAAAGAGAGATGAGTTGCGCAAAGTTCCTTTGACTTACGTGGAGAAGTTGATGCGCCTATATTTATACTCGTATGTAGCTATTCTAATATAATTGTTATTCATGGTTCATTTATTTTGTCCTGTAAATGGTTCAGCTGTCGGGCAATAAATCATTATTATTATTATTTCCATTGGTTGGAGTAATCAATAAAATAATATATGAATAAATACGTACATTTAACATTATAGGGCATAGCAGACTTATACAAACCAAAGTTTTTGACTCCTCATTTTCATTTGCCGTAAGGTATAATTTTTGTCTCCTCATTTTCACTTGCCGTGAGGTACTATTTTGCTATCCTCACTTTCAATGGGTTACTTGCAGGGTACTGAAAATCCGATTTCTATACCTATGTACCTGATGTTATGTATGTTGAAAACCTATGTAAAATGTAAATTTTATTTAAAAAATATGTGTATTTTTTTGGTAAATTAAGAACATTTTCTGTGACTTCATTATATTAAACTGGCGAAAGGGAAGCATATTTCAGAATATAACCTGTAAATGGTGTGCGAGGAAGTTTTAATTTCAATATCCATTTGTTTCTCTCTCTGTCTTTTGTTTATTATTTGCAATTTGCGTGATTTCTGTTACTTTTATAAATTTACATTAACTACTTTATAAATAAACAAATAGGTAGTTATTTGTGATTTAAAATATCGGTACCAAAAAGACAAACTGAAATATTAACCCCCAAACTATTGTTCAAACGTCAAACAAGTGATCTGTCATATTTAAATTACCCACACATGCCGTTGCTATGGGGCGTACCGATGCCATGGCTTTATGGCCATTCATTGGTGCGGCGTAATTCTTTATCATACATGGCGGTAATTTAAATATTCAAATTTCATTAATTTTTTTTCTGCTGTATTAATAAATATATTGTCAAAAGAAAAAAATCTGTTGTGGCCAGCACAATACCTTCCGTCAATCTTGTGTATTATGTATAAATTCAATACATAAATGTTCTTGTAAAAGATTCTAAATTTCCAGTAAATTTATTTCATAAACAAACTGTGCAAATTGCACTTGACACTAACATCTTCTTCGTTAGCTTTCCCCATTCGTTAGGAGACGCTATTTTTTATTTTCTTCTTCCACTCATTTCTGTTTTACGTGTCGTTCTCATTCAGTTTCTTTTCTCTTAAGTCTTCCGCAATACAGTCCTTCCATCTTATCTTTGGTCTTCCTCTGTTTCTTCAACCTTCTATTACTAAGCTATTTATTCTTCATCCAATATATTCTTCATTTCTCCTTATCACATGTTCAAACCAATGTAATCATCTCGCTTGTATCTTTCTAAAAACTTGTAACACTAGAATTATTTCCTTACCTATCTTTCCGTGTCTTCCCCAACATCTACTTCAACATCCTCATCTCTGCCACATTAATTTACTTTTTATTTATACTGACCTCTGTCAAATTAAATTATATGAATATATTAGTAAATTAGTAGTTTCCATGTTTAGCATAGCTAGCTGATTTATAAAATTTAATTTCTTTAAAATTCTTTAACTCTATATCTATTGAATATGAAGTATAAAATGCAATCAAATTGTATAGAGTATAATATATTCTTTAAGTTATAATAACGGTAAATGTCAATAAATCAAATTTAACTGTTAAATCATCAAATGAGGCTACTTCCGGTTCACCAATTATAACCAAAATCTAATCAGTTCTGGATGTAAACTTGAGGAATACGAAAAAAATATAATTTTTGGAATCGTGGTATATATGTTATGCGATCCGAAACTTTCGTCACATACACACACACACACATACATACAGACATCATCGTAAAAATGGTAAAATCGTATTATAGGGACCCTAAAACATGCTTATTCACTCATCATTGAATTTTTTGACCAAAGACAATACCTTCCTTACCTAAAGGTGACGCAAGGTAAAAATATTGGTAACAAGTTTTATCTTATCTTCAAAAATATTTAAATACTAAAAAGTGAGCCGTCGGGGGACGCTTGGCAGATCTGAAACATCGAAATTTATTTTTGTTGGAAGTATATATTGCTCGAAACGACCCTCTGTTCCTTTAAAATTCGCTCTGGTACACCGATGTACACATAAGTAAAGCGGTGAGCGTGTAGTATAGAGGAAACGACGCCGATATACCGATACACACAAGTAAAGTGGCGAGCGTGGAGCGCTGAGTCGATTCGGCGAGGCGGAAAGACCCGACGATTCATGAGGCTGGCCGAATGGCACAACCGTCGTGTCATAGGAGCCGTTCTTACCCTCTTATAGTCGCATCTTTAGATGTTTCACATCAAAAATTGCACGCAAGTAGCCCAATGCCGGGATATGCTGTAACAATTCAAGTACAAAGCAAATAACTTTTTATTAACCTTTCCTAGATTATAGTTTCAACTTTGTTATCTTTGATAATCAAAATTCTATTTAAAAATAATTATCACTCTTCTATTAACTGACTGTTTAGTCTAGCTGTCAGTGACCTTTGACATTTATTTGTTGACAATTAAGTCTTCAAATTATTAAGCATACGTGAGCGACATAGGACACCATGGATACCCTATGATTAGCCTACACCCTGCACCCCTAAGATAATTCACGAAGATAAGGCTTTGTGTTTGAGCAGTCTGTCGTAGGGTCTTAAGTGGAAGTTTCGGGGGGATTTTGAGACGCTAGTACGCTGAGTTACAATGGAAAATGTAACTATTTAGTTCATTTGATTTAGTTATATTTAGTTTAGTAGTACTATTGCACTATCCTCATTTTCAATGGACGGGAGATACCGTTAGTCTATCCTTATTTTCAATTGGCAGAAGGTATTGTTGCTCTATCTCAATTTGCAATTTGTGAGAACTATTGTTGGTAAAAATAAGTTTGAAAATCGTTAGGGCTGGATTGTGGAGAAATTCTTAAACTGAAGTGGTGAAAAATCTTAAACTGGAGGGGGAAATAAGTCTTAAGCTGGATCGGGGGGAAAGGTCTTAAATTGGATTGGGAGAAAAATCTTAAATTCCTAGCGATTCACCCTCCCGTAGAAGTTATCACTTCAAAAACTCTTACCGTGCTACCATGGAATATGAATATTTCATGTTCCGTATGTGGAATACGAGTGGTCTTTTATATCTATGGATACTGGCAAAATGTACGTATATTATAAGAGTTATAGATAAAATATTAACTTTTGGCTTTACATTTCAACAGCAATAATGTGAACAAAAGAACAATTAAATTATTATATCTTTCAGAACTCATATTTCAATAGAATAATACAACCTTTTTAGTTAAATTCTGTTTGTATTTATTTAAATTACAACGTTTCGACAATATAGACTATACGGGTGTGAAGTTAGCGACAAATTTTCAGCGACGAAAATAATCCCCGTTCACTATGTAAAGAGGCGGAACATTACGGGTCGACGCGTCGCTCAGCGACGAAACGTTGTAGTTCTACCGTTCGATGAAGTTATGCTTAATAGATTTAAAGAAATTACTCGTTATAGTACAATAGGGGTGTTGAAGGAGGAAGGGGGTGTGTAAGGGTGGAATGCAAGAAACTCTCTCAACAAAGGAATGTTTTTGGCCAGTGATAACATGGTAAGGTAGTGCAGGCTAGCAAGCGCGGACCTGAGGGTAATCGAGTAAAACCATAATGGTACGTTTATAGTGAAGGATTGTTCATTCCGAAATAGGAAAACATTTTAATTAGACATTCTTAAACAAGCTTCATGAAAATTTGTAAAATTTTATGAGAAAGGTAACTCAACTTGAATTAATGACTTATATTCATCACGGTAAGGTTTAGTAGTTTATATTCATTCTGTCCTACGGGCTAGTTGGATACGGCACCGTGCTTGGGTTGTTCTTCGGGGTTGTTATATTAGTATTTAATTGAATAGTCGCTAGACAGTAAAGAATAAAACTTACAAAAAATTATATGTATTTTTTTAATGTGATGTTCAAATTGAAGGTTGATTTACAAGTGTCCTACGGGATAGCCGGATACGGCAATGTGCATGGTTTGTTTTTCGAGGTTGTCATATTGAGTATTTAAGGAGATATACATTAGACAAAAAGAGTACAACTTACGAAAAAAATATTCATTTTTCGCTCAAATTGAGGGTAGATTAACTAGTGTCCTACGGAGTAGCCGGATATGGCAACTTGCTTGGGTTGTTCATTGGGGTTGTTTTATTGAGTATTTAATAGAATAGTCATTAGACAGTAAAGAATACAACTTATAAAAAAATATTAATTTTTCGCTCAAATTGGGGGTAGATTTACTAGTGTCCTACGGGATAGCCGGATATGGCAATGTGCTAGGATTGTTCTTTGGGGTTGTTATATTGAGTATTTAATAGAATAGTCATTAGACAGTAAAGAACACAACTTATAAAAACATATTATTTTTTCGCTCAAATTGGGGGTAGATTTACTAGTGTCCTACGGGATAGCCGCATATAGCAATGTGCTAGGATTGTTCTTTGGGGTTGTTATATTGAATATTTAGTAGAATAGTCATTAGACAGTAAAGAATACAACTTATAAAAAAATATTATTTTTTCGCTCAAGTTGGGGGTAGATTTACTAGTGTCCTACGGGGTAGCCGGATATGGCAATGTGCTAGGATTGTTCTTTGGGGTTGTTATGTTGAGTATTTAGTAGAATAGTCATTAGACAGTGAAAAATACAACTTACAAAAAAATATTAATTTTTAGCTGAAATTGAGGGTAGATTTACAAGTGTCCTACGGGTTAGCTGGATATGGCAATGTGCTAGGATTGTTCTTTGGGGTTGTTATATTGAGTATTTAGTAGAATAGTCATTAGACAGTAAAGAATACAACTTTTAAAAAAATATTATTTTTTCGCTCAAATTGGGGGTAGATTTACTAGTGTCCTACGGGGTAGCCGGATATGGCAACTTGCTTGGGTTGTTCATTGGGGTTGTTTTATTGAGTATTTAATAGAATAGTCATTAGACAGTGAAGAATACAACTTATAAAAAAATATTAATTTTTAGCTGAAATTGAGGGTAGATTTACAAGTGTCCTACGGGGTAGCTGGATATGGAAATGTGCTAGAATTGTTCTTTGGGGTTGTTTTATTGAGTATTTAATAGAATAGTCATTAGACAGTGAAGAATACAACTTATAAAAAAATATTAATTTTTAGCTGAAATTGAGGGTAGATTTACAAGTGTCCTACGGGGTAGCTGGATATGGCAATGTGCTAGGATTGTTCTTTGGGGTTGTTATATTGAGTATTTAGTAGAATAGTCATTAGACAGTAAAGAATACAACTTATAAAAAAAATTAATTTTTCGCTAAAGTTGGGGGTAGATTTACTAGTGTCCTACGGGGTAGCCGGATATGACAGTGTGCTAGGGTTGTTCTTTGGGGTTCTTATAATGAGTATTTAATGAGATATTCATTAGACAGTAAAGAATACAGCTTACAAAAAAATATTAATATTTAGCTGAAATTGAGGGTAGATTTACAAGTGTCCTACGGGGTAGCTGGATATGGCAATGTGCTAGGGTTGTTCTTTGGTGTTGTTACATTGAGTATTTAATAGAATAGTCATTAGACAGTAAAGAATACAACTTACAAAAAAATATTATTTTTTCGCTCAAATTGAGGGTTAGTGTTTCGGACGAGACGAGATATTCTCGAATCTCGTCTCGTCTCGTCTCGAAATTTCTCGTCTCGCCGAGACGAGAAAGCTTTTTGAACTCACGAGACGAGACGAGACTTTATGTCGAGATTCTCAACAATTATTCCGAGATATCTCGACTTTTTTTATTTTTAAAAATACATTTTTAAAAAAAATTGGTTGGGACATTTTGTAATTTTCTATATTTTTGTAATTATAAATCTAAACAGAATCGTTAAAATTTCTTAAAATACAACTACTTCCTACTTTTCTGACGTCACAGTATTCTTGTTCACTTACCGACTCAGTGTTACACCCAGTAATAGGTAAAAATCGGATGATATATTTATTTTATTTTAATAATTTATTATTTATAGGGATTCTTTTTAATAAATAATGATTAAATAAGTAAAAGATATACTTACAAAATTGATATTATATATACATAAAAAATGAACTAAATATAATTTTTCCATATGCAATTTATACAGTTTGTTTATTGAACACTTTTGATTTGCAAACCAAACTTATTTATTTGTTTTATACGCTCTTCTTTAATTTTCTTTATTTTGAATTTTCGCGCCAATGAAACTTCCCAGCTCAACCGTATCTGTTTGTACTTTAGGTATAAAATTGATAGTGAATAATATAGTTGTTTGACTCAAACTTTTTAATCACTCTGTATATTATTTGTGTTTCGGTTATATATCAACTTAAATCGCATATTGGATTTATTAAAAAATAATCGAGAAATCTCGTCGAGATTCTCGGCCGAAACGAGATTCCATTGTTCGAAACGAGAAAAAATCGAGACGAGACTTAATTTCTTGCCTTCGAGACGAGACGAGACGTGACAACGTAGTTTCTCGGCTCGATCGTCTCGTCAGAAACACTATTGGGGGTAGATTTACTAGTGTCCTACGGGATAGCCGGATATGGCAATGTGCTAGGATTGTTCTTTGGTGTTGTTATATTGAGTATTTAATAGAATAGTCATTAGACAGTAAAGAATACAACTTACAAAAAAAAAAATTTTTTAGTTAAAATTGAGGGTAGATTTACAAGTGTCCTACGGGGTAGCTGGATATAGCAATGTGCTAGGGTTGTTCTTTGGGGTTGTTATATTGAGTATTTAATAGAATAGTCATTAGACAGTAAAGAATACAACTTATAAAAAAATATTATTTTTTCGCTCAAATTGGGGGTAGATTTACTAGTGTCCTATGGGGTAGCTGGATATAGCAATGTGCTAGGGTTGTTCTTTGGGAATGTTATATTGAGTATTTAATAGAATAGTCATTAGACAATAAAGAATACAACTTATAAAAAAATATTAATTTTTAGCTGAAATTGAGGGTAGATTTACAAATGTCCTACGGGGTAGCTGGATATAGGAATGTGCTAGGATTGTTCTTTGGGGTTGTTATATTGAGTATTTAGTAGAATAGTCATTAGACAGTAAAGAATACAACTTACAAAAAAATATTAATATTTAGCTCAAATTGGGGGTAGATTTACTAGTGTCCTACGGGATAGCCGGATATGGCAATGTGCTAGGATTATTCTTTGGTGTTTTTATATTGAGTATTTAATAGAATAGTCATTAGACAGTAAAGAATACAACTTATAAAAAATTATTAATTTTTTGCTCAAATTGGGGGTAGGTTTACTAGTGTCCTACGGGATAGCCAGATATGGCAATGTGCTAGGAATCTTCGTTGGGGTTTTTATAATGAGTATTTAATAGAATAATCATTAGACAGTAAAGAATACAAGTTATAAAAAATTAATAATTTTTCGCTCAAATTGGGGGTAGATTTACTAGTGTCATACGGGATAGCCGGATATGGCAATGTGCTAGGATTGTTCTTTGGGGTTGTTATATTGAGTATT
The DNA here is from genome assembly GCA_951394225.1 of Harpalus rufipes. Classification (NCBI taxonomy): domain Eukaryota; kingdom Metazoa; phylum Arthropoda; class Insecta; order Coleoptera; family Carabidae; genus Harpalus; species Harpalus rufipes. The sequence goes on from OX596280.1 coordinate 21,506,685, forward strand.
TAATAGAACAGTCATTAGACAGTAAAGAACACAACTTATAAAAAAATATTATTTTTTCGCTCAAATTGGGGGTAGATTTACTAGTGTCCTACGGGATAGCCGCATATGACAATGTGCTAGGATTGTTCTTTGGGGTTGTTATATTGAGTATTTAGTAGAATAGTCATTAGACAGTAAAGAATACAACTTATAAAAAATTATTAATTTTTCGCTCAAGTTGGGGGTAGATTTACTAGTGTCCTACGGGGTAGCCGGATATGGCAGTGTGCTAGGGTTGGTCTTTGGGGTTCTTATATTGAGTATTTAATGAGATATTCATTAGACAGTAAAGAATACAACTTACAAAAAAATATTAATTTTTGCTGAAATTGAGGGTAGATTTACAAGTGTCCTACGGGGTAGTTGGATATGGCAATGTGCTAGGGTTCTTCTATGGGGTTGTTATATTGAGTATTTAATAGAATAGTCATTAGACAGTAAAGAATACAACTTTTAAAAAAATATTATTTTTTCGCTCAAATTGGGGGTAGATTTACTAGTGTCCTACGGGATAGCCGGATATGGAAAAGTGCTAGGATTGTTCTTTGGGGTTGTTATATTGAGTATTTAATAGAATAGTCATTAGGCAGTAAAGAACACAAGTTATAAAAAAATATTAATTTTTCGCTCAAACTGGGGGTAGATTTACTAGTGTCCTACGGGATAGCCGGATATGGCAACTTGCTTTGGTTGTTCATTGGGGTTATTTTATTGAGTATTTAATAGAATAGTCATTAGACAGTAAAGAATACAACTTATAAAAAAATATTAATTTTTAGCTGAAATTGAGGGTAGATTTACAAGTGTCCTACGGGGTAGCTGGATATGGCAATGTGCTAGGATTGTTCTTTGGGGTTGTTATATTGAGTATTTAGTAGAATAGTCATTAGACAGTAAAGAATACAACTTATAAAAAATATTAATTTTTCGCTAAAGTTGGGGGTAGATTTACTAGTGTCCTACGGGGTAGCCGGATATGGCAGTGTGCTAGGGTTGTTCTTTGGGGTTCTTATATTGAGTATTTAATGAGATATTCATTAGACAGTAAAGAATACAACTTACAAAAAAATATTAATATTTAGCTGAAATTGAGGGTAGATTTACAAGTGTCCTACGGGGTAGCTGGATATGGAATTGTGCTAGGATTCTTCTTTGGGGTTGCTATAGTTAGTATTTAATAGAATAGTCATTAGACCGTAAAGAATACAACTTATAAAAAATTATTATTTTTCGCTCAAATTGGGGGTAGATTTGCTAGTGTCCTACGGGATAGCCGGATATGGCAATGTGCTAGGATTGTTCTTTGGGGGTTGTTATATTGAGTATTTAATAGAATAGTCATTAGACAGTAAAGAATACAACTTATAGAAAAATATTATTTTTTCGCACAAATTGGGGGTAGATTTGCTATTGTCCTACGGAATAGCCGGATATGGCAATGTGCTAGGATTGTTCTTTGGGGTTGTTATATTGAGTATTTAATAGAATAGTCATTAGACAGTAAAGAATACAGCTTACAAAAAAATATTAATTTTTAGCTGAAATTGAGGGTAGATTTACAAGTGTCCTACGGGGTAGCTGGATATGGCAATGTGCTAGGGTTGTTCTTTGGGGTTGTTATATTGAGTATTTAATGAGATATACATTAGACAGTAAAGGATACAACTTATAAAAAATTATTAATTTTTCGCTCAAATTGGGGTTAGATTTACTAGTGTCCTACGGGATAGCCGGATATGGAAAAGTGCTAGGATTGTTCTTTGGGGATGTTATATTGAGTATTTAATAGAATAATCATTAGACAATAAAGAATACAATTTATAAAAAAATATTAATTTTTCGCTCACAGTGAGGCCAAGGGGTAAAATGAATGAAAAAGTTTCAGAACCGCTGGGTTACACTAACAACAATTTTATATTGATCTTGTTTGTTCTCATGCCTGCCCTATGTTTAATAACTTACAAGGTTTATTCAATATATATACAGGTGTAAACGGAACTAGGGAACACGATTTTTCTCGGAAGTTATAAGAGATACAAAAAAATCTTTCAAATAAAATTATTAGTGTTTCTAGTAAGCTACATAAATTAATGTAAATCAGAAAAAAAATATTTTAATTTTCGGAGATATACCTATTTTTGACTTTTTTAAATGGTACGCCCTGTATATTTTTATACTATTTAGTACAAAATAATTGTTTCTTTAAAAAAGTTTCATAAGTTATACCTTCTAATCTTAATAGTATTCGAGATATTGAAGAAAATATTAAAATAGTTTTACTCGAAATTAAAGCTGGCTATGGAAACAAAATTTGACATTTGTATTAGTTTATTGTTATAACCCTGTGAAAAAGTTTATTGAATTGATAACTTAGATTACTATTTGTTGTAAAAATGGAAGAATACTCAATTAACGAGAAGGTAGATATGTTAAAATGTTTCCATTTATCAAACAATAATTCAAGAGAAGCCCTGCGATTATACCGGCAACAATATCCTGATCGCTTTCATCCAAATCAAACATACTTTTTCAAATTAGAAAGAAAGCTACGTAGAACTGGTTCCCTGACTATGGCAAATCGCGAAGTTCGTCAAATAAATGAAAATTTGGAAGCTGATGTATTAGCATATTTTAATGTGCATCCGAGAAATTCAGTTAGAGAAACTGCACTAGAATTAAACGTATCACATACACAGGTACATAGGATTTTAAAAAAGCATAAATTCAAAGCTTACAAAATACATAAAATCCATAATCTCTATCCTGGCAAATATATAAAAATATATAGAGTGTACCATTTAAAAAAAAATCAAAAATACGTATATCTCTGAAAATTAATTTTTTTTTCTGATTTACATTAATTTAATTAGCTTGCTAGAAACACTAAAAAAATTATTTGAAAGATTTTTTTGTATCTCTAATAACTTCCGAGAAAAATCGCGTTCCCTAGTTCCGTTTACACCCTGTATGTATATATATATATACAGGGTGGAAACGAACTTAATGTCATAAATTTAAGGGTGAGTAGTATGACATGTGTAGATTACGAAACTGAAAGAATTTTTTTAAAATTCGAAAAACGAAAATTCGACTTTTCTTAATGAAACTTTTTTTTACTGCTGTTTTAATTCATATTTCATTAAAAATATGGTTATCAAAAATACATTCAAAATTAGTTGTATAAGATATTATTCTTAATAATTAAATTATATAGCATTTTTAACGAAAATAATTGTGTAATAGATAAAATAATGCAAATGCGTTGCCAGTGATCCAGTGGTACCAAAAATGTTAGTTTCATGAAAACTACCCTTAAATATGCGAATTTTTTAAAAATTCTTTCTGTTTTGTAATCTACACATGTCATACTACTCACCCTTAAATTTATGACATTAAGTTCGTTTCCATCCTGTATATATATATATATATATATATATATATATATATATATATATATATATATATATATATATATATATATATATATATCAAATAAGCTGAAAACATGTTTTCCATTTAAAATAAAAAATAGGTTGTTAAAACCATTCGCCGAAAAAAAAAATAGTAGTAATTATTAATTTCTGACTATATATATATATATATATATATATATATATATATATATATATATATATATATATATATATAGTCAGAAATTAATAATTACTACTATTTTTTTATGAACATCGTAATGAAGGAAGGAAAAGCACCAAAGGACTGGCAAACAGGAATAATCGTGTCATTATTCAAAAAAGGAGATAGTAAAGAATGCAAGAACTACAGAGGCATCACTCTATTAAATAATGTAGCAAAAATATATGCAAGAATAATGGAAAAGAGAATAAGAGACATAATAGAAGAATCTTTGGAAGAATCACAGTTTGGATTCAGACCAAACAGGGGAACTCAGGACGCAATATTCATTATAAGACAAATCTCAGAAAAAGCGATCAAAAAAGGAAAAGAAATTCATTTAGCATTCATAGATCTAGAAAAAGCTTTTGATAGAATAAAAAGAGAAGATATATGGACAGCTATGCAAAACAGAGGAATACCGACAGACCTAATAAGAGCAATAAAAAGCCTATATATAGAGACAAAAAATTACGTGAGAACAAAGCATGAAAAATCAGACCTTTTCGAAACAACCACGGGTGTAAGACAAGGGTGCATCCTGAGCCCGATTTTGTTCTCTATAGTACTGGATGAGGCGATCAAAGAAGCAAAAAGAACAAGTAAAGCTTTCAACGTAGGAACATGGAAACTAAATCAAATTAAAATATCGGAACTCTGTTATGCGGATGACATGGCACTTATAGCAAAAGATGAAAAGACCTTACAAGAAAACATAGAAATTTTGAATAAATGTCTTACAAAGAAGAACATGAAAATAAATACGGACAAAACAAAAACAATGGTTGTACATAAGGAAGAAAAACAACATACAATTAAACTAGAAGCAGTAATTCTAGAACAATTCAAAAAATTTAAATATCTAGGATCAATAATAGCCCAAAACGGAAAATTAGAGGAGGAAATAAAAGAGCGCATAACGAAAAGAGGAAGCATATTTAATAATATCAAGAACTCCTTCTTAAACAAAAAGGAAATCCCGAAGACAACAAAAATAGAAATCCACAAAAAAGTGGTGACACCAATCGTCCTATACGGTGCCGAGACTTGGACAATGACAATAAATCAGAGGACAAGACTGGAGGCCACTCAGATGAAATTTCTAAATAGAAAATAAAACCAGACTAGACAAAATAAAGAACGAAAAGTATAGAGAAACACTAAATATAAAACCGATAGAAGACAAAATAGAGGAAAGCCAACTACGATGGTTGGGGCACATTAACAGATATGATGACAATAAACTAACAAAACAAATATATGAAGCAAGAACCGGAAAAAGAAGAACAAGAGGAAGGCCTAGAAGAACTTGGCAAGACGAAGTTAGGAAACCACTAGAAAGAAGGGGAGAAAAATGGGAAAATATTACAAACAAAACGAAAGATAGGAACAAATGGAGAAGCATATGGTATATATATATATATATATATATATATATATATACAGGGTGGAAACGAACTTAATGTCATAATTTTAAGGGTGAGTAGTATGACATGTGTAAATTACGAAACAGAAAGAATTTTTTAAAAATTCGCATATTTAAGGGTAGTTTTCACGAAACAAACATTTTTGGTACCATTGGACCACTGGCAACGCATTTGCATTATTTTATCTATTACACAATTATTTTCGTTAAAAATGCTATTTAATTTAATTATTAAGAGTAATATCTTATACAACTAATTTCGAATGTATTTTTGATAACCATATTTTTAATGAAATATGAATTAAAACAGCAGTAAAAAAAAGTTTCAATAAGAAAAGTCAAATTTTCGTTTTTCGAATTTTAAAAAAAATCTTTCAGTTTCGTAATCTACACATGTCATACTACTCACCCTTAACTTTATGACATTAAGTTCGTTTCCACCCTGTATATATATATATATATATATATATATATATATATATATATATATATATATATATATATATATATATATATATATATACAGTGTGTTAATTAAAAACCTGGCCATAGGCGTTTAACATGGGAAAACAGTTTTTCCTTGCGCAAAAGTTCCCAAATTATTTTAGACAAAAATATTTCAAATAAATGTTGTAGAAAATTAAAT